>JARKIB010000139.1:0-324426 GCA_029378385.1 Mycena metata | reverse complement strand
CTTGCCTCACCCGGGGTACCCTAGTTCATGGGAACCGATTATTCTTCGTCGGACCGGACAGGTTCAATAAGTACCCCGAAATCCGAATTCAAACCATGGAAAAGTGAGGTTCGAAATCTCATTGTGTTGCATTGCCGCCGCCAGAGTGGCCGGTGTGCCATAATTGGGCCGGCACACACCGGATAGCGATGCCGGGATCCGGCATGCGAAATGCCGGAGCACGGATAAGACCGGCAATGATCTTGGTTGGAGTTCAAATGACCAGTCAAAATTATGCTCGTTTGCCGGGAGAGTTCCGCAGCAGCTGTTCAATGTTCATCAACATCAGCGCCACAAAATAAAGGCAAGGAGTAAAAAAGAAAACTGTCAATTTTTGTGTAATGGAGCGAGCCCTAGTCGAACGGGCGGCAACTGCCGCAACTGATCATGACCTTCGAATCACCGAATGCAAACGGCACCGTTTCGCTGTCGCTCCTTCTTCCTTGTGTGCGGAGCTTGAGAGGACACTCCGACTCGGATGTGTAGTTTCAGTTTGGTTGAGTCTCCTAATTCGGAAGGGAAGTAGTCAGGTTTATCAGAGTTGTTATAATAGGATAGCAGAGTTGTTTTTGGGTTGCACGCTATCAATGCCCCTCGGTCAGCGGCTTGAGGACGAAGGGGAGTCGGCGCAAATATTATCATATTATTTGTCGGTGGAAGGTGCGGAATCGCAGATACACTTGTCTGGTGGGGCCATTGCTGCGTGTGGCATCTTTTTTTTTTTTTTTTTTTTGTACAGCTATGGAGAAGTAAATGGGCAAATGAGTAGCAATTGGGTGGAAGTGGATAGTTTCAGCTCATTGGGAATCCTGTGAGTATCGAAGTGAGAGAACCAAATATACCTAATGTATAAGTGAGTGCCCAGAAACTCCTTCCTTGCTTCCCACTCTTCATGCTTACCACGGCTGGGCCCAGGAGAATGGGCCTAGAACTGCCTTCCACCCTCCCTGCATGCAAACAGACTCCCAGATAAGACTCCCAGATAAACCACACAAACTCCGCAAATAAGCCAGGCTGGGAAGTAAAATAACTGTCGGGTGCATGGTGGTGCGAAGTGAAAGTTTGAAGTGTTCCCACATGAACCCGGCCCCCCGAGGCCTTTGCCGGGATGAGCAAGCCACTAGCCGTGGACTTCGGAGATTCCCGTGGGTCAATATGACACAAGACACCCGGCGAGTCTGGGAAAAACAAATATCGGCTTTCTCTCTATTTGCATTTAGTATTATCACTGAGAGATTAAAAGATCTTGGTCAGCCAAGTATGACATGGATTTTCGGTGCACCGTGCACCTTACGGCGATATGCACAGCCACCTCCTGTTGTCTGATCCCGGAAAATATGACATCACTGACAAAGTCTGCGCCCCGCGACCAGAAGTCCGGCAAGCCCATTGTGCCCGCCTCCCACTGTTCCCAGTTGCGCCCATAAGTCCCGACGACAAAGCGAACATTGTACACATGGGGGAAACGGAATAATCTTGCTCGTGCGGGTTCCAGAGGACAAGCAGAAGCTGGAGGCGGGAGGATTGCGCCAATACGCCGAGGACATTGTCTCTTGGTATACGAGGGTTCAGTATCAGATGGGTGAGTGCAGGTAGCGTTGGAATAGAAGGTAACAATTCCATGACTCCCCATTCAATGCCGTCGTACCCGTCGAACATATTGAGGTGCGTGAGGGACCGAAATATCGGGCGGGTAAAGTCAACAGCGGCGTCATCGAATAAGCGACTGAGACACACAGAGAGTCGCCGGATGTTCATAGTCTCGGGAGGCGCGAGAACGACACCACCGACGTTGCCGTTGGTGGCACCGAAGTTGATGACCCCGCGACAGAGCTCTAGCAACCGCCATCTGTCCTCTATGGATAGGGCTGACATCAGGAAAAACCAAAATTCTATGATAGAATATGGCCTTTTATGGCGATCTCTGGTGGGCTATGAATGTCTATGAGTCGAACACCCATTTTATAGATGTCTATGGGTGTCTATGGGTGTCTATGGATTTCCGCCTTACATTTTCAGTGACCATGATAACCTATAGGTTTCAGCTAGGGTTTCTTGTCCCTAGACCAGATTAGGCTACCAAGACCTTGACTGGGCGTTTCGCGCGTCAAAGGACACCCTTCAGGTCGAATTTTACCCCAATTCCCCCCAATGGCAAGTAATTTGACTTCGCCGCAACTGTACTAGTCTTCAAGGGCGCAAGACGCTGTGGATTAATTTCCGAACAAGGACTCCTAGAGGGCTCATGCTACGCTGAGAACAAGTGAATAGTGCCTGCTTCACTTCGTCTCACGCAGATTTGACATCCAGGAATTCATTATTCGCAGTACGGGTTGAAAGCACCCAAATACCGGTCCGAACGGCAGGGGTCACTCAGAAACGGCGCACATCTCCAATGGGACAATATTTTGAGATTTGTGTGATGGAATACATTATTCTCTTTTCCCTCAAACATCTGAAATAGAACTTATAGAAGGAATTGTCAGTGAGGTTGAGTAACGGTGTTTCAATGAGGGATTTTCCCGTCCAGATCCGTCCCCAAATTGCAGTGGGAAGCACATAATTATTTTTTAGGTTTTCTAGCAAAGGACCTCAGCACTTAAATGAAGTTGCTACGCGACACGCGCCGCGTAGGCGAGAATGACATCATCATGTCATGTGCGCACAAAAAATGGTTCGTCTATGCCTTCCGTCGTCTGGTGAACAAATGAAATTTGTGGCCTAAAGCGAGATCTGCTGGAACCAACAAAGTGGCAGAGACTGCACAACCTTGGATGGCCGCAGAGGCAGACCGCTAAGAGGACTAACTAAAAACTACGAAAAGAAACCAACAAGGGATGGTGGGAAGGGGAAAAGGAAAGAAAGCAGCTGCAGAAACTGCAAGCATGCTATGAGATGTAGGTAGAAGGAAAGAGAGACAAAGAAATGTTCGCGCGCGACACGACATGTCAATCAAAAGATCGTGGGAATGTTCCTCCTCTTGCATAGACCCCGGCTGATGTTCTCAACCCACTGTAAGACTGGGACCGGGTTTATTTCACCCGTTTCCCAGGTGATTTTCTACATTCACCCGCTACAAGGGCGACAACGGGTGAACTCCAAGGGGGTTAATTTCGCCCGGAACAGGCAGGTGAATGTCCTAACCCGCTAAACGGGTCAGTTTTGCATGGTCCAGTTCACCCAGATTTTTAACCCGTATATGGATGACCTGGGCGGATTATTTTCACCGGGGAAAGTGATTAAACTAACCTGCTCGGAACTTGACGGTGATGGATGATTCCTAGCCCTGTTTTGGTCAGATATCGAGATTGGATGATTCCTAAATGCCATTTGAAGGGCCTTTACAGCAACGAGTAACTGCACTCGCCGCAGATTGTTTTCTCAAGTCCGTTGATCGGGCGGTCCGTGCGCGATCAACAAGTGGCGCAATCACACGTGGATGTTCGTTTGATCCCCAGCTCCTTCTCTCTTCCCACCACGCCCATTACCAGAGTCCTTCGCCCTACTCAACTGCAGCTCTAAACCAACACTGCCCTCAAAAGACAGGCTGTATGTAATCCGCTTCCGGTGATACCTCAACACCCGACAAGTCCTTGGACCACCCCATCGCGTGTCAAGCCGGTGGAACTAGCGCGGATTAGCGTACTCCGCGTTGAATCCGCCACCCGAGCGGCGGGCCAACCATGACATCCTCAAAACATTGTCGCCGCCTAGTCAAGCTCCAAGACCTCAACGTTGTCACTGCCTGCCTCCTCAAGCGCCAAGACCTCAACGTTGTTGCTGCTCCTCAAGCTCCAAGACCTCAACCAACACTTCTCTCAATCCTCAAAGCCTCCCTCAAGCCCACTCTTTCAAAACTTTTGGGCCCCTTTCAATTATCGTGATTCCCGGCGGCATCAAAGTCTTGCGGACTTGGCAATCACAGTGTACTCGTAAAATTCTCGTTAAGTGTTTCAAGATTGATGTCGTTGACTTCCCATCTGTTGTAGCTTACAGTCGGTTTCAATATTATTGCATTTTATCATCTATTTTGTGTTTCAAGAGTACTGGGAAGGGGTGGGGACCGCGGACCTTGCGGCCCTTCTGGACCAATGATAATAACCCAAAGAACGGGTTCCACAAACCCGGTCTCGAGAAACCCACTGAACGGGTTGCTGAAACCCGGTCGAAACAGCGGTCTGCACCGGGTGAAAAGCAAAAAATATTTGATTACATCCACCCGGTTCTAACCCACTATTAACCCGAACTTTTACCCCAGCTTTCGGGTTACTTCCAGAGCCCCAGGTGAAAGTCACCTCTTCAGCGAGTTAAGGTCACCCATTCTCTGGGTTACTTACCCAGTGAAAGTAATCTAGTCTTGGTCTTACAGTGACCGCTTCTTCTATGCCTTACGTTGTCTGGTGAACAAATGAAATTTGTGGCCTAAAGTGGGATCTGCTGGAACCAACGAAGTGGCAGAGACTGCACAACCTCGGATGGCCGCAGAGGCAGACCGCTACAAGAGGACTAACTAAAAACTACGAAAAGAAACCAACAAGGGATGGTGGGAAGGGGAAAAGAAAAGAAAGCAGCTGCAGAAACTGCAAGCATGCTATGAGATGTAGGTAGAAGGAAAGAGAGACGAGCTAGATACCTGCAAGTAAAGGGAAGTTTTAATTCTGCTGAAAACCCTTTGTTTAAGCCTGTTGCAAAGGCCCTTTGAAACCTTACCTTTCATGATCCCTTTCACACAGAATTATTTCAAGACGAATCAATTCTGTTGAATTCGGCAATAAACTTGTCAAGGTTTGGGAGTTCTTTCTTCCATGTTTTATTCAAGCTGACTTCTTGTTGCAGAAAGCAGCAGTCAAATCCTCTTGCTTTAGGAAGTCTATTTTACGTCCTTGATTCACATTATCTTGACTATGATGTATTTTCCTATCAATAGAAGTTACTTTCACTAGTGTTTTAATCAAGCCTAAAAGAATTCCATTCTGGGTGTGATAGAGTAACGGATGGGTGAGGAAGTGAATGAGGCGGGGATGGATCGGCAAGGGAGATTGTTTTTCGGCTCGAAGTGCAAGATAAATGTGGTGCAAGGTTGAACATGCGGGAAAATTCGAAGCGAGAAGCAGTGTCTGCAACTCCGTTCTCCTTTGTGGGGATCCAGTGAGATTCAAACTCCATGGTAGGACCTGAGCGAATGGAAAGATTGCGAATGGCGGCATCGACATCCTGGTTGTTGATATGGAAAATAACATGCTTGCCAGAGAAGCTTGACCCCAGCAAAGAATTGCGTGTAGCACGGCAAAGAATTCCTTGAACTGGATATCCCGGTGGGCATAGCGTTTTGGAATGCGGATGGAGAACCAGCTCGAGCCGTAAACACCGCCGGCACCCTTGGTGCCGCTGGCATCAGTGTAGATTTCAATGGTCCCACGGGATGGGGTGATGAGGTGAACACCGTTCCAAGAGGGGGAGAACGTTGACCACCAATGTAGATCACGTCGAACGGCACGGGATATTCGGTGACAGGAGAATGGGTTTTTGAAAGTGGATGAAAAATCGAACATTGCACGGACGAAAGCACGAGAGTGAGGGATGACCTGCGAACAGAAGATTAGATACCCGGTGAGCTCAGCTAGCTTGTGCAATGTGCAATGTGTCTTCTCAGACCACGCTGAAAGCAAAGACTGGAGGTATGTGAGCTTGTCTGCAGGAAGCCGAGCCTCCATGGAAATGGAGTCAAGAATGATACCGAGAAACTCGAGTTGAGTCGTCGGCCCCTCGACTTTGGACTCCTGGAAATTCAACCCAAGTGCCTGGGCCAGTTCTCGTGCCCAGGCGAGTGCTGCGTGAACGAGCGGTGGAGGTGTTTCGGGACGGAAGATTTTGAGAAAATCATCCAGATAATGGCGGATTCTGGCGGGGATGTGGTGCGAGAGAATCCAGTGGAGTGCCTCCGAAAAGAGGTTGAAGATGTATGGCGCGGAACACAGGCCAAACATTAGAAAGAGCTCGTAGTAGAAGCTCCCTTTCCATTGGTAACCAAGTAATGGCCAGTCTGCCGGACGAACTGGGATGTGATGAAAGGCTTGTTCAAGGTCAAGCTTGATCATGAGAGAGCCCAGGCCAGAGGCCGCGAGGTCCTCCGCAGCTCGACGGAACATGTCATATGAAATCCCAGCTTCAGAGTCGGGGATGCCATCGTTCACAGAGTGTCCGCGAGGCCAGGACAAGTGATGGATTTGGCGGAGTTTCCCGGAGTGCTTGCGCGCAGCAACTCCGAGAGGGGACGAGCGGAAATGAGGAAGGGGTGGGTGGGGGAACAGGCCACGGATCCGACCCTTCGACAGTTGGGTGGATATGGAGTTGTTGACAGCATCTGGAAACTGGAACGCCAAAGGCAGGTTGTGGCTTGTTTGAGAAACGGACCTATCCCCGCTGAAACCGATGTTGGCTCCATGGTCAATAATGTGGAGCATAGTTTCTACAAATGTGCGGTCTGGATAATCCCGGAGGTAGAAATCCCAGGCAGCGCGTTTGAGCGTAGACGCTACAAGCGGAAGGGAGTCCGTGTTGGGAGGGACAAAATTTGCACGGGGATCCGAATTTGGACGTGCAGCCAGGTAGAAACGCGGCGGGAAAAGGTGGTCATTGGCCAAGGAGGATTGGGCTCAAATGTAAAGGTCAGGGCTTCCGCGCGAAGAGAGCAGGACGAAGCCGGATTGGGGGTTGCCATAGACTCGACAAAGAGGAGCAATGGCTCGGCAGGACCTGATAAAACAGGAGCGGACCGTAATGGTCCAGTGTGTGGCAGCAAATCAGCCGGGGTGGAGAGAGGTGCAATGGACTCTAAGCAGAGGAGCGGCGGAAAGCCAAGCTCAGCACTCGACAGAGACACAATGTGTCGCCGTTTAGTGGGGGTAAAGTGTTTGGAGCGGACACGGTGTCCGTATGAAGTGCGCACAAAGGGCTCCGAAGATTGCCGCAGAGGTGTCCCGGGGAAGAACAGTTTCAAACGTCGCCGTGATCCAGGGGAGCTCCGGATGAAATGGGACGATGCCAGAGACCAAGAAGAGCTGTGGGAATAGCTGGGGCGAGGCATATCCCAGCAGTGGTCGAGTGGCTCAAAGAGTGGCACGCCGGTCTCAGTTCCTGTTCAACAAAGGAAAAGAAAAGAAAGCAGCTGCAGAAACTGCAAGCATGCTATGAGATGTAGGTAGAAGGAAAGAGAGAGAAATGTTCGCGCGCGACGCGACATGTCAATCAAAAGATCGTGGGAATGTTCCTCCTCTTGCATAGACCCCGGCTGATGTTCTCAACCGCTTCTGTTTGATGGGGCCACAACAAAGGCAAGCCTTGTCTCTCGTCTTGTCTCTCGCTTTATCCACCGCTCCGATCCTCTCGACCAACTCTCTTCGCTCCCATACTCCTTCTCCGCACATGTTACTTCCTGGTGGTTCCTGTTGGCCACCGGTAAGCTCCCTCAGCTCTCCGTGCGTACCACCGACCCTTCCTCTTACGCCGGATCTCACTCATCCGTGCACCAATCCAGGCCATCTACCCCGTCGTCATGTCCTCCTTGTGGCAATGGAGAAGTCCCAGGTTGACGAGCTCCTGACCGCGTGACACAGCCAATTAACTTTGTGCATGCTGACGTCGACGACCGCGTGACTCCGTTACTCGATAGGTGTATATCCGCTTTCAGGACTAGAGGTGTGTCTTTCCTCTTTTGAATTTTTACTTAGCTTCGTTTTCTTTCCCTGTGTTCATTCCTCCGGACTTGCTTACCTCGTTCACGCCCTTCTTCCTTTTTGTCTTTTTTTCCTCTCGAATTTCAGATGCCTAATTTCAGTACTTAATCGATCGCCCAGCGAAAACCCCTTATGCCGAGATCTGCCAGAATCTGCTTGAATATGCCTCCTCTCTGCTGCTGTCTGCTTTTTCTGCCCAGACCTGCTGCTCATCAAATTCAGCTCAAGTTTGACACAAATTTTTAAACGGAGACTGATCGGCACGCATCGACGATGACGCGGACGCGCGATGACGGTGACCAAGTTCTAAATTTGCCAAAGTCGAAGTCAAGTCGAAGGCCGAAAGCCGAAAGACACATAATGGACGCGTGGCGCGTCCACCTGTATAGCCCAGTAACCCACTGAAGTAACAGGTTGATATGCTATCGATCTCCGCCTCTAATATAAGTACTTCCTGCTAAAATGTGTGTATTCAAGATCTTCTGGTAACTTTGGAGCTAACAGGACTGCTATTTACTGTAAATCTTCAATATCTTCAATATCTTCAGTGGTTCCCATCAATCACGGCGGCGCGCCATTGCGCCTGATGGCGGTGTGTGTTTTCAATATCTTTAATAACTTTGCTATTACTTCCATCAACGGCGGCGGCGCGCCATCGCGCCTTGATGTCGGTGTGTGTATCCATTATCTTCAATATCTTCAGTAAAGGCGGCGGCGCGCCGAGGCACCTGATCGCTGCCATCAAACCATCAATACCGCCGCCCGGCAGCTCCACTCGGCACTCAAAAATGAAGGTAAATTCATTAAAAAAAAATCAGCGCATCCTATACACTGTATAAGAGTACTGTATTATCAGTCCCAATATTATTACAAGACAATGTCCCCTTAATACACAAAGTCCATAAAAAATACATTAAATATGTGAATATATACCTAACTGTCGTCAGACATCACCAAGATGCGCTCAAAGCTGTCGATGAGGAGCTCAGTGTCGAGGTCCACGTCTTCGTCAATGTCCCCCTCGGCCCCTTCAGGCGGCGGGACCACAGCCGTTACGTCGGGCATCTCAATGTCTTGCTCCTCCGGCACTCGGCGCTCTTTATTCACGCTGACGCCGGGCGTGATACAGGCGGTACAGCCGGGCTCTTTGCTCAGCTTCACGAGCCGCTCCATGTGGAGGGCGTTGAAGCGACCCCGTTCCATCCGGTGGGCGGCAACTTGGTGGGCCAGCGCAGGGTTTCCTTCGCGCGTGAGGCGTCGCTCGTGGTAGATAAGGAACCTGTCCTCGTCCGCCATGTGCGTCACCAGCCTCGGGATCTCGAGGTTGAGCCGCGCAATTTCTTCATCAGCACGGAGCAGCTTGAAGTGCTGGTCCATCGCGAGCCGCCCTGCCGGTTGTGCCCAAGGCTCACCACGGATGTCTTCCCGCCCGTCGCGCAGGAGGTCAAAGTCGGCTAGGAAGGCGTAGTCGACAATCTGCTCCCACGAGAGCTGGGTTCAGGGGGGAGTCATGGCGGCGGCGGCTTCGTTGTATCGCTCCAGTGCGGCCTTGACGCCTTTTGAGCGTGCTTGCAGCGCCTTTGCAATATGCTTGCGCAGCTTGTAACCTTTTTCCCACATGTCAGCTCATCGCCATGAAGAAACAAAAGAAATAGGCCCACCCGTGTCGGACATATTTACCTTTGACAACTCAAACATCGGGCGACGACCAGGCCCTCGAGCGCGTCGATTGCATGCTGATAGCGCCTGTTCTTCACCATCATCGCCACCCGTATCCAATCATCTCCATCGTCCTCCCAGCGCCGTGCAATGTTCAGCCGTAGTTCGAGATCGGCGACGACCGCCAAGGTTTTGTCGCGGGCTTCTATTGCATGTCGCCTCTGGGTTTCAATTCGCCGCGTCTGCGATGCTGCCGCCGCGTACGTGGTGTCCGTGTTTATAGGCAGTATGGGCAGTCCGACATTAGTTATGATCCCGACGCGTTCCCTATATCTCATCAGCTGCAGTTGAAAGACATAGGGAAGACTTACTCGAGATCCTGCAGGTTTACCAGTTTCTGGTAATACTCCATTTCTAGCGTCTCCTGCGGCGGTTCTTTGGATAACGATGGGCAGTCCGACATTAGTTATGATCCCGACGCGTTCCCTATATCTCATCAGCTGCAGTTGAAAGACATAGGGAAGACTTACTCGAGATCCTGCAGGTTTACCAGTTTCTGGTAATACTCCATTTCTAGCGTCTCCTGCGGCGGTTCTTTGGATAACGTCGCGAGAAAGATCTTCTCCTTCTCGAGCCACGTCTCAAAGACCGACCGCGACTCGATGCCCATCGAGTGCATGGTCTCCCGCAGCAGAACGGCGGTGCCTTTAATCTTGAGGGCATGCCGGTACTTGCTGGCGAGAAGGAGTGCTGCATAATTGTCAGCGTAAAGACGAAGGATGTAAGATACAACTTACAAAGGCCTTGGTAGGCGTCCGCGGTATCTGCATGCTTGAGGTATGAAGTGATCGCTTGCTGCCGGTGGAACACAGTCGCGTATTGTGTTGTCGCCGCGAGCGCATTCGACTTGGAGAAAAATTTCTCACATCCCTCCAAGTCCTCCAGGCCCACGCCGTGCACGTATGTCGTGAGGTTGCAGAGCTGGCAGCGGCGGTTGTGGGCGTGGCCGTGGAAGGCGCCGACGAGAGCCTTGAAGTCGTTGTCGGCGGCGAGCTTGGCTAGGGCCGGGTGCATGCGCACCATCTCGGCAAACTTGCACCCAATATCGTAGCCAAGGCCCAGTTTACCCAGGACGCCGATAAGGTGCGCGGTGATAGCAAAGCCGTACTTGGCCCTATTGGAAGATGAGTCAGAAAGGAGATAAAATGAAAAAAGGACTTACAACTCGCCACTCTTCACCATATCCACGATCACCAGCACAAACCCGTGCCGACACAGGGCGGGGAAGATGCCCGTCTCGTCGTACATCCCGTACGCGCGTGCCGTGGCATCCTCCTTCATGTTCTGCCACCGCTCGGAACAGCCCGCACCCTCATCGCCTGCACTCCCCTCTTCCTCGGACCCCGGCACGAAATCCCGCATCAAGTCCTCCAGCCCCTCTTTCGACCACTTATCCACCTCCTCGCGCGACAGGTAGTAGTCGCCAGCAGGAACACGAGTGTCGAGGCGCTCCCTCGATGCCCCCGGCGCGATGTTCCCATCCGCATCAACCGCCTTCTCCCGCCGCCAAAACCGCTTCAGGGAATTATTCCCTGTCGATGGTGGCGAGGAAGGGAAGGGGAATTTCGGCCTTGCCCTCCAGCTTGTACATGCAGGACGGGCAGGCATTCTTAAGGTGCCAGTCAGGGAGTATCGCGGCCCAGCGCAGCCTGCACACATTTGTTGACGGCGGCGAGGATTGCCAGGTATATGTCGAAGGCAACGGTGAATTGAGTCACCAGATAGCCGCGGGGGGCAACGCCGTGAAGGTCGCAGAGGGTGCGCACAAAAGCTTGGACGCCAACACGAGGGCATCTGAGCTGGAGGCGTCGGAAGACCTCCAACACCCGCACGGTGATGACAACGGAGGGGAACACGGCAGCAGCGGGCATGAGGCCCTGGCGGACGTAGGCGGACGCGACGAAGTTGTCGGTGGCGGTTATAGGCACCTCAGTAAAATACGCAGCTAGTAAAAATTCAGAACTAAGTGAGCAAGAAAAGAAGACACAACTTACTGAATAGATCTACAGCGTACACACGGTGCGTTTCCACCGCGGCGTCCTCAGTGTGGGTGAAAAGCTTGCTGAGCCCGTGCTCTGCGGTGTCGAGCGACCACGCAAGGTACGCATCGACCATCGCGGGCATCTGCACCGCAAACGCGTCGATGAGGTTTTGTGTTCGGTCCCTGCGCGTGCGGTAGTCTCGTTGGCGGCCAAATAACTTGCTACGTGAAATCCAAGGTAAGTCTATGCACCGTAAATATAAGGAAAACGATATGCACCGCTGTTGCGCGTGTAAACCCTCCAGTAGGTCCTGCACGTCTTGCGCTTCTGCCTCGTCTTGCAAAGCTTCCCCTGCGTGGCTGATGTCGGCGGCGGTACGACCGCGGAGGTTGTCGTCCTCATAGTCGCCGTACCCGCCGTCGCCGTCGAATGGGTCAGGAATATTGTGCAGGCGATTTTCTTCGCACCGTTCTTGCTCGTTGAGTTCTGGCCATCTCATTCAATACCCAAGGGTGAGTTACAGAGGTGAGGGACTCACGGGCACGATGTTCGGCCTCTCCCTTCTCCTCAGCAGCCTTCCGTATACGCACTTGAGCATGGCTCAAACTTTCTGCAGTGACTTTATTTCTGCCTCCGCGGCGAGGGGTCGAGGACAAGATCTTGACGCTCTTCGAAAACGAACTCGCAGCGACGACCTCACTTGCACGAAGACGACGCCCGGCCATAACGAGAACCAAAGATTAAAGCAGAAGCAGAAGCAGAGGTTTCGAGGCAAAAGTTGCGAGCGTGGGGAGAGAACGGGGGAGGCGATGGCGGCGAGTATCGCTGAACCAACGCGCGCAGGTGAGAACGAAAAGAAAATCCAGAAAGAATCCAGAAAGCAGAGAGAGAGATGAGAGAAGACAGGAGGACGGGACGATCGGCCGATGTGACTAAACATCACGGCACGTGTGCGTTACTCGTTACTCCTCTTGCTCTCTCTCTGAACCACCACCCACAACCACCCACAAGTCGCGTCCAAGGTCAGTTTTATTTCTTCTATTCTTCCATTTATCTAGGAATCTGGCTGCTGATGCCGTGGCTCAATACTTGGGCCTGGCCCTGCACAATCAGCAGCCAAATTCCGCGCCGCCTCCTTTTCAAATATTCATTGCCACCGACCTTTTGCTGATTCATTTGTTTTAGACGCGTTTTTTGAATGCTCTGGGTGCCGTTCGTACGGAAGGTTTGTCTTACTTCTCAAGCAGCTCAATCCAAACACCTAAACACGTCAACGTGTCTAGACGCGTAGTGGTGCGGAATTCGCCGGCATACCCAAGGGCGTCCTCGCGTTTCAAGAACGCGACTTTGACTACGCGCCCCTCGTGCAGCGCGCGGTGGCATGCGAGCGCGACGATGAGGTGGACCACGAAGAAGGCGACCAAGATGATCCCCTCAATGCTGTGGACGACGAATCCCCCACCGCCGAGCCCAACGCATTCGACGCCGTTGACGAGGAATACCCGCCGCCACCACCTCCACCACCCCACGACCCGCTCAACGACGTGGATGACGACAACCCACACCCGAAAAAACACCGGCGGGCGTCTCCTTCGAGGAAGTTGTCGCCAGCGCCACTCCGCCCCACACTGGCCCCCACCGTCGGCGCCCCGCAGGCCCCACCAATGTCTCACGCAAGCAGCGCTCCGCCGCCGCCGCGCACGAACGCCGCAAAACGAAGCGCAAAAAGGCCAAGGCAGAGCTGGGTCACAAACCAAGCGCCTCGACTATGCGCGCGCACGTCCACCCCGCCTCACCGCTCGAGTCCGCGCTCGATGCGTCCGCACTGCCCACCACATTCGGCGCGTATGCGGCCAAGCTCGAAGATGCCCGAGAGCAGCGCGGCCGTACCGTCTGGAGGTCCCTGCTCGATTTCACGGCGCGCGGTTTCAGCATTATCAAGTGGGATGGAATGTAAGCATTCTTTTTTGCCATCCGCGCCCTCCCCCCCTTTTTTTCTCTCCCTCTGCTTACCACGTCGGCGTAGCCACCCCCGCCCCATCCTCGACCGAAACGGCCGCATCATCGCGGTGCTTGCAGGCCAGCCCGACCACGCCGAATACCGCGCCGCCACCGACGCCGCCTTTGCCGCCATGCGCAACGCGAGCAAAACGACACATTTCTCCGCCGAGATGAAGAAGCATCGGCGGGGCCTATTCGCCGCCGTGAACGTGGGCCTATCCTACGGGAAGGGGCAGTCTACGCCGGGATGGCTTGATGGGAAGGACTACCGCGGGCTCGCGGAAGAAATGCTCGCAAACCTGGGCATCCAGCGGATGGCGGGGTTCGCGGACGGTGAGTTTTCTGCTCTATGTTCTGTCGCTGAGCTCCACTGATGCCCTTTGTCCAGCGGCGTTTGCAATCTGGGCGCCGCGGCTGCATGCGTACTACAAGCAATGTGACGCCAAGTTGCGCACCCGCCTCCCTGACCTCCGCCGCCCGTTTGTCGGGTCTGTATACTTCTGTGCGGCATTCAACTTTGGGCGGAACGTCTGGACGTTCAAACACCGCGACATCCTCAACCTTGCCTTTGGCTGGTGTGCGATCCAGGCACTTGGGCGGTATGATGCGACTCTCGGCGGGCATCTCGTCCTGTGGGACCTGAAGCTCGTCGTGGAGTTTCCCCACGGCGCTCTCATCCTACTCCCATCCGCAACCGTCGCCCACTCCAACGTCCCCGTTCGAGAAGGCGAAGAGCGTGTGTTGTTCACGCAGTTCAGCGCCGGGGGCATCTTCCGCTACGTCGACAATGGGTTCCAAACCGTCGCAGAGCTTGAGCGCAACGACCCCGAAGAGTACGCCCGACTTTCGGCGCGCATGGCGTCGCGGTGGGAGGAGGGATTGGGCCTACTTAGTACATTAGATGAGTTGATTGGTGTTGGAGAATAGATTTAGTTTCAATGTCCCTTGCCCGTCCTTCAAAAGTAATGAGGTGAAGCTAGGTCTGGAGTTTACGTCGGGAACTGACTAAAGCAGTTAAAGTAGCGAACTGATTCCTTGCTACTTGATTTCTTCTGAGTTGTGGTTGTGGCCTTGGGTGTGTGTTTATTTTTTTTTCAATGCATCTCAAGTAGGGGTTGTTACTGCTGAAAATCTTAAATTAATGCAAGACGTCTACAACACGTAGGATTTATTTTGTTTGAGTTTCAGTCGGGAACTGATATCACTTTGGAAATCTGTTCGCAAGTTTGATCACTGATCCTCCTCATCTCTTGACCACCACCTTCCACTTCACAGCCGGCGCACATGCCTGGCGGTCGACCACGCCTGGACCCCGAGGCAAAGCAAGAGCATCTTGTTGCCGCTCGAACGCGCTACGAGAACAAGTACGGGGCGCAACTCAATTTATCGAATTTATTGCTCATTCTAGTCTTGGGCTCAGGAATGTTGAACAGCGACGGGAGAAGGCTCGTTTGCGGATGCAGTGGTGAGAATGCTCTCCCCTGTCTTACTCCACCTAATCGTCGGACAAACGAAGCAAACGAGCGACGATAGCTGCTTCGGATTACCACACGCAACGAAAATATCGCGACCAGGCAGCAGCGGCCTCAGAGCGCTACCGTGATCGGTACGTTTGCTTCCAGGCCTCGCCTGCATTGTATCCTGACCTCCTTTCCGCAGGAAAGCAGCGGATGAGCGTGCAGAGTCTGCGCGCAAGCTCAAGAGTAAAAAACAGGCTAGGTGCGCCTTTAGTTTTTGCTTTGAAATTCTTGTCGGGAATCTAATGCTATGCTGCTCTGAAGGAAGAAGGAGGCAGAATCCTTGCGCCAGGCCGCCCTGAAACTAGCGGCAGAAACCTCAAGAGATTTCCTCGTCCAAAAAGTCTTCAAAGAAGACTTTACGCCCATCCTCCGCCACAGCTGCATGTGCGGCTGCTACTTCAAAGGCAGCACAACGTGCGGTCCCCGCTTCAAAGACCACACAACCCGCTGCCACAGACGACTTCTCATCCGACGACGACGGCGTAGACATCCAACGCCCCCACGAGGATAATCGTCCCCTCCTCGCTCGCCGCACGTTTATATTGCGCAAATGCCGTGAGTGCGACTTGGACGATTGCCCAGGGTGTGCTTGCATGTGCATGGTCTCCCTGGATTGGATTGAGCATGAAGGTGGGCACTTCTACCCTCCCTGCAAGGCATGCCGTGTCGAGGATTGTCCGGGCTGTGCTTGTGTGTGCGCCAAGAGCACCGTTTGGAAGGAGCACGGGGGTCATGTTCGTATGAAAATGCCTCTATTTACATCCCCTTAATCGAATCTACCTTGGCCTGAATTAATTTTCTTTCCTGTCTCATGAAGCCGGGGACTTTTGAGCCTGTGAGGTTCTTTTGGAATTGAGCTTATCTATGGTCTGAATCTTTGCATGACTCAGCTTGTAGGCTCTTCATAACTCTATTTCACTAAAGAACAATGTTGTTCAAATAAATGAAAGGCGTCGAAGGAATTTCTGTTTGTGAGCCCCTATGGCGAGGTGACGTGACATGCGTGACTTCGTTTCCTTTCTCTCTCTCCATCGATTCCGACGTGTCTGGTGTAGGACTCACCCTCATCCATTCGCATCTCTCAACGGTCAAGGCACGCATGGATTTTGTCAACAAGTTGCCAGCTATAATTGACCCACTGACTTTCAGTGCCGCCGACTTCTCTCTCAAATGTCCTCCTCCGACCCTCCGCCCGTCTATACCGCGGCGCCCCGGCAATTCACCCCCAACTACGCGGCCGCCGCTGGTGGTGAAGACCTCAACCTGGAGGAATATACGGGAACTTTTTACGCCGTTATCACTGATGACTGGCAGGGTTTTTGCATCTCAAAGTGCGCCTTTTGATTTTTTCTGTCTCTTTTGTTCTCTTTCGTTTACTGAAAAACCAAAGGTCTATATTTGTTTCTTTGAAGACTAGGTACCCGCGCGCTACCACCTGGAGTGCTGAAGGGTGGTCGAGCTTCCAGACCCGGTGGTATTCCACTCCTCCCTCCTCGCCTTCCAGCACCATACTCTCGGTATCCCGCTCTCCGTCACCTGCATCAATCTCACCCTCCTCTCCGCCCTCCGCGTGGTCGCCGTTGCCTTCGACTCCGCCCTCCCCGTTGTCGCCTTCTCCGTTGGCGTCACCTGCAGCTTCCCCTGCGGAGCTCTCTGCGTCACCGTCACCTGTGCCTGAGCGCACTATTGTGTACCGCGGAACCTTCCCCACGTGGCTCGCTCGCACCAGCGCTGTTGTGTATGAGCACCAGCAGCTGCTGACAGCGTATGTCAGGGAATGTGGCGGCGTGGACCCCGAGCTAATCAATCGGCTGCCTCCCGAGCACCGGCAGGTCGTGGAAGCTTACGCTGAAACGCTGCACCCAAGTGTAGCAGTGAAATCAAATACAAAAGAGTTAGACGAAGTCTACACTCCAATATATCCAACCTCAACCACCAACAACTCAGAATGCTTTGTTGTGTGTGTTCGGGGCAATGGGTCAGGCGTATCGACCCTCAGTCTCAATTCGAATGGGAATCCCTCAGAAAAACCTTATCCAAATCCACGCAACACTTATAGTGTTATAGAGAACGGTCAAAATCCAATTTTATTGTTTATCCCAAATACATCCAGAGAGATTAACCCCTTGTTACTAACCACTTGAACCACTGTTGGACTTTGGGTAGAGGTAGGTAGGAAGAGGAGGACCGGCTCAAGCACGAGGCGATTCCAAGTCACAGCAAGACTGGCTCAACACAAGGCGATTCCAAGTCTTATTATGACTGGCTCAAGCACAAGTGGAATCCAAGTCGTTGCCGACTGGCTCAAGCACAAGGCGAATCCAGGTCACTACACTCAATTGCAGGTGCCAACAAGTGGGAGTGGGTTTCACTGTCCATACATAATTTACATGCCAGTTTAAATACATTTCTATGAAACTAAAAATATAGTAGAGGAAGGGATGAAAGCTCCGTGTTATGCCGATGGAACAGCGCCCAGGAGTGATATGTATCAGCCCCACCGCTCTCCGATGCCATTTCCGGGGGAAAAGACCCACTTTCCCCGAAGGTAATTCAGTTCTTTTCAATTGTTCCTAGTTCCGCAGCAATCCAGACTTTGCCAAGAGTGCCTGAGGCCGTCTAGACCTGTCATACACTTCTCTAGGCAATGCCCGGCATCTTCCACGTCCGATTTAAGTGGGAACAGGCTCCGGAAGTGCCGGAAGCCCCTAAGTTCAACCACTAGACTCCTAATATGGTAACTGTCATCCAAATGACTTTGCATGGTCACCGACAGTATATCCCTGAGTTCTGTAGCTATTTATAATGTCCTTCCAATGTCCCATGTGTTTGATAATGGCCTAGTATCCACAGAATTCCTCAAACTCACTGCACAGAATGTACAGTTTGCAGGAGTATCCTATGACCGGTGTGATAGAAATGATGATGTCACCGGTGTTTCCAACACATTAAGCGGCCTAGTACTCAGTCCTGGGAGTAGACCAGTACTCTCCACTGCCCTATTGACTGGTTTCATCAATTGTTTCCAACTGAAAGGTTGCAAAATCGAATATTTCAGGTGTGTTCAAATTCACACCTTATCAACGCCTATCCTGGGGATCCCCCCCGACTGGAGCCCGTGGATTGGCCGACGCCGCCTTTCCATTCCGCCGCGCACAACCGTCTGTGCCAGGCGGATGATCCTTCTTTGGCTTCGCTCCCGGCGGATGCATACGAAGGCTTCATGTTTGCCGTGAAAGGACACCCCCGCATTTTGCTGGACAGGTGTGTCCTGTTTGTCTTTTGAGGTGCTTATGCACTGCTGATGTTCTTGCTTTGAAGGGATAGCGCCATCGCGCTGCTAAAACTCACGCCAGGGGGGGAGTTGTTCTTTAGCCGCGACGAGCGCGAGGTGTGGGCTTTCCTTGAGGAAACTGCGCCAAATGTTTAACGTAGTTCCCTTGTCTATACAATGCTCGTTGTGTACTTAGTATCTAGCTATATCTCTGTGTATGTCTGTACTGTACATACCTGTAGGGGAGCAATGGTCACGGTCACGGACCCCTCCGTTACGTTGCCTCTTTTTTGGCGGGTCACGGTCACGACGAGGCTTGTTGCCTTGAAATTATCGTGACATGGTGTAAAAAATCTGGAAAAAATTCCAAGGAATAGAAAGCAGTGGAAATGAGTGGGGAACCAGCAATTTAGTGACCTGAAAGCCAAAAATAAGTTTAAGCTGCTGTAATACTCAGGTAGATGCTCACCAAAAAATATTGTTGGTTGCCTCTTTAAGCAACCGTCACGCTCACGGGAGCTTCTGTTGCCTGAAAAAGAGGCAACAGCAGTGTCACGGTCCTTGGCCTGTTGCTCCCCTACAAGTATGTACAGTACTGCTGGAATTGAACATTCTTTCACATGGAATTGTAATAACAGGTTGGAAATGAAGTCAAAAATATGAGAGAGAGACAGAACAAGAGTTTGAACAAAAAATAAAAGAGCGAAAGGTAATCACCGCTCCCCGGGTCGAACAAGAGACCTCGGGGAACAGTGGTTGAGATGTCGACTTCCACTTATTGCCTTTTAAAGGAATAATAGAATTTAGACACTTCAACCGCTGCCCCCTGAGGTTGAAAACTTTGCACATAGTAAATAGACACAACTCACTGATTCTGCCTCACAAAAACACGGAACATATTTTTTGTTGACTGTGTTCGTTGAGCGCGCCGTCAACGTGAGAAATGTCACATGATCGCGTCTCGTCTTCTCTGTCACCCACCATCATGGCTCGCACAGGCCCAACTGCTCCCTCTGGACACGCTCTGCGGCACCTCGGCCGCCAAGTTCAGCTCTCACGCCCCGCTGCGGCAAGTCCAAGGCCACCAGGGCGTCTGATGATCTCCGACTCGTTGGTTTGCGAAAGAGCAAAAGTGAACTCAACGCTGCCATCGACGCGGAGTTCCTCCGTCGCGAAGAAGCCATTGCTGAGATCGTCAAGTCCTCCAAAAGGAAGCCAGCATACATCCGCTCGCTCTTGAGCTGCGCCAGTCAGTACAAAGCAACGCGCAAGCCGAGCTTGCGAAACACCGTTATACACCAACGTTCCATCGAACAGCCCGAAGGTGTGTACTGGCAAGAAACAGCACAAGATGGAGTACCTCAACTACGACGTCGCAATCCGCGAGGGCAAGGGCGTTGAGCTCGCAGGCTGGCCCGCCGACATCAAGCTGGCCGACCACGCCAACTGGAGCGCAGAGACTCTCCGCCGCCTTCGCGCCTCCCTTCTCTCTGGCGGCATCCACTGGATCAAGATGACTAAGGCCCAGCACGACGAGCTTGTCGCAGAGCACAACACGCAGCGCGAGGCATTGGGTGCCGGCTCCTTGAGGCCTCGCAAGCAGCGCAGCGATAAGGGTGAGGCGCGAGGGCCTCAAAAGAACAAGAGGCAGGCGGCGGCGGGGAAAAGGAAGGGGAGTCGTCGCGAGGAAGAGGAGGAGGATGATGATGACGACGGCAGTGACGGGGACGACAACGACAAGGAGGACGACGCCGCCCCCATTGAGCAGCATGCGCACGTCGGCGCAACTAGCGCACTCACTGCGCCATTCACCCATGTCGCGGGTGTGGGCCTTACCAGCTCCCTCGCCACGGCTACCCCGGCGCTCGCGACACAGTCCTTCAATATGGGCGCTATTCCCGAGCTGAATGTGCTTCCGGAGCACCTGCCGAGCTTCCCTACCGACGGCTTCCCCGAGGACTTCGACTTCGACAGCCCGGAGTTCTTGGAGATGCTCAACGACCCCACCGCTTGGATGGCGGCAGAGGGCGGGAGCATTGCGTCGCAGACACACGCTGGAGCGATGGCGTTTGTAGCGACACCTCGTTCCCTCGACCCGTCCACCTGCGCGCCCACGCCCTCCTCCAACGCCGGCGTGAACGCGACCGTAACAGCACCATTTTCTCTGGGGCAAAGCTCCACCTCTACTCCTGCCGACGCCAGCGGCAACTCAAAGTGCAAGAGGGCGGCGGAGGACAAGTCGACTGAGCGCGGTAGCAAGTCGAAGAAAGGAGAACGCGCCGCCGACTGCGGGCAATGGGGATCCCGTAAAGAAGCCACGCAAGAAGCGCTCCGATGCTGGCCAGCCCAAGGGCCCCCGCAAGGCCAGAACTGGGGCTGGGAGCACGGCGTGACGGGCTCTACTGTCAGTGCGGTCAGCGCGCACACTCCCAACGACGACGCAGACCACCCATGTGCCCCTACATACATTTTCGACCTTACTTTGTTGTTATGGCATACACTTTGGGGACTTCGGGAGATTGAAATATGTTTTTTATGCTTAAAATGTGATTATATTGCTCAGAAGAACGGGTGTGATCACATAAGCCTGCTACATTGAAGGTCAATGCCTGTAACCCTAGCCTGTATTTTTTTCACGAATTTACCTTCATTTTTGAGTGCCGAGCGGAGCTGCCGGGCGGCGGTATTGATGGTTTGATGGCAGCGATCAGGCGCCTCGGCGCGCCGCCGCCTTTACTGAAGATATTGAAGATAATGGATACACACACCGACATCAAGGCGCGATGGCGCGCCGCCGCCATTGATGGAAGTAATAGCGAAGTTATTAAAGATATTGAAAACACACACCGCCATCAGGCGCGATGGCGCGCCGCCGTGATTGATGGGAACCACTGAAGATATTGAAGATATTGAAGATTTACAGTAAATAGCAGTCCTGTTAGCTCCAAAGTTACCAGAAGATCTTGAATACACACATTTTAGCGGGAAGTACTTATATTAGAGGCGGAGATCGATAGCATATCAACCTGTTACTTCAGTGGGTTACTGGGCTATACAGGTGGGCGCGTCGGAGTTTGAAACACCTCTTACTTCCTACCACCACCATCTCCCACCGCACCACTCTCCTTGCTCCCTGTGCCCTCCCCCCGCATTGCAATATTCGCCGTCTGGATACAACCTTCTACCCTGCCTGGTCCCGACAGCCTTCCCAGACTGAATCAATTTTTACCAGTCGCCGACCCGTCCCACAACTCGCGCGATCCACAGGCTTATGCTCGTTTCCAGTGCGTATATTTAACGCGTTTTCAACGTTCTCTGACCTCACTGTGGCACCGCAGAGGTCCACGAGCGTCTGAAACCTTTCCACGCGCGGCAGCCTGCAATATCTCTCATAGTCCCCATCGTGGTCCCACTGATTGACGACGATGTTGGGTGATTTCTGACTTCTGGACCCGAACACTCCACCAAACTACGCCACCGTGACCCAGGAACCCCCTTGTTTACCGATTATACGCGATGTAGGTGGGCGAGTTTATTTTATTGATCTCGATGCGGAGTTCCGACATTATCGTACTTAAGTCTTCTTTTGCTCTACATACAGTGTCTCCCCCGGTTCCACAAGATATCTACGTCTCGTCTTCTCCTTGGCCGTTACTGGTATTGACTCGCGTTGTAGGTGCGTTGTAGGTGAGCGACCCTCTTTCTTCCACCTGCAATACTTACAGCCCGCTGCCAGCAAGTAGCCGGTGCCGCGAACGCTGAGTGGTGCGTCGTCCGCGACGTGCTGCTGCCGGTATACTAAAAATCGCTGTAGATATACTACTACCCCGCTCGAAACTCTGTACCCCGAGCCCTGAGATAGATATACGCGCGACGCGCCCGCGGCTTGATAGAGGCGAATACTGGTGATGTTAGCGCAAAGGTGTGTTTTCCGCGACGCTCCCGTTAACCAGGTGCTAACAATGGTTGTGAATTCATAGCCACCCCTTCCTGCCCATGGGCAAACTCCGAGCACTGAACCTCCCGACAGATGTGCACTGCGTGCGCGCGTCTCGAGCCTCGCACACGAAGTAAGTCATACCCCGACCTCACCTGCATTGTACTTAGGACTCATTAACGTCCCGGCAGGTACCCGCAGTACGGGCGAGTTCGGCCTACGGCGTACGGCGATGGACGACTTGCTTGGGTTGGGTGCGAGGCCGTATAGTAGTTGTAGTGTATTTTGTACGTAGCAGGCGTTTGTAAGTAGTAGGCGTCAATTACACATTTTACCGCGAAAAGCGCAAAAGAAGCAGTGCAAATGGCAGGGCAGATTTGAGCAGCCGCCGGTCCTAAGCAGAGGATGGGCAGAAATGAGCAGAAAATGGCGGAATGGGGCGGAAATCTGATATGCCCCTCGCTCATTCTTATGCCAGATTATGCTCAACTCTGCCAAACTTTGGCACGGCAGATTTGAGCAGATTCTGGCGTAACCGGGCATAAGCGGTTTTCGCTGGGCTAGCTTGATCACTCAAATCACGCTGTCAAGTGCCGCGCGCGCTGTCAAACGGTCTCGGGGTCGCAAGGCGGGCCTCTGCGCGCGCGCCTCCACTCTTCCGGCCTCATCTAATATGGCGCCCACGCAGTCAAGAAGCACCGGATCGGCCACCGCGAAGGGTGCATCTTCGACGCCGGGATCTCTTCTGCCGAACACGTCACTTTCCGAGCCGAACATGGTCAACTTTGCACCACCGCGTTATCAGGACTTACTTGCTTTCGCAACCCCTCGTCAAACTTCCATGTCGTGGACCACTTGTACCTCAACCATCACACACGTACGTCGCAACTGTGTTCAAGCCCATACCGGACCCATTGGGCGAGTTACTATGTACAAGTCCCTCGCCGCCTAGCAACACAAGTCATCAACGCGAAACACATTTCAAGAAAAAACTCAACAGCAAGGTTGTCTCACACCGTCAAGCATCCAACTCGGCGCAAGAAAATTCCGCGATTCTAACTTTGCAACAACAATTTGGATCTTTCCCGCGTCATCGTCTCTCTTCTCAAGTCACGGTGTCTTCTTTACTCAAGCATTCAAATCAACCAAGACCTCACCAGCCTTGTGTCTCATCATCAAATTAATCTCAACCTGCAATTCCTTTGGCTTCGTCGGCGAGATCAAATATCAAAATTCATCCTGTGTCTCCTGAAATCATCAAGTTCAATTCCGCAATAGTCAGCAGATGCATAGAATGTGCGCCCGGTCCTCGCCGCTCCTATCGTAGATCTATATTCCCAGCAATATACATATATTTGACCTTTTTTGCGAGTTTTTTGAGTGACCATTAAGAGAAAAAAAGTCGACAATTGCATAGAAAGCAGGCTGGTTTCATAGAAATACGGGATTTATGGGTGTCTATGGCGGTCTATGGCGGTCTATGGAAGTCACCCCCCCCCCCCCCCCCCTACCACCTATCTATGAAAGTCTATGAAAGATGGCCGTTTTCTATGACGTCTATGACGTCGCTTTCACGAAACACAGCTCTTGAAGCCTTTCCTCTTTCAAAGCATGCATACCTTGTCGAGCTCGACCTGGAAGCGTGGATGAATTTAAGTCTACTGAAGAGTTTGAAGTCCGCGTCACGGAGGGCCACCTGTAAGAGCGTCGGAACTACCTACACGCGCTCACATAATTAGCAGGGTAACAGATTCATGTTCCCACGGTTGAAATTCGCTGAAATTGAACTGATTCCAACGTCAGGCCCGGAAGGTTGTTGGGGGCTGGGCAAACACAGGGATGATGTCCCACGCTGCCTTGCCTCCTGCCCGCCGCTCGATGTCTTCCGCCCCTCAAGGCCTCAACGTCTCTCCCGTCGTTGAGAGAACGACTCCAATGTTTGATTACATTCAAAATGGGTTGTTCGAGGTAATTCAAGGACACCAGTCAACCAACACTCCTTGAATAAAGGCAAGCCTGGCGCGGAAGCCATGTGCTTGATCATCACGTCGACGTCTCGCTGCCGCTATCTATACACCCTGAGCTGCCGTTGGCTTTCAAGACACCGCAGAACCAGCTCATGTCTGTAAACACACGGATAAACTCAACACCGTGACCGCAACTAGAAAGACCGCCAAGGACAAAAAACTCACTACAGAAGGTTCCTTGTGGGCGACAAACGCATGTGTCACCCTTTGGCCCGCCGGGGAGGTCTTCTCCGGAGCAAGCTACGGGAGGAAGGCGCGGATGTCAGTTGATCGTGTAAAATCGCATTGGAGGACGGCATACTGCAAGTCTGGCCGCTGACACAAACGGCGTCCCGGGGGCTCAAAGTGAGATCACTGGGAGCTGCGGTGGCCATGACCGCCAAGACGAGGACGGTGGTGAGAGAAGTAATTTTGAAGAGCATTTTATGAAAGTGAGTGAGTATGAAGTGAAGATAGTTTTTTCGTTGTTACCGGTGCGGGGCGCGACTTTTATACTATCTCATTGGTGTGTTCTCACGCATTTGAACGGAAACCCCTTTCGCATAAGGACGGCTCGGAAAATGCTTTCCACTGGATACTGGGTAACCACCGGAAAAACGGGGAAACTGGACCACCCTTGCTCGATGATAGGAACGAATAAGCTAGGCTTGGCGGTGACGCGTCCTCGTTAAGCAGAAGAACTTCGAAGCCCCACTGGCGCCAAGAGAGCTTTGCAGGAATGAAACTTCGGTAACCACCGGAAAAACGGGGAAACTGGACCACCCTTGCTCGATGATAGGAACGAATAAGCTAGGCTTGGCGGTGACGCGTCCTCGTTAAGCAGAAGAACTTCGAAGCCTCACTGGCACCAAGAGAGCTTTGCAGGAATGAAACTTACTAGTGTGTCGAAAGAATAGATTAGGAGGCCATACTATATCGCGTTGGGAACGAAGCGGACGCTTGCATTTGGGTAGGGACGCTTGGCCGAAACGTGGCAGGTTTGAGCCCAATCGTGATGTTTCACGCGAAGTCTTCCCATGTTTGTCACTTTGTGGGTAGGCTTGGATTTACGTATACAGGCGAGTACGAACTGCCTCGGAGTTTGAAATGTTTGATGGGTGATGTGTCGCGGCCGCGGAAACTTGGATCCAAGCCGTTTTCGCGCAAATTTGGATCGATGTCAGGCGCCCAGGATTTTCTCATCCATTTTACTGCAAGTACTGAAGGAGTTCTGAGGATTTCTTTTGCACGGTTTTCAGCTCAAAATTGATGGATCGACATGCTGGTGATGGCTCGGCGTTTCCATGGCGTTCAAATTCAAACCCCGAGGCAGTTCCTACTCGCTTGTATTCGTAAGTTCCAGCCTCTATAGTATACGTGATCTGAACGAATGTCTTCAGAAACTCACGCAGATTATACTATAGAGGCTGGTAACGAGCCTAGTTTGTGGGCCCTATATGATAGGCGCGCATCTTCCGAAGAGATTCAGCATATTTATGATAATTTTTGGTGCTGTTTTGAGGGCCCGAGGAATTTAGTTTTCAAGGATCTCACGAAGAGGCAATTGACAGGGTACCTGGCCACCCTCAATATTACACACCCCAGAGTCCTATATTTGACTAATGGGCAGGATCCTAGTGTGGCCAGGATCCTAGTAATACACCCCTTCCTTTTTTTTTTTTTTTTTTTTTTTTTTTTTTTTTTTTTTGGAGCGTTTGGGATAATGATTTATCTCAGTCTGCAGAAGCATTCCGAGTCATTCGCTTGCGTTGCTGGTTTGGAGCCAGTCATGCCGGTCGAGGTGTGTCCAGGAGGAAATGCCGTTACGCACAATATATTTACCAGTGTGGGACTCTGGCCTCAAGAGAATTATCCTATACCATTTTTCATTGGCCATATACCCACTAAAACCCCCTTTGTGAGTGTCCAGTCATCCGGCAGCGAGTCCTCATCCATAAGCAGCCCACTCCAAGTGTTTAGGACCACTTGTTTGTTCAGCGCGAGAGGGCCAAACTTTACTTTGTCCGTGAGAATACAGTCGCGCCGCAGCGCGGAGTTCACCATTTTTAACCACTGATTGTGGACATTTTCAGTCGAGATCATCGCACCTGGGTGTCTAATGACACGGTTTACTCGAAGATTCCAAATCAGGTGCCACGACAGTGCGACGAGTATTGCAAAGAGTCTTCCTTGCTCAGGTACAATGAGTCCTTTCCTGGTTTTAAATCGCATGAGATTACAGCCCAAAATTATTCCCCAGTTGAGTTGCGGCCACGAAGAATATTTCTTTGACCAGAGTTGTCGTGTGAGTGACCAGATGATGTCTTGTTCTGGAGAATAACATTCCAAAGCAATATGTTCCAGAGATTCAGGCACATCACAGATGTGGCATATTCCATTCGTCTTCAGTGTTTCAATATGGGACCAGAAATTGCCAACCCTGAAGGTATTGTGGAGGCATTTCCACAAGAACTCTTTTGTTCGCCGTTGAAATGTCGACGACCGAATTGATTGCCAAATCATCGCATCGGACGGAGCGTAGCCTGAGGCCTTGTCTACACAGCATCGTATCCGATCCAAGTTCACGAAGGTAGATTTTCGGAAGGGTTTGGGATATAAGGAGCGTATCATTCTAGTGAATGACCTCTGAGAGCCGTGGGACAAAAGTATTCCTGGCAAATGAAACATAATGTCGGGTTCTGTGTCTATTTCAACTTCCTGGACTTGGTCAGCACTGTGTCCTTGAGCCAGGTTGCACTCTACTTTCTTAAATCGTGTTCGCCCGACTCTCTCATTCAACATTGCAATTACAGTTTTAATCAGTCGAAAGTTAGAGTCTTGTGCATTATTCTCGTACTTTTCTCTTTCTTTAACCAATACACGGAGTAAGAAGTCGGATGATGCACACACCAGCAGCGGAATATTTTTTTCAGTGTTCTGTAGTATTACTAGGACTCCGGCCAGAAGCGCGGAGCAGAAGGTCATGGGAATGTCTGGTCTATCAAATTTTAACGATAGGCCTATACTTTCATGCTCAGTCTCACTAACTCGGGTGAAGCTCACTTTGATCTCCGGGTTAAACTCGCCTGCGTGGTGGATCTGAGGGTGTAGGAAGTATGTCACTGTACTCGGTGCCTCATCAGCCACGGGATATCTTCTCGTTGCGACTTCATTCAGAAATTCTTCCGAGGCAAAAATGCGAAACCCTGTTTCAATATTCGATAATGTAAAATCCGGATCAAAGACCATGGCTTTGTCGGACTCTATTGGTAAGGAATTAATTTCCAGTTCTTCGCAACTGAGGGCCATCTCATCACGCAGGTCGACGTTGGGGACCATCGGGTTCCATCTTGGTGTCACACTGTCTATCAGGATCTTAGCAGTCTCAATGCACTCCCCGGGGTGCGGACAATCCAACTCGTTTCGATCTCTCTGGCACAGCGGACACCCACAATTCTTTCTGCCTATCCCAGAGGGGTTAACAGTGTGAGGTTTTCTCGATATTGTAGTTCTTCGTGTTGCAACTATAAGCGCATCCTGTACAGTTCGAACTTCGTGGTTAATTCGTAGGCATTTGGCAGATTCTCGTCGATTCATTGCACGTTTGTACTGGGCGGCATTCACAGCCAGATGTTTCCACATCGGCATTTTCAGTTTAATCTCGGTGCTTACTGAGAGTGCGGTGAATCTCAGGTTATACTTTCGAGCAGTCAGAATCATACGTCTAATTTCACATGGTAGTGGGGTCTTGTTGGATATAGGAATATGAATGTCCTGCAAAAACACATTTAGAATCTGACCCGGCCGGAAATTTAAATAGCTCTGTTCCAGATATTTGCACAGGATATAGTCTATAAAGAAACACCAAGCAGCGCGGTCAGGCCCTTGCTTGAGGTATGATTGCAAGTTCCATAAATCGATTGCTTCATTTCTCGCTGGAAGGTCGAGGATTTGCTTGCCTCCATCGGTGATGTCCTGTATCATTGTTTCGTGTGAAACCTTTGCTTTTTTTCCATCCCAAAGGAAGACATGTTGGGCCCTCATTAGAGTGTCTTCAACCTCCTTTGGCATACCTTGGACCCTGGTTAGGTATTGTGTTCGACCTCCGATCACCATGCTAATAATGTGTCGTTTTCCTTCTAGGCCTGGTGAAGTGACTCTCCATTTCTCGAGGTCACTCGAGACTTGATCAATTACAGTGGGCCACGGTGTAATGTATTCAACGTCGTTTCCAATCCAGGCCCCTAGCATTCGGCAAGTTTCACCGTCTTGGATTATTCTCATTGTTTCCGCGATTGTACCTGCGGCCATCAGATCATTGATCCGTCGCTCATGTAGTACTTTTGCCCTATACACGGCTCGACCGAATGGCAGTAGGACAGTTTTGTGTTCGTTGAACTTGGCAGTTGATGCTGCACACCAGAGACGTAAGATGTCCCAAAGTTGTACCAGGGAATTGGTGCATGATAGATATATTGTGGTATCGTCTGCGAAGAGTGAAATAATAAGTTCCCCATCCTTTCCTGGGATTTTTACTCCCTTCAATCCAGAGTTCCTTATCAGACATGCCAGTGGCTCAATAGCAAGGTTGAAAAGCAGGCATGAGAGCGGGTCTCCTTGCCTCACACCGCGGGTCACCAAGAAGGGATCACTTACTTCTCCATTAATAATCACGACTGTCTCAGCGTTGGTGTACAGGGCCTTGATAGTGTCGGAGAATTTTTCAGGGAACCCCATGTGTTGAAGAACCCTGAGTAGGTATGCATGATTTATTTTGTCGTAGGCTTTCTCCTGATCTAGAGCGACTAGGAGTCCGTCCTCCTCTTCAACCTCAGCATAATTTAAAAGGAATTTGGCGAGTTTCACTTGATCCTCTATTTTCCGGCCCTTCATGAAGCCGGCTTGGTCAGGGTGTACTAAAGATGGCGCAACAACCATCAGAGTTAGAGTGTAGGTTTTAGTCATTAACTTATAGTCGCAGTTTAGCAGTGTGATCGGGCGATAGTTACTGATAAGTGACTTGTCTCCCTTCTTGAAAATAGGACATAGCCATCCGATGTTGAATTTAGAGGACTCGACGATGCCATGATCTTCGATGTCGGTATACAGTTTGCCGAGAAATCCAACGATATCAAAAGATTTCTGGTCGGTACCTCTACTGTTCTGGAACAGGATGTCCAGAAATTTGTAAAATTCGTACGGAATACCATCCAGTCCTGGTGCCTTTCCGTTGTTTGATAGCTTTAACGCCCGCTGTACATTCTCTTGTTTTATTCCCTGGTTCATTTCCTTGAATTGTTCTTCTGACAGTCGGACGTTGCATTTCTCTAGAGTAATTTCTGTTGCCATCATGCGTCCATATTCATCTTCGTGCTCATCCCGTTGTATCGAATCATGGTAGTCTCTCGCCATCTTGGCCATCTTTTTGGGCTGTGTCTCAAATGTAGGGACCGCTGAGTTTAACTCAGGATGTATTTTCAGTTCCATTATGGATGCTTTGGGTTGATACCCTTTAGCCGAGCGGGTCCAGGACTTTGTTCGCAGTGTTTCACCCTCCACATCAAAGCGTGTTTCGGTTAAATCTTTCTTCCTCTCCGCTTCTTCCTGTAGGCAATCGCGAATTTTTTCTTCCAGCCTGTATATTGCCTGTGACTTGTCCTCTATTGGCATATCATCGTCGTGCAGCACAATAGTTAGTTGGGCCTTCCAGGCCCGAACCTGACGTGTTGATTCATTCGTTATAAACCGCGAGCAGTGCTTGCCGAATCGTGCAACATCCTGCTTGAATTGGGTCCAAAGAGTTTGAATATTTCGAGTAGAGTTACATTGAGTATATTCCAGTTCTTCGAGATCTGACAACAGTTTTGCTGCAAGGACCTGTACGTGCTTCATGAACTTCGATGATTTCAGGAGGTAAAGTGGTAAGCTCCATCTCCCCGGTCCTGGTTGCTCCTCAGAGCGACACATTAATTGCACGGTGACCAGTCGGTGGTCACTTTTGACCGGACAGTGTTTTATAGTCCATTCGCGGTATGAATCATATTCTTGGCTGTCTACTTGGATCCTATCAAGCCGTGAGTAAGAATGGTGTACTTCATTTGTGTGTGCATTTCTTCGATGTTGAACACAGGTGTAGTCACGAGTGTCCGGAAATGTTGCCCGCCAGCCATCGCGTAGGCGGAGTAAGTGCTTGAGTCTTTTGTAACTTTCAGGAATCACCTCTGTAGTGCCAGCATTGCGGTCCATCGGGTCTTCGACAAAGTTCCAGTCACCGAGTGTAATGTTCGGTAGTGGTATTCGCGGGTTATTAAGCCAAATTTGCCATAATTCTTTCCACATCTTGTCTCTCTCCTCTGGGCGATTTGGCGCATATATGTTTAAGATGTTCAGTGTTGTACCGTTGTGCCATGGGATGCTGATTATCAAAGCACGTCCTGGTATCATCTCATATTCAACTATGTTCTCCGTGTCAAGGAATTTCTTGTTGACGACAAAAGCTACTCCGGCGGTTGAACACGGTTTCTCTGGGTGAGCTGAGTAAAAAACTTTGAACCAGCGGCTAAAGATGTTATTGAATTGAATTGCCGACTCTTGATCAAAATGAGTTTCCTGCATCGCCAGCACTCCGAGGTTGTTTGAGTCAATTGTTTGTTTCAGGAACTGGAATTTGTGGTTTTGGTTGTGCATGGACATATTCGTGTCACGCCCTGCTATATTGAGGGAGCCGATGGTCAAGTTTGACCGCGTGAACTTGCCTGACATTCGCGTCTTCGGTGGTTTGTTCATCTTGCGTATTTTCAGGTTCAAATTTTCCCAGCCATTATCGTCATCCAAGTCTATCACTGACTCGCCGATTGCATCTCCGCCTTGGGAGCCAGTGCCCATGTCATTTGTTGTGCTGCTGGGGGATTCACTTCTGATTGAACACGGGGATTGTTCCTCGCTCCTCTGCATCTCCACCTGTTGGGAAGTATCCGTAACAATAATCCGATTGGGCTCCAGCTCAATATCCTCCATTGGACTGTCATCCGCTCGCGAAGGACTTTGGGCTAGAGCGGAAATATTGGTTGGGATACTACCCTGTTGCCCTTCATTTTGCCCTGTAATAGTCAGAGCAACGAGACTGTCACAGGAGAGGCCGCTCATTTGATAGCCAGGGATAGGCCCCTGGGTCCCCTGACTCCTGCTGGTTTCATATTCTAAACTCGCGGCCGGCAGGCACTCGCGAGAGGGATGTACCACTTCCCCATAACCCTCCCGGGATCCAGGAGGGCCTGTGGTATTAAATTCGGTTTCATTGGGTTGTACTAGCATGTTTGGGTTGCATTTAAGGGCCGCCGCCGCTGGAACGAATTGATGTATTGTGTAGCATTGGTGTAGCACCGATAATTTTTGTGTGGTGTTACTTGGAACGTCACATCACGCTGCCTAAGCGTCGCGCCGTTCTGGTCAAGTGTTGTTCATTTGAACTGGCTTCAAAAATAAAAAGTGCACTCGACCCAAACCCCTTCCTTCAACGAGGTTAAATACTCGTTGAACACTCATGAATACTTAGTTTCCTATGCCGCGTCTGCAGTTGCTAGACAGATACGTAAATGTCAGCTCCCAGCGTCTCTAACTCATTCTTGTTCGTCCTAAGCACGTCGCCATTGATTTTACACAATTCAGGCTGTGCAATACTTCCACAGACAAGACACCTCTTTTCTTTAATTTCGCCCTTCTGCGCCTGACTCTAGTCACATCATGATCTGGTCTTTTGTTGACCACGAGCGCGTGACGACGCGATTGAGTTCATGTCCCACGCCAGCCTGGAACAAAAATTACCAGAAAATGTGAACTAGTGCTTTAGGATGCCCGAACACTACCAAACTCTGCAAAACGACTGGCTCCACCGACAGCACCGACTTCGAAAACGAAGCACACCGAGATGTTGAAAAAAGTGGGTCCTCCAATTGAACTTACCCGTCATCAAAATTTAAAAAAAGCCGAGAGCACAGAGATAAGTACTATGCGGCCGAGGGAAACTTTTTTGTGTTGACTTACGGTGCAGGTCGCGGGGATCACCGAATTACCATCATTACGTCTTTGAACGTCTTTCCTCGCGCCACCGTGAACTTTCCCGCTTGTTCTTAACCACGTTGGATTGCGCGCCGTTCTCCTCCGAAAACCGGGAGAAGCAACCTATCTTCAAGTTGGGGAGGCCTCTGTTCAAGTTTCAAGCACTGGCGTCATCGCTCTGGGTCGACCAAGTGGCAAGTGACTCCTGCTTGACTCCTGCTCTTCAACGTCTTTCTTTCGTCTGCGAAACGCTGACGAAACGAGCGAGAACTACTCAAAATGTCCGGTTTCTTGACTTGGATCCTCATTGCATCTGCATCACTCGCTTCGGCCTCCAAATCTCCTCCGACATTCTCCATTCCGCCCAGTGACGCAGTGGACCACGTCCGACCGTTAGATTTCTGCAAATTCCTATCGTGATAATTGCCTCTGAAACATTCCTGACAGGCTTATTGGAAACGGCGGAGACACACCGAACGGCTCAGGGGGAATGGTAGGTGTATCGACCTACGACTCACTTGAAAACTCTGGCCAACCTACATCCATAGATCCCGAGCACCGCCCCACCCTTTGCGATGACGCGCTGGGTTGCCCAGACGCACGAGAACTACGTCTCCGTGACGCCGTACAACCTCACCGCAAGCACCATCCACGGCTTCCAAGGCACCCACCAGCCGGCCATCTGGATGGGGGAGAGCGCGCCCGTGGTCGTCGTCCCCGCCTTCTGCGCCTAACTCTAAGATCGAGTCGTGCCAATCGAGTCAGACTTCAACAACCGTTGACATCATTGCTTGACAGGCGTCTCAAAGCTATTTAATGCCCCAGTAGACTTATCCTTCCTTGCATTACTCCTCACACTATTTTGTAGACTCCCGGAAACATCCTACTCCATCGATCTACAGATATTACAAATGGGTAAAGAAAAGACCCACGTGAATGTGGTCCGTCAGTCTTAGGTTAAATTCTCTTAATCACCCCACCATTCACCCTCGGCGATCGAAGTCATTGGCCACGTCGACTCCGGTAAATCCACCACCACTGGGCACTTAATCTACAAATGTGGTGGAATCCTCAAACGAACAATCGAGAAGTACGAGAAGGAGGCCACTGAGCTCGGCAAGGGATCATTCAAATATGGTGGGCGATCTATCCTTAGATGCATGTTCGTCGTGGCTCATTTCAATTTGAGCTTGGGTACTCGACAAGCTCAAGGCCGAGCGCGAGCGGGGCATCACGATCGACATCGCCCTAATGGAAGTTCGAGACGCCCAAGTTCTTCGTCACGGTGAGTTATTTCCTTACTATAAATCAATGTGGAGATCAAAATGACTTAGAAGAGCAAAATGCAGTCGATCTCGGCCAATACTGAACCAAATGCCCTCGGAAGTGCCGCAAATTGAACCGACACATACACAGTTGTAGGATATAAAAAAATACTGAGGGGTTTCCGTGCAATATTGAGCGAGATAGTGCCCCGAGGCCATCAGACCACTGATCCAAGTTGAAAATCGACTTTAACTCTACTTCCCGCCCCTCGAATTCTCTGGGGCATTGTACAAACACTGTGGTAGGCTGTCTCAATCTTCTACACAAAAACTTTGGGGGAGATCGGTTGAGAGTCGACCGCCACAATGCATTTATCGATTTTAGCGTGACTTTCCCATCACCAGAATTCAACGTGACATTCCGTGACATTTACTCGCAGCGCCCGTTATTTCACCGCTCTGCCTCCGAAATTTTGCGCAGTAGACTTATACAACACATAAGAGTGCCCATATGACGCTACAAGAAATTTCGTTGGTGGGAGGTAGAGTTAAAGTCGATTTCTTTCTTGGATCAGTGGTCTAATGGCCTCGGGGCAGTGTCTCGCCCAGTATTGCACGGAAACCCTCAAGATTTTTTCATATCTTACAACTGTGTATGTGCCGGTTCAATTTGCGGCACTTCCGAGGGCATTTGGTTCAGTATTGGCCGAGATCAACTGCATTTTGCTCTTCTAAGTCATTTTGATCTCCACATTGATTTATAGTATTCGAGTCAAAAGAATACTTGAACATCCCGTGATAGGTCATCGACGCCCCTGGGCATCGGGATTTCATCAAGAACATGATCACGGGTGCATCAGTCTTTCGACATTTTGGTTGCCGGTTGTTTGACGTTGTCAGGTTGCCGCAACCTCACAACATCAAAGTGCATAAAATTCCCGCTCAGCATGATGAAGAATGGCTTCAGAAACAAGGTGAGATGGAAGCTAGAGACTCAAATACATCTCCCATGTAGTCAATTTCCCGGTGCAGCTTTCAACAAAAAAGATATTGCCCTTCGATCGGGTCGAACTCGCGAGGTTGTTCAGGAGAATTACATAGGGTTGCAAGGTTGCAGGTTGTGTCGAGGTTGCGCCGATTTTGGTGGGGGTTGTGAGGTTGTACAACCTGACAACCTGAAGTGTCAAAAGTCTGATGTGCCTCGCAGGCGGACTGCGCTATCCTTATCATCGCTGCTGGTACAGGCGAGTTTGAGGCTGGGATCAACAAGGATGGGCAGACGCGAGCACGCGCTGCTCGCGTTCACACTCGGCGTGCGCCAGCTCATTGTCGCCATTAACAAGATGGACACGGCGAAGGTTCCGCGGATCCCGTTCCGGCGTGTTTGTCTTGTTTGGCAAACACCTCCGGTGATAATCAAGGGAACCTGGCACCTGATGAGTCTAAATCGACGAAACGTTGACCTTAACGTCGTGGTTATCCCCAACTCTCGCCACTCTCTAATAGCTCGTCGTCGTCGTCGCTCGGTTCTGTTTCTTATTCACTACCTATTATTATTGCGATCCTCAAATTTTGTGACAGTGGAGTGAGGACCGCTTCAACGAAATCGTCAAGGAGGTGTCTGCGTTCCTCAGGAAAGTTGGGTAGGGATCCCCACCGTACCGTATACGGTTACGGCCATAAGAATTACGGTCTCTTACGGGTCTGTACCGGGCCGTAACCGTAACCGTAAAGCGAGTTTCAGAGGGCCTTACGGTACGGTACCGTATAAGTTACGGTCTTTACGGTTCTGACGGTCCGTAAATTCTCCTTAAAATTGAAATAAATTCTGAGAGAGCTCAGATTTAAAGAAAGAACACCATACCTTCGTGTCTCAAACATCCTTTGGCAAGAACATAGAGTTTCGCTTTGGTTTCGCTGGCTTTCACTAGTCTTGACGGTTCGGAGCTGACGGCCGAGATCAACAATCACATCATGATCGTTTGCCGGACCAATGTTGGGTGCCGACATCGTCTGAAGTGCAACTTTAATCCAGGTACGGGTGCATGCTTCGGATTTAGAGGGCCTTGAATCCCCGAACAGTCTGTTACAGCCCGGAAAAAGGCCATTCAATTTAAATGGATTTACGGTCCGTATGGCACCGTATACGGGCCGTATTCTTACGGGCCCGTACGGTGTACGGCCGGTCCCAAACCGTAACCGTAAAAAGGCGAGCCAAGGGCCTTACGGTACGGTTACGGGTCCCGTATAACCGTAACCGTATACGGTAGTTTACGGGTACGGTGGGGATCCCTAAAGTTGGGTATAACCCCAAAGGTGTTCTTTTTATGCCAATCTCAGGCTGGCACGGCGACAACATGTTGGAAGACTCCATCAAGTGCGATTTACCCAGTTATGCTCATTCATTGATTATTATCTTCCTCACGCGCCGAACAGCATGCCCTGGTTCAAAGGCTGGACCAAGGAGACCAAGGCTGGGGTGATCAAGGGGAAGACTCCTCGAGGCAATCGATGCAATTGAGCCGCCAATCCCAAGCCCCTCCGTCTCCCCGTGCAGGATGTGTACAAGATCAGTGGTATCGGGACGGTCCCCGTTGGGCGCGTTGAGACCGGTATCATCAAGGCGGACCTGATCGTCACCTTTGCGCCGGGCAATATCCTGGCTGAGGTGAGGAGTGTGGAGATGCACCATGAGCTGCTGGAGGAGGGTGGCCAGCCCGGAGATAACGTCGGTTTCAACATCCGGTGCGCATGAATTACGGTGAATCGAACAAATAGAAGCTAAATAACCGCCAGGAGCCGCTCGCCCAAGGACATTCGCCGCGGAAGCGTCGCCTCAGACTTGAAGAACGACCCCGCCAGGGAGGCCGCGTCCTTCACCGCCCAGGTCATTGTCCTCAACCACCCAGGTCAAATCTCCGCGGGCTACGCTCCCGTCCTCGACTGTCACACCGCGCACATCACCTGCAAATTCGCCGAGCTCCTCGACAAGATTGACCGTCGGACCAACAAGTCGATCGAGGTGAACCCCAAGTTTATCAAGCGCGGCAACTCGTGCATCGTCAAACTCGTCCCCACCAAGCCGATGATATGTTTAAATATCCCCTCAACTTCGGATTTTTGTTTATATTCACGCTGCCTGCTGTTCAGTGTGTGGAGGCGTACAACGAGTATCCACCCCTCGGTCGCTTTGCTGTCCGCGATATGCGGCAGACCGTCGTAGTCGGTATCATCAAGTCCGTGGACAAGATTGAGACGGCTTCGGGCAAGGGTGCGTCGGCCGTAAAAGCTCGATTGATCTTGATTGTTTAGCTTACTGTGGTTTTCAATTTAGCCACCAAGTCTGCGGAGAAAGTGACTAAGAAGAGCTGACTAGTGCAGAAGTGTCGAATTATTAATTTCGACACCCTTTTGGTTCTTGGTGTTCCTGTGCTTCGTCGGTATTGTGATTTTCATCTGCCTGTGTGTCTATTGTGTCTGCAAATATATAACTACGTGGTATGGCGGATATGCAGGGGAACAAATATCCAAAGGCTAGTTGGGCAAGATTGAATGAAGAATGGCCAGTAGGTCGGTAAACTTGGATGGTTTGGGGTAAAATTAGATTGAGCGAGTTAGAAAAGGGGGCCAGTCTCACGGGGTGAACTACCTATTCAAACCGCAGATTTGCCGACAGTGTCCTCGGCGATGTCAAAACTTGCGACACTTGTGCGAGACACTTATTCGGCAAACTTCACTCCGACACTTTTTACACCGAGGAGCCCCGCAGTGCTCGAGTCAACATATTTTCCTCCGCGCGTATGGCTAAACGATCGGGAAGAACTATTGTCCACCTGTCACGGTACTCCCAATGTGGATCGAGGAATCGAGCGCATGCAAGAGAATTCCGGGGGCAATGAGTAAGAGTAAGATCATTGCCCAGGCCTGCAGAACTTGGACTTTCGGGCGAGCCAGGTGCCGAGTCGGCTTTCCTGGACCTTTGTTCGCTTTACCGACGATGTGATGAAACTCCTGTTTGATCCCCAAGTGTCGGCACAGGTTGCCGACGTCTGACGGCGTGTGATGACCTGTGCCGATCATAGTCTGCCGAGGGCTGCCAATGTCAGATCGGCACACGTCCCTGTACCGACGGAGCCGCTCAACGCAGTGAACGTATCGCGGAGAGTGTTTTTCGGATAATTACGTGATTCTCCATGGCGAATTCCGTAATTAAATGCTGTACTATTTCGACCAAGTGTTCAGGTGACGGTGACACCCGATTTTTTTTGATGTGTGCTAAAATTGCCTTAAACCAAAGGAAAATTTATCGGCCATCCCGGAGATCAAAAATTTCCAAATTGATGAACACTTGGTCGAAATAGTACAGTACTGCCAGAGGAGCGGGGTCTGACTACGGAGACCAGTACGTCCGTCAAGGCAAACAAGTAGAAGCTGAATTCCGAAGAGGGCCAAGGTTCAGTTCTAAATCCTACCGAATACCGATTGAAATAGAAGAAAGACATGACAAAACCGTCTGGGGATGGTCACGGGTTTTTTATCGATTTTATGTAATCACGACTGTGGAGCTCGACTGTACGATTTTTTTGAGCCCAGAAGCAGCACAATCTGTGAAGAACTGACTGAGTTATAGTTCTATCAAGTTTGGTGCTGAAAATGGCAACACCACCATCTCCAGTAGCAAAATGAGTGCCCAGACCCGGGGGTCCGAAACCCGCGGGTTTCGAACCACGTTCAGAGGTCCTGTCACATATGTATGTGACCTTGGGGTATCAAACTTGTTTTAATCATAGCTCAGTCAGTTCTCAACCGTTCTGGGTGTTTTTGGGCTCAAAAAATTCGCAGAGTCGAGCTCCACGTCGCCATTACACAAAACCCGCGGGTTTACCCGTGACCATCCCTACCGGCGGCGGCGGCGGCGGCGGCGGCGTCAATCCATTTGCGGTATCTGAAAGCAAACTTTGAATGAAGCGCTCCAAGATACAGCAAAAAGAAAGAGGGGGGATCCGTTGACGACACAAGCCAGTAGTGCAAAGGCAGGATCATCTAGTCCAATGGATGCAAGCAGAGCCAATAGGACGACGGCGGCAAAAATTACTACCACAGGAATGCACGCAGTGCGCGCATCTTACGTGTGAACGTAAGAAGAACAGATACTACACTTGATCTAAGCCAAAAGGCCAGAGTGGTAGGGATCCAATTGTTCGTTGCCCACTTATATACCGCAAGAGGCGCGCACGGACCACCTTCGTGTACCCTTCGCAAATTTGGGACAGCGCAATCGTTTTGTAAAGCAAACCACACAAATACCGCATGAGGCCAGTCAAAATAATTGACACCCAAGCTTCGACAAAGCGAACTTGCCACCATATGAGACGGACCCACCCCAGGGCGCCTCTGTCTGATTCTGTCAAGCCTCTGCAGAGAAAACAGTTGGAGAAAAATAATGTGTGAGTGATCCTTCACTGCTCAGAAAACTGTGTTCTAATGCTGTAGCAGTAAGAGTCACTGCAGCATTGGCAGCATTGCCGAGAATATCATCCGGCCATCTGGCATAATTTCGTCAAATCTGGCTTGCATCATCCCCAATGTCGGCGACCATGGCTTGCACTGTCTCGGCGGGTCGGCCAGGAGCGGGTTCCGCAACAATGGATTCTGCAGAGGATTCAAACTTTCAGTGTTACACCACCGGGCACTGGACTGTTGCTCATCAGCCCATCTTGCTCAGTTCCGAGTCGAACCCAGCCCGACTAGTATACTTAATGCATCCTGCATTTCAAACTAAACACATCGGGGACTCGGGGTTGGTGTACAAAACGGCCTGTATCAAAATTGGAACACCTGGAGCCTCGATAATATTAATTGTAGGGTTTTGAACATGAACTCACTGCTCTAGAAACCCATGCCGGGGTGTCGCAAGCCTCAGGAATTCCGGGTCGGTGTTCAAAATTGGACCTTGGGACCCACAGCTAAACATTGACATGATTAGATTGTTGGCCGGAGGCGGCAATGTATTAGAAACCATTCAAAACATAGGTGGCCCGGAGTTTAACTTCAATTTAACTGATGGCAAGTAACAAAAAATGTAGTGTCTCCGGAGATATAGTCCGTTTTAATTGATCCCCCCTGTCACACTTTTATGGGTGAGACACTGGTTGGGAGATTCAAATTTTTCAGCACAATTTACAGTGAAAAATGTCGTTGGGTTTTCAGACATTTTTCAGCGAAAAAAAGGGTGAAAAATGTAAACATTTTTCACCACAATTCTCAGTGAAATTCAAGGTGAAAAACTTGAAACAAAATTCATAAGAGTTCATGTTAAATTTTCACCATAAATTCCAGTAGTTCTTCAGACATTTTTCACTGGAAAAGTAGCTGAAAAATTCAAACATTTTTCACCACTATTTCAAGTGAAATTTAAGGTGAAAAATGGAAACAAAATTCATAAGTTTTTATGCCAACTTTTCAACTCAAATTCACCCAGATTTGGAGCCATAAATGATGGTGAAAAATTCAAAACTTTTTTACCACAATTTTCAGTGGGAAAATCCATGAAAAATGGCTGAAAAATGTTCAAAGAAAGGTGGTGGAAAACTTGAAACCCGGTTTCACTTTTTTCAGGATTTTTTTCACCACCTTTTGCAGGGGAAATATAGATGAAGAAGTCAAAACAGTTTTTAGACATGTTTCGCCTAGAATTGAGGTGAAAAACTTGAAATCTGAATTTAAGTTTTCCAGCGGAAAATGCTGGAAAACTTAAAACCTTCATTTCAAGTTTTCCACCACAAATTCACTAGTTTTTCAGCTGAAAATACTGGTGAAAAATGTGAAACCTGGCTTAAAACTGACATGTTGAATTGAAGAATTACATAAGGAAAGGAGGGTAGAAGGTGGAAGAGAGGAGAATGACATGAACTGTTGCGCTAGCTTGTGTGGTTTTAGAACTGTGTATACCCTGGAGTGGCACAAGGGATGGTGCGAGCAGAATGGAGCCCCAGAGACGACAGAAGTTGTTCAAGTCGACTCTGGGTGCTCTGTGAAGCGATGGATTGAAGAGAAGAGTAACAGTCAGTGTTACACTAGGGGAATGGCGATCCTTGTAATCAAAGCCGAGCTCTTCAGACTGCCAGGCAAAACTCAATGTGTGGGAGGGGGGGGCTGTTAAATGAATGAAAATCATGATTGGTGGTGACTTACATTGGGGTCAAAGGTGCTTATCAAGTGCTCAGAGTGTGTGCCATTCCAACCCAGTAGCGGGGGGAATTGACGGGGGGGATTCTGTGGAATTGGGTCAAAGGGAGGGGGGGGTGTTAAATAAATGAAAACCATAATTGGTGGCGGTTCACATTGGGATCAAAGGTGCTTATGAAGTGCTTAGGGTGTGTGCCATCCCAGCACAGTAGTGGGGGGAATTTACAGGGGCAATTCTGCGGAATGTGGTTAAATTCGATTGGGTCAGATCTTTGCAGATCTTTGCAGGAGTTGCCCCCGCTTGCACACGGGAGTCGTGAGAGGACACCCTGAGGACTCGACTGCACCACTACTGGGACCTCCAGTGTGCTTGCGGGCCAGGAAAATTAAATGCCCCTCCGTGCATGGAGAATTTGCCCAGTCCAGAACCTTGCATCAGTCAACCACGGTTGGGATGTAAATGTTCTGCCGATACTGGGGAGTTGTAGGGTGACTCCCTAGGAACTCGACTGCACCATCACTGGGACCTCGAGTGTTCTCGCGGGCCAGGGAAATTAAATTCCCCCCTGTGCAAGCAGAATTTTCAGAATTTACCCAGTTCAGAACCTTGCATCAGTCAACCACGGTTGGGATGCAAACTTTCTGCCAATACCGGGGAGTTGTAGGGTGACTCCCTAGGAACTCGACTGTATGATCACTGGGACCTCGAGTGTTCTCGCGGGCCAGGGAAACTAAATTCCCCCCTGTGCAAGCAGAATTTTCAGAATTTGCCCAGTTCAGAACCTTGCATCAGTCAACCACGGTTGGGATGCAAATTTTCTGCCGATAGCTCATACATTTGATATAAGGAGAGCAGAGGTACACCACGTGCTACAGGGTCATACCCTGAATTGTGGCAGATACCACACAAATTTGATGAAGACTGGACCCATTGCAATGGTCAATGGTTCCAATTATCTTCACTCACAAGATTTTATCGGGATGGCTATATCGATATCGTATTCTGAGTCAAAGGGCTCAAATCCACACACTTGGGCCCCCGAAGCTTTGTACTCAATGATCAGAAATTGGACCTTGGGAAAAAAAAACTTCAACGGAAGTGGATGACGACCCCGCCCGGAATCAAACCGGGATCTTCCGCTGACTAATGTAGATGTCCTGAAGGAGAGCGGAGGCATGCCACATGCCACAGGGTCATCCTCACACACCCTGAATCGGACTATACATGAATAAATTTGTACAATAGAACTTGCGCAACATCGGACCGATGATGCGGTGCCGAACAGTTCGGCAGAAATTTTGGCTGCGGTCCGACCTCCGGAGGGGAGGGGAGGGGGGGTACAGCCACCACTCCAGATTTCGGAGGTTGGTATCCGGAAGTATCGGTCCGCCCACCTCTTGGGCTCTTCTGCCGAGCGATGTAAATACCGAACTCAAACTAAGGAGAGCGGAGGCATACCACATGCCACGGGGTCGTCCCTCACACTGTAACCTGCATCTGGTGATGCACAACTAATTCAACTTGCAGTACCTTGAAGTGGTGGGTCTGGAGGAACAAAAAACTGCTACAATGGGCATGAGCCCGCCCGGAATTGAGCCAGGTCCTTCCACTTGAACATTTTTCAGTCCGATCAGATAGCAAGAGTGAGTGCATGCCACATGCCACGGGGTCTTCCCTGACACTGTACCCTGCATCTGGTCATGCACGAATAGAGTTGACCCACAAATGTAACTTACGTGATCGAAGGTGGATTTGAGCGACAGAAAAAAGCGAGCGTGTCCGACGTATTATGACACCGCCCGGAATTGAACCGGTCCTTCCGCTGCAAGAATGAATATTGACATGGTTAGCGAGCACGGTTGCATGACACACGCTACAGGTTCTTCCCTCATACTGTAACCTGCATCTAGGCATGCATGAATAAATTTGGAAAACTTGTGTGATCGAAGGAACAAAAGGACATAGTCAACGTACGGCCCCGCCCGGAATCGAACCGGGCTCTTCCGCTGGTTACTATGTAGACGGCGCAAGGAGAGCGGAGGCATACAATATGCTACAGGTCACGTTTTATACACTGAATCTCATCAGACACTGCAGACTGTCAAGCAAGAAAGAACTTGAGATCAATGAGGCTATAATCAATTACCTGGTCGCATTCTGAGTCTGTCTGGAGGTGCTACACTCCAAAGACCACAGCTCCAAGACGCTCTGGGCTTAATGGTTAATTATTGAGCTTTGAAAGAAAGAAAAAGAAGAGCACTCTCAATCTACAACCCTGCCCGGTCGAACCGAGATCTTCTGCTGCCATACATTCGACAAACAAATTCACAGAATGGATGCATGCCAGGGTCTGCCCTCACACTGTACCCTGCATCTGTCTATGCACGATTGATTTGACCCGTAGTAGCTTGAAGGGTGGTCTTGACCGACAAAAAAAGCATGCATGCTTAAAGGCTTAGTGCGCACGGAATCGAACCGAGATCTTCCGCCGAGGGATGCAAATACCGAACTCCAGGCTCGGAGGCATACCACATGCTACAGGGTCATACTTGATACCCCGAATCGCGCCAGACACTGCAGCAGGTGAGAAGAGAATCTGGTGGAGACTGCAATCAATTTGGGATGGTTGATGGTTCAGTGGTTGCAATTATATTCACTCAACCGAGATGGCTATATCACATTCTAAGTCAAAGGGCTCAAATCCACACACTTTAGCCCCCGAAGCTTTGTACTCAATGATCAGAAATTGAACCTTGGGGGGAAAAAACTTCAACGCGAGTGGATGACGACCCCGCCCGGAGTCGAACCGGGACTTCCGCCGCCATACATTCGACCAACGAATCCGCACAACGAGAACGGAGGCATGCCCCATGCCACAGGGTCTTCCTTAATACTGTAACCTGCATCTGGTTATGCATGATTATTTGACCTGTAGTAGCTTGAAGGGTGGTCTTGACTGACAAAAAGCATGCATACTCGAAAGCTTAGCGCATAACCCCGCCCGGAATCGAACCGGGCTCTTCCGCTGGAAGCTATGCGAACAAGGCAAGGAGAGCGGAGGCATACCACATGCCACGGGGTCTTCCCTAATACTGTAACCTGCATCTTGTTATGCACGATTATTTACCATTTAGTAGCTTGAAGGCAAGGGTGGTCTAATTTGTAACAAAAAACAGAGTAAATCAGCGACATGGCACGACCCCGCCTGGAATCACACCGGGCTCTTCCGCTGGTCACTATGCAGACAGGGCAAGATCGGAGACATACCACATGCTATGGGGTCATATTCTGTACATCAAATATCGTCAGACACCAAGCAAGAACGGAACCCACTGCGGCAGGAATCAAGAGATGGTTCAACAAGATCAACGAGGCTATGACCACTTTGCCATCAGAGTCGGTTGAGTTGTGCTGAAGTCCTGCGTGGTTGAAAGATGCTGAGCTCCGGCATTGGCGCTCTATACTCTAAGGTCAAATAAAGGCAGAGGAAAAAAACGGGTCCGTTTCCATGTGGCTGACGACCATGCTCGGAGTCGAACCGGGGAATTCCACTGCGCCCGAGGAAGCGACACAGGAATGGAGGATGTCACTCCGCATGCGACGGGGCCGTGTCTTGTGCCCTCTTGCGAAAGAAAGGTGGGGAGTCGAATTCCAGAATCATCCCACTGACATTGAAAAAGAAAACGCGATCACGAGATTGAGCTCGTGTGGGCAGCTAATCATCGGCCAGCACCTTGTCGGCACAGATGGTTTGGCCCAGGGCTGTAGACAAACCGCCGATACGGGCGCAGTGGCCAAAAAATCCCGCATTGAACTGTGACTGGGTCGTTTTGTTCCCAGCGGGAAATGACCGCTAGGAACGCGGAGTAGCAAGTACAATTCGAATTTGAATTCCAGAAACAGAAACAAAAACAAAAAAACACCATACACTGTGCAGCTGGTACATAAGTTACAACCCTTTGTTTGGGATATCAATTTATCCAGCCCCGAACGTCCGGCACATGTGCCAAAACATTGTTCGCCTCGGTCATAAACTTTTGCCACTCTCCCTCCGACTGCGAAACATCCTGGCGCTGCGCACCTTGCCTTCGGATGAGACGGCCGAACCGGACTTTGAGGAGAGTCGGAAACAGGGCGAGCCAAGGCAGGACTCGCAATGCGATGTGCGTTGAATAGCAATTTATTGAAACAGACCGAAGGCAATGGAGGTTTTGGGCAATGGAGACCGTTTCCTCCGCAAGCGTGCCAGGAATAGCCTCAAGGCCATCGTCGTCAATCGTCAGACTGAGGTGCGCATCAAGTGCACGCTGTGCAATGAGGCTGAAGGCGGGGTTGAGACCGGTCAGGTCAGAGTGAAGGACAGAGAAGTTGAATGTGGCCAGGAGGGGTGACAGGTAGAGGCATTCAATCGTGAAGCAGATGTTCTCCACACCAAATACCTTGATTCGGGTAAGGGTTGGATGGGCGATCTCTGGACTGACTAGTGGAGAAGATAACTCGAGACGGGTCGCGGCCCAGAAGTCCAATTGGAGTTCCTTTAGTTTGGTGTGGCGAAGGAGGAATTTACCAAGCACCATGGGATCTATCTCAGGTGTTGTGAGCCTGAGTGTTTTAAGTGCGGGTAACGTGAGGTGCCGCAAAAGAGCAGCCAGTTGGGCTGCTGAGATAACGAGAGTACTGAGAACAAGCTGTGTGAGGAAAGGCACGTCGAATATGAGGATCGTGTAGGGCCCGACCTCAGGCTCATCGTCCTGCAGGCTGATATTGACGGTATACATCTGTGTGATGCTGCATTGTTCATCATTAGTCTGCGCTGGAATCCCTAAACCGCCCCGGGAACGATGCAGCAGTCTCAGGGCGGCCGCCAAGTGTTTTGGCTCCACAGCGCGAGTGTATTGGACCAAATCTAGTCTCCACTCGGCGATATCCTCCGCCCGGCACAGAAGGAATCCTGAAATCGACCCGGGCGAACTTGAAATCGGGCCCAAAACGATGACGGGTCCGTCGACCTTGGTCGCGATGGCTGAAAACACGGCACAGGCAGCACCCAGCAGATCCATGGCCGGCCAAATCCGATTGTGCGCGCGAAACAAGTCGCCCGCAAAAGCCAGCGTGAGCTCCCGGATATTTCGGGATCGATGTACCATGCGTCTAAGGGACAAGAGGTCACGGTAAATGCCGGATATTCCAAAGTTACAGACAAGTCGCTCTGCATCTGGAGGTGAGCAGGAGAACTGCAGGGCGTGAATGACTTGGGACGGGATGGAGATCTCCTTGAAGGAGAGGGCCACATTGTGCCTAGCTAGATATTCGCCGATGGCGACGGCGTTCAAAACCCTGCATACCACAGACACTCGAAGGAGATCCGTGTCTGTAAGATTCCGCACGACCAGGTCCCACAGTTCAAAAGGTAAGAGGAATTGTGTCAGTGTCCCGAGGGATGGACTACTAGTACTAGTAGTAGTCGCCCGTTTTCTGCCGCGATAGCGGCTTAGACGAAGGATGAGGGATTTTAGGGCTCCCATATGCTGCGCGTCAATGGGAGTGATTCGAGGGAATGCCGATTTGCGGTGAAAGTACCGAGAGCAAGTCGAGAGTACTGGACGAAGAGGCAAGGGCAGTGTGACAGTGTCAGTAAAGATGAACTGCCAATCCTGTCAGTAAAGGATTAACTGCCAATCCGGCGTCGGCACACTGGATTTTCCATGGTCGCAGAAGATTGAATCTGCTGGGAACAATTCTCCAGAGACGTCTCTGGAGAAAAATGATGAGATCCAGACAAGATTCAGAGACTTTGCCAGAGACATCAGATTCTCCAGAAGATCTGGAGACGTCTCTAGAGAATTGTTCCCAACGGACTACATGCTCTCCATGGTCGTCACACGCCGTCAGAAGTCGGCAACGTGTGCCGACGGAGCGGCTTAACGCGGGTCTTGTTCCTTTTTCGGATATCGATGCAGTTCGCTGCAAACTGCTCAATTTGTACTTCAGTATCCCCGAATCCCCTGCAATCAGACAAACGTGGGCGTGGGTTCCCCTTCGATCGACAAGCATAAATCGGCTCACACCTTGACCAGACGGCTACCTTCCCAACGACTTTCGCATCTGGATTATTGGGTAGCCCGCCAATGCTGCCATTGACTGTTGTGGCCTGGCCTCCTTGTAAGTTGTGGGGATCCAGAGAAACGGGCGGCGTTGAGATAATCAATCAGAGGCTGCAACTTCCCGGAGGCATCCCTCCTGTTGTGCATACCCTGGAAATCAATTGTATAGGCATCATGGAAAAGGTCGAAGTCGAGCCTAAATTAATCTTCGAGGATACTTGTCTGCGTGCATCGACCTCAACCCGCTGTTTCATAATAGTCTCGGACCAAAATATCATGACATCCCAATCTGGGATCCCTGCCATGAGGTCCGAGACTAGCTGTTTCAGTGGCAGTGACCATTCACTTCAACTTAACACGGTCGAACTCAACCGTGGGAAATTTTAATTTAATAAATGCCTACCCCTGTCCGAGTAAGGTTGCACCGCAAGTCAATTGTATCACAGATGGAATACTGAATAAATTTGGAAATATATACATCAACCCTGGATTGACATCTCAATGTTGTTATACGCTTCAGCATCGCATGTTTCATTCTTCGATTTTCTTATTTGTATTTCGCTGTGGGCCCTGGGCGCCCGGTCTGCTTCTGCTTCAGGTATATGACGCCTACGAAGCATGACTCCGCAAGCGAACCAATGGCAAGAGCCACGAGCTTCCAATATCTCATTGGCAGCAAGAACATTCTGCTGACGGATCTAACCACTCTGACCTCGTCAACTTGAACGATCTAACCATTCTGACCTCATTAGCCTGACATTCTGAATGAAACTACTTCTCCTTGCGCGGGGGCATTGTCAGTGGCCTTAACAAAATGTAATTCTTTCGATAAGCCGACGGTCGGGAAATGACAATTCATAACAAGTTGCCGGGTGCATCTGAGTAACGAGCGCATCTACTTAAAAAGCGGGGACATCGGTACTGTTTTCCTTCACTCACGGCGCCTGTTGCGAAATGTCCTCCCAGTCTCTCGTTGCATTCATCATCGGTTCCGGCCCAAATGTGGGCCAGCATACAGCGGCCGCCCTCAAGGCGAAGGGCTACCAAGTCGCCCTCGGTTCCCGTAAACCTGTTGATAAGGACGGGTATTTTACAGTGGCGATAGACGCCGGGAAGCCCGAAAGCATCAAGACCGCGTTCGCGGAAGTTAACAAGAAGTCAGGGCCTCCGAGTGTCGTTATTTTCAATGGTATAATTTCCTTTTACATTTTGTTGAACTAGAACTCAACCTTGCTATCTCCACAGCCACGGCCTTCATACCGGCTCCCGTGCCGGAGGACCCTTTGAGCCTTCCCGTTGAATCGTTCAAGGAGCAGACGGACATTAGTGTGGGTCTCTTTGCTGCCGCGCAGGAGGCCTTGAGCGGCTTCCGCTCCGACAGCTTGAAAAACCAGCACAAGACCTTCATTGCGACGGGTAATTCTCTTCCCTGGGTTCCCGTCGGCAATCCCGCCGCCGATCCCTTGTTCCTGTACTTTGGGATGAACATCCAGAAAACCATCCACTTGCGTCTCTTGGAATTCCTCGCCAATGCTTATTCGAAGGAAAAAATTCGGTAAGCAGCACAAGTCCCTTGAATCTCGTTTTGCGCGTCTGATGGTGCTTTCCAGTTTCTATTTCGTGAGCCTGGTTGGCGCAACCGGGGGCATGATTTCATCGCATGCCGACTTTGCGAACAGCGGTCCCACACATGCCAAGATTTATTTGGACTTCATTACGCGGGACGACCAGGCCGATTGGGATTACAGGTCCGTTTCATTTTGTTATCTATTTGGGGTCAAAATTGTGGTTCGACTTCTTCCTAGATTTACTGTGGACGGTAAACAGTGGAGGGAGTAATCGAGTGGAATTGTGCCGAATTTTATTCGCCAGTTGGAATATAGAGAGTTTATATTTGACTCGGAATTCATTGAGCGCGTGGCTGCTATTTTCAGAAAGAATTGGTCTTCGATACTGGGTTGACAACCAGCAAAATGTTCAGTGACGCTTATTGTCTACGGCTCTTTCCATGCATGCATAACTGCCGTGGTTCGGTGGATAAAGGGGTCTTGAACCAATCTTGAACTTCAACTTTTCTTGTTTTGAATAGACGCGATCACGTGCCTTCATGCGGGTTCAAATCGCGTCTCGTCAGACATCGTCTTCTGCTACTTAGGTCGGTTGTCTGAACTATGTTCTGCAATTCTGCGTCGATTCCTGGTCTCCTGGTCCGTGCACTTGCCGGAGACAACGGCTTAGGTAAATCTGTCAAACAACCTTTTTCGCTCCTTCTTGCCTTCTATTCTCCACCACCCTACGTTGCAGCCACCGCGGCCATTCAATATTCAACTCATGGCAGAGAAATACCAGGAGTCCCACAATAAGGTTCTTCTTGACCTTGACTGTTCACTTCCTGTCTCACTCACGGTGTAGGATCGCACGCAGAACGACCCGGTCGATCAAGCAGTTCTTTTTCGCACACCAGAGCGCCCACATTCTCCGCTTTCGTACGCCGAAGCTTATTTCCGTCTCGAGGAGGATAGAGTTCGAAATGAATTTACGGCGCCTCAATCTGCTCCAGGCGTCCTTCCAGTCATATTCGTCAATACATGTTTCCTCTTGTGATTCCATGATACTTAACGAACCTGTCGGATCGTTTAGATGAACGGGAGTGTCCATCGGAGGCCAGTGCGTTCATGGTTCTTGCTTTTTGTGTGGCAACGCTGATCGCTTCGTCTGGAGGATCAGGAATCGCAAAAGGACTCAGTTGATCCTCAAGAGACTCTCCACCGACGTGAAGTGCGTCGAAAGTTTATTTCTGTGGCGCGACGAAGCTCATTGAGTTGTGAGAAGGAGGATTGCGTCGAAAAAGAATCTACCGAGCCTTCAATTTTTACTGCAACCTCGGGATCAGCGAATCATTCTTTCGCCTTGATGAGTCACCAGATGGAGGAGATTTGTGCGCAGGAATCTAACCATCCCGAAATACCGGACAGTCCGTTGACGCCAATAGTGGTAATTACATCCCGTTTTTGTCGCGGACCAACTCACGGCCTACATGAAGGATGGCGCCCAGCAGGATCTCGAGATGCCCGCAGTCGACCTAGGAAATGAGCAAGTAGTTGTCAATTATCCGCTAACGGTGGGTCTCAGTCACTCCTACCATGTCCCGCATTTAATCGTCCACCACAAAGGACCCGGTCGTCAATCCACCCCCAAATCCACCCACCGTAGAACAGTCCTTCGAGGAACCACTCAAGCCACACCCCTGCTGCTTACCCCACCCCGAATCCATGTTAGCAAGAGGCATATCTTGCATCACGCGCGTTTTCCTCGTCGATTTCCTCCCGCCAACATACACCTTCCTCCCCTACCGCACCTCCCACTCCACCACGCTCAAGTTCCAGATCCCCTTCTTCATCTTCTCGGGGCCCGATCCACCACCGCCAGAGCTCGGATCCCCGGGAGACTTGTACGTCGCGCCCGCCACAAACGCGCTGTACGCGTGCATGGCGGTCGCGGGCGCCGATGGCGGTGGTGGGGCGGGCAGTGGCGTATGGATGCCCTGGCGCGCAATCGGCTACTCGGAGGCCAAGCCCCGCGACTTCAAGCTGACTGACCCCGGGCTCCTTCTGCACCCATACTTCCCTGCACACGTCCTGTGGACATTCAAGGCCTGTTTTGGGTGGTATTCCATCGTTACCCTCAACAACTGGCGCCGCGACACGAAGCTGAGGATGCTCGTGAAGGGACATGAGGAGGCAGGGGAGGCGGCGAAGGTGCTGGTGGCGCAGACGCTGCAGCTGCAGCAGGAGAAGGCGGCGTTGGCGGCAGACAGGAAGGGCGAAAAGGGGAAAAAGAAGGGGGTGAAGCGGAGGGTGAGTACCGTGGAGGATGAGGAGGAGGAGGGCGAAAGCGCGGGCGAGGCCGACGACTACGAGCCAAAGAAGAAGAAGGCCCGCGAAGAGGCGAATGCTGCGGTGGTAAACAATTTCTCCATAGCCCAGCAGGCGCGTCGCGCGGGAGCGTTTGGAGCGCGCAAACGTCGCCTCGTCGGCCTCCACCTCGCGCTCAGTCTCGATGGGGACCACATCGGCATCCCAACAGCAGGCCTTCACACCCCCATCTGCCCCCGCACCAGCACCGGCGCCTGCGACCACAGCATCCGCGCCCGCGACCGCACCCGCCGCTGCACATGCGCCCGGGAATGAGTGGGACGCGTACTACGGCCGGCCGCGGAGCAACACGCGCACCAGCAAGGTGTTGCGCGAACAGGCTGCGGTGATCGCGCGTCTGGAGGCGGAGAATGCGGTGCTCAAGGGCGAGGTCGCGGAGCACTGGGCGCTGAAGATGACGGTGGAGGAGCTGAAGAGGAAGAACGAGGCGCTGACGGCGAAGCTCGAGGGAGAGGGGAGTGGGTCCATGATATCGATGTCGGTGGCACCAGTGCAGAAAGGCGAAGGAGGCGGAGGCACAGGGATGGGACAAGAGCGCATACCCTTTCACCCCGAATTCCTGGACTTTATGCGGGAGACGTTCGCGAGCGAGACGATGAAGAGCTGTAACTCGCGTGCGTCTCTGTCTCTCCCTATTTTCTTTCTCTGCTGATGTTCGCGCTACGAGCCCACAGAGCGTATCGCGGCCGAGAGATCTGCTGCAGACGGTGTGTACCTCCGCCTTCATCCCATCGTGAATTCACTGACACGTCACCGTTTTCAATGTAGCCAAGCTTGAAGTCGCCGCCCTCCAGTCAAAGCTCACCCAATGTATGTCCTTCATTGCCCTTCTTCGCGTCGCTGATGGTCGTTTACAGCGGGAGACGCAATGGAAGTCGAGGAAGGCGTCCCCGCCAGCAGTAACAAGCTTAGGACCACGCAGCCAGTCGCTGCGCCCGTCGACGGTGCGTGCCCTTTTACTTCTTGTCACACAGACGACGCTGACGCTGGGAGTGTTGTGGTTGTAGATCGTAGAGACCACGCCCTCCGCACGCCACAGCTGAGTACGGCAGAAACGACCATTCGGGCGTTGGAGGACAAGATGAAGGAGCAGAAGGCGGAGATTGCTCGCGGTCGGCGCTTATTTCTTCCTTCCCTTCCACCTCCATACTCAATGGACGAATTTGCATCGCAGTCACCGCCGCCGCTGCACGAGACACAGCCGCGCTAGGCGTCGCCGCCGTCTGCATCTCGGACCAGCAGAAGGAGATCCTGGGATTGAAGGGCGAGGTTACGCGTTGTACGTCAAGTTTCGTCCCCGCTTTTTTTTTATGACTTGGCTGACACTCCAGGCAGTGACGCGCTCCGCGGACGAGGAGACCAATTTGCTCAAGAGGCTGCTTGCCGCGCGTGAGAGCGCTAAGGGGACGGAAGGCAAGGGCCAGTGTGCGTGCTCGTTGGGACTCTGCGTGTCGGAACGTATATGCTGACGCGCCAGCGTGCAGGAGCGCCGTCCGCCGCGATTCTCTTGTGAGGAAGCCTCAAGGTTTCTACAGTAAAATCCACGCGAAATCTTGACATTGCGGTATGTATGCCCAGTCTTTATCTCGTCGGATCGGAAAGGGCTGAGAGTTTCTGCCCTCTCTAGAGTTTCCTCGCTGGGGCTGCACATACGAGTGGCGCTGGGCGGCAGGGAGACGACCTCATCCTTAAGCTTGCAGCCTTTGACTCGCCGCGAGTCGCTTACTTTTGAGCCATGCGCTCGCTGTAGAGGTTATCTGAATATTTCTTCCAAGCTTTCTCAGGCAGATATTCTATATTGATACAAACTCTTGCTGGCCTACACCAAAAAAAGAGTATACGCGCTCACTCGACAAAGGTCTGCACCAGATCGTATTAGATGAAGCAACCACGACAAAACACAGAAAGAATACGCATCACACCCGCGACAACGCCTGCTTTGCGGCCTCGTTCTTCGCAATCTTCTTCGTCTTGCCTTCACCTCGCCCCAATATCTTCCCGTCGACGAGAACTTCCGCGGTCCACGCCGCTTTCGCTTTACCTTGATTGACGCTGGTGCTGCCGACGCTCCCATCTCCACTGTACACCCAGTCCGCGCTCCGCCCTGCCTTTTGCAGCGCCTCGTTGAAGTGCGCGAGACAGTTCGTTGGGCTTTCGGGCGTGGATGGACCACTGGGGGCAGGCGTGGATGCGCGAGCAGGCGCGGATGGACCAGCGCTAGGCGTATTACTTTCTTTCGGGGGTGCCATTCTGTTGTGCGCCTCGCAAAGGAGGGCGTATGCCCTTGCCGTGTACGGTCGAAAGACGGGCTCGAGGAGCCTGTTCACGGACTCGAGGCCCTCGTTGCGATAAAGGACCCCTAGGGTCACCTACAAACGATGAGTGGACGTTGACGGGTTCAAGAGGGAGTGTTACTTGAAAAGCCTTCGTCGCCGCATGCAGCGGCTGAAGTTCTTGCAACTTGGGGAGTTTGCACTCGTTGGATCTGTTGGATATCAGTGGACAGTATCTTGAACACGCAACGGAACGCACATCTTGTTCAATGCCGCGTTGTCCAAGAGCAACTCTCGCAGTTGCTAGTCGCGACTCAGATGAAAGACGTGACGCGATATGGATTTACTTACAGTGGATGGGCCGACTTGAAGACGAGGATACATATCCAAGATAATGCTGGTCACAACCAGGCGGAGGACAGTTTCGCCCAGGCTTTCAAGACTGGAATATTGATTGGTGTTCCGCACAGTTTTTAAGATTTCCAAATACACACTTTTCAGCATCGGGCATCGCATCAGGGGTGGGGTCCTCGAATTTGTAGCGAGCGTCGGGCGGCACATTGGGTCCAACATCGTTCATTGCCTCCGCGGGGGTTACAGGCTCGGCAACTCCTGCAGCATCCATGTGCTGAAGACATGCACCGCCATCTAATTGCACTGTTAATACATTCTGAACGACAAATAAAATATGGTGTTCTCACCCGACCTGTTCTCGATGGTGTAACGATCGAATACACGCTCCAACAGCTCGGCGTCGGACGGAAGACCTTTGTTCTTCAAACTCGAGTCAACGGCATGATAGAAATGATTCATGAACACCTACCTCGGTCACCACAGAGGCCCATTCATCGTCATGGGTAACCGCGACCACGGCGTCCGGCGACTGGACGTTGTGTTAGTAGACGATTATGTGCGTGCTAAAATACTTACAGAATCGAGAAGATACGCGTTGATCATATCCGAGGGATGGTATGGCTAGCATAAAGGTCAACGACGAATGTCATTCTAAAGCACCACCAACGCACCTTGTTGCCGTCCGAAAGCTCTCCGGAAGAAGATACAAACATCCAGCTGGCAAAACCATCCGACAGGCGCCTCGAGATTGGCATCGGCCGCCCCCGAGTTTGGATCTCCTTCGGCTTTAAATCCTCGGTTGATTTCACCTTCGTTTTTCCCAACCTCTTCAACGGTGTGGGGCGAATCGCGACTTTGAATCCTCGTAAAAACACGCTCTGATTATCCCCCCAAGACTCTTCCTCTGGGCGTCTACGGGGACCTGAATTTGCGAAGGAGCTTGCGCAGTCCCATTCCCAAGCCAATGTCGCACCCGCAGACGCCACCGACGCGGCCTTGAGCTTCAAAGAAACCCCACAGCCTTCGGCCTCGTTTTCAATCGCCGCGAGACTCCAGGAGGAGCACTTGTCAACGCCGGTGATGAGATACAAGTCGTCGTTTTCGACCATGCGGTCCAAGTCCTCGTTGACAAACGTGTACCAGCGCCGCCCGTGTTTCAGTGCATACTCACGGAATAATCTGCGCGGGCGTAGATTCGTGCGAGAGGCGCCGTCGGGGAGAAGCAGGACCGCAGCGGTTTTCGAGGAAGTTGAAATTTCGACGACTGCTCCTGCACCGAGAGGGAAGAAACTGAGAAGTGGTCAGAATTCACAACGTGCTGAGATGAACGGACAAAACTTACACATTACTCTCGACAGTTGCGTTGACATCCAGGCGTCGTTTGGTGATCTTGGTGCTGGAAACGTCGGCTCCCGGCCGAAAGTACGCCTGTTGTGGCGCGATGTCCCCAGAGGAGAGCTTGACTTGCTCAAAGCCTTCGGGAACCCCAAAGCGATTCAGAGGATCGTCCGCTGCCCGACAGATATTGAAGATGACGTCGAAGGATCCATCCGACGTGATGATTCCAACGTCGCCGATATTAGTACCACTCTGGCGAGATTCAAAGGCAAATCGTCGAAGGGCTGGGGGTTGAACAAAGGGTACCCGTGGCCCTTGAGGATAAGGGAACGGACTATAGTTTCTGCTGTCCGACATTATTGTGAGTGTATGAGGTGGGGATCAAGGGAAGCGGCAAGAGTATATAAACCATTATCGCCTGGCGTCTCCTGAAGTCGGAAGCTGTTCAGCGCACCTAAACTGGGAAGTCCCGTAAGATGCACGAGGATAATTAATTGATACTAGCTGCGGTGGAAAGCTTAACGATGATATTGAGGGCGGCGTTGGGGCACGATCGACCACTGGGTGTCAAGAGATGATTTGCTGTAGAGCACTAGACAAATTGAATCATATCGGACCAGGTATGGCGGCGAACCGCGAAGCCCAGCCTAACGACTCTCAAAGAGACTCGCCGCATTCAACGCAGGAAATTGATGAGCCAGAAGAGATGCAGTCCGCCGCCGATAGTCCGTAGGACTCCACGCCAGAAGATTATTTGCCCGTTGGGATGATTGATGCGGGGTGTGCAGCGGCAGTATCATAGAGTTAATCCTGGCGAGCTGTAGTGGTCGTAATTTCGTAAATCATCGTAATAAGGAAGGGCAAAGGGCAAAGAGGGCAAAGTCGGGTGGAAGGGAAGTTTTGATTGAGAACCGAATGACTCATAGCGATGAACGGCGTAGGGATTGTCGCCTTGCGAGTTCGCTTGAGTCAAGAGGCAACTTGTCACGTGCCCTGACGCGATCAGCTGGAGCCACAAGCATCAACAAACACAGTGCTACTCTGTAGAATGACTTTTTCCCCGAGGACAATGGATCTGCATAGAATTTAAGCATCAGGGTGTCTCGGTCTTCCGTCTCTTAAATCATTTTCCGATTATAGGAGGATAGTGGTATATGTAGACCAAACGCCATATCATGCCGCTATCTCATCTAACCGGCTTCCGCTTACAGAAATATCCATCGCAGGACTGTGAGGCCGGCCCAGTTGAGCCACTTCCGGCTCTTAACTTGGAGAAATTGGCCACCGATGCCATCAGATTTTTTACAAACCATTCAACGACCGAAATCAACCGTGGGAAGGTTCAGTTTGGTAACTCATTCTTTCTTGATTCCCGTCCCAAAGTCAGACGTACACCAATCCATCAGAGACACCACCCCACTAGGTCTTGGCCCTTTCAATAAACTCAACTGTATCGTGGATACGACACTGAAGAAATATAGAAGGAATGACCATCAAACTTCCTCCACCGACATCTCCATGGTGTTAGACCCTTCAGACTCATCCGTTCCATTCGTCGATTTTCTTGTTTGTATGCCGCTTCGTGGCAGCCCTGACTCGGTCTGTTCCTGTCTCAGAACAGCCCTCTGGCACAACAATTGGGGCACTCACGAATGGGATTGATATGTGAGTATTTGGGATCTTGTCCATGGCCCGGAGTGTCGCACGTGAATTGAGGCTACATTTCGATGGCTGTTCAGGGCGGGAATTTCCTCTCATTGATGGCACATTACCTGGCGAGGAGCGAGTTGGACAGCACTTCAGGTGAAATCAAGTCAGACTGAACACTCTCTGTAGGAGGAGACGACCATACGTCCTGCATTAGCAACAAATATGGCCTCCCAGACAACTGCCAGCGTATTTTAAAAGGGAACCACACAGTGTGAGTTGGACGTACGGTTTTGCTTCATGGTGATGAACTGGAAGGTTTCATGGTCAAAGGGTGAGTATGATGCAGCGATGCCACGTACAGCGATCACCGTTACGATGGCTGAGATACTAAGAAAACGTTCAAAACATGACCATGATGGCAGGTAAGAGATCCACCAACCTGGTAATCATTCCAGTCTCTGTTGCACATTATAAGAAAGCAGAAGATTGAGTACAGTGGGTGCATGACAAACCTATGGTCCAGAGAATGAGTTTGTCCACAAGGGCCACAGTTCTATCACAATATATTCATGGTTATCGGCGACAGGAAGAATGGGGACACGGACCGCTTAAGCCCGTTCCCGCGCTGCCTGTACAGTAGAAATACCAGCGACAGGGTGATTAGCACGTCGTTGAATGCACTGATGCTCCAGTCGGCCAGGAGAAGCCATTTCCACTGCATTTCGTAAACGACGACGGATTTCATGCGCAACCCAGTGATCATAATGCCGATGCCTCCCAAGAGTCGAACGAGCGCTAAAAACCAGATGATGACTGGCACGTATAGCCTCTCGGAGAACCTATAGATGCGGGACGAGAAGAATCCCTGCACTATGTTCGAATGGTCATGCACAGCATCGTCAGGCGAGAAGACAAAGGACACGTACCACACATTCCTATTAATCCGTCCAGTAATCCGCCAACACCAAGGGACCGAGGGTCTGCACCCAGAATACGCTCGGAGTGCCCAAAGTCCGATATGGTAAAAATATATAGGGCATGGCCGAGGCATAGGTTGCGTGCGAGTTCAAGGGCCCTTCGAGCTTGTTTCAGCGGCATATATCCAGTCCTTCACCGAAATTGCGTACCATACGAACGCAACCTGGCAATGGAATTAGTGGAGGTCTCGATTTCTTGCTTCAGAAACATACCAGAGTCTTGAGTTTTAAGGAGTCATCCGGGAAACGGTTGTAGTATATGTATGTTTGGGTAGTGGACACCCCAAAACCCACCATGGAAGCTAGAACACCTATCTCGAAAGGACCTACCAATATCAATGCATCATCGGCAACGGAGACTAGTTGATTGGACTATGTACGCACCGAGAAAGGGAGTGGTGTCGAAAGCTATAGGGGTATCCATTCTGCCTTGTCGACGATGGAGGAGGAAAGCTGCTATAGATTATATGCTGCTTCAGGCCAACCAGTAAATATATAGTCTTGCTTCTAAAGCAACTCGGCTACAGTACGTCCACATAATCTTATCAACGATATTTATCCACACATCTTCAAACGCATCACCTTCTCGCGAAGATCGGGAAGGCAACTTGAAGTGTATTTTGATGAATATCGTTTGAAGATGTGTACTCAATATATACTCAACTGGTGTAACATAAACCAACTTCAACATCTTTGTTGCACCTACATTTGAACTCACCAATACAATCATAATTGTGTGGTGGATTCGGACAACGTCCCGAAAATGCGGTAAAAGGGCGATAGCGGGGACGAGGATGTTAAGTAGTAGAAATCAAACATTCCCCACGGAGGACCGTCGAGGCCTAGAGAGGTAATAAGGAAGGGAGAGGAACGCGTTGCTTGCATGAACGACTCAAATGTGTAAGCAGAAAGCTGTGGAGATGTCAAATGTACGCGTCTTAGTTATACAATGCATCCTGGCAGACACCTTGCAGTTAAGTTAAGGGGGCTGACTGCAACCACTGTCAGCGTGTTTGTGCGAGAAGGCCCGGGCATCTCGGGGATGTTGACGGTAAGTACGCGCCGTCGAAACGGAGAGGTCAGAAGGGACGAAAGGAGTACGTTGCTTGCATCGGCGTACCACAACAGGGGCCGCAAGATTCGGGCTTGGGTGGGGCGGCGGAGAACTGCGGAAAGCGAAATCGGCGGAACCGAGTAAAGGTACGCCATGACGTGCGATTCCAGCGAAGCATGACGTGCGATTCCAGCGAAGCGCGCTCGCTCGGAGCCAGAAATCCGACGAGCCGGCTGGGCATATATACCACTGCTGTGCTGCTTTCCGTGTTTACAGTAAATGCATCCGGTGGTGCAGCGAGATAAACTCGCCGTCCCAGAGGTGGGTCGAGTAAATTCAAACAACTTTGGGTTCGCCCTGTCTAATGGCCTTACTAACGAAGACTCCGGAAGAGCTGCACACACTGAGGCAGAGGCAAAGTCCAGGAGAAGCGGGGAAAGCTTGTGTTGACTTGGGTCAATCATTCATTCTGTCCAGTGCAAAAGACCGCGCTGCTCGGTTTAGGACCCCATCATTCGAAGCGAATCCTTCCGCTCGTTAGACTCGTCTACGCCATAGACAGCACACAATAGGGTCCTATTAACCTCATTCGTATTCTCGTTGACGCGAGAGCAAAAATAGTTTATACCAAACGAGGAGAAATACTCAAAACAAAAGAGGGTGGGCGTCTCGGGCATCTTGCATAATGTCGCACATATTCAAATTTACGGTAACTATCTTGTACTTACCCAGAGTGAACCTGTGTTGATTTGGGTCAATCGTCTCTGTCTAGATACAAAAAAAAGAATCCGCGCGCTGGTTCACGACCCCACCCGGAAACGAACCGGGTCGTTCCACTTGTTAAACTCGTCTGCAACACGGAGGGTATGTGCACACCACTCAGCGGGGTCTAATTGAACTCATTCATTATTCACGTTAAGTGAGAGCAGAACGAAATTGCCTCAAACGAGGAGAAAACATGAAGAGGGATCGGGCACCTCGGGGATGTTGCATGGTGTTATACGCACGCGATGTTTGCAGTATCGTGATCCTGCCCAGATCATATAGCCTTGAAGATTCTTTTCCATGCTCTATACCAGGTCCTTTAAACTGCGAGGGTTGGAATGGGAGTGTGCAGTAGTGGAGTATATCGTTTATTAAAATCGAACATTACAAGTATGTCAACAGAAAGAGGGATAATCCATTCAAGTTCCCTAGCTTTGAAGAAAAAAGCGGACTCATCGGAACGGTCCAGGAATGCCACGACACGGAATCGAACCGTGGCCTTCCACTTCCAAATGCCACACTCAAGAAGCGAATGGCAGGTGGATGCACACCTTGTGCTTCAGGGTCTTATTGCTGATTTATATACCGACTTCAGCAGGTGAGAATGAATATTGTTCCAACGAAAACCGCGAAAGCATCTCTCGGAGTATGACTGCCAGCAGAACGCCCAGCGTGCCGGGACCTCGGCTTGCATGCTCCACCCATTAAGATTAACAAAGAGGAAGTCTCGAGAATGTTCAATAAGTTTCGAACACCGCACGACCCCACAATTGACTGGCGAAAAAAGAGAATCACATCTTACCCTACGACCGGGATCTTTCACCAATTTTGAGGAGCGATAACAAGGCGTGTGGATGCGGAACAAGCGCGGTCGGGTCTTATTCTGTGTGAGTGAGGATGGATAAATACACGAGCCGAATCGGGAAGTTGAACTTGAACTTCAGCCGAGGGTAGCAGCAGAAGCGCTAGCACACGACGAGGTGAATGCGAGTTTTCAGTGAAGAGGAGTGACAGTGAAAACGAACATGGGTCTTCTCTTTTTCTTGTGTTTGCCTGCCAGATTATGGATTGTTTCGAGGCATTTTCGGGTCAACTGATGGGTATTTTTTCAGCTTTCCGTAAGGAAGTCTAAGGGAAACTGTTAATAGAAAGCGAGTTTATCGTGATAACTACGGGTCAGGAGCAAAGAACAATCTAATCCGTATTGCATTTTTGCAAGCCTAAAAGACATGAGCAATGTACGCAACGACGGATAGTAAGACGACAGCAATCTTTGATTGGCATTCCACCGAGCACCCGACCTTTCCTCAGCGAATTATACTCCATCGTCCACTATTTCCCACGCGAACGTCGTTCCAGCAGGAAGTTCGACAGGCAAGATTTCCGGAGACGGCGTGGGGGTGAAAACCGCGTATATTGTGGGCCGTGGATTATCGGGACGGGGATAGAGGCGCGGAGCGGGTGGGCTACCAGGAGGCAGCGTGGGGGCCCGAGTTTCAAGGGATGGGTCAACGGGAGGCGGTGTGGGGGCCCGAGTGGGGGGCGGTACAAAAGGTGGAATTGGCGGTGAAACTGCACTCGGGAGGAAAGTGTAATAACGGTGGCCACGGTTCGAGATCTGGTGGATGTCGCACTGCGTGGTGAGGACACCGAGGGCGTTTCCACTGGGATTGTGGTCAGGCTCTCTTGCGACGTTCGTGGACAAAGGACGTACCAGACGGCACAACCAGCACCCTCCATCACACACCCACATAGTTGGGTGCCCAAACCAAGCTTCCGACGCAGTTTCTTCGGGAAATACTGGCTCTCCAATGGAATCACCCAACGACTAGCTCCCGATTCCGGAGCCCGCCACATATTGGTATATGACACGACGGCGCCGAAGTGTATGATTTCGCCGCAACCGGTGGATCGTTTGCGTTTTTTGGAGGGTGGAGATGGAGGTTCCAGGGGCACTGGGAGGATATGCGGCCGCACTGGCTCTTCATCCTGCCAGTGGTATATATCGCCCAGCGGATCTTCCGCTCCGCAGAAAAGTTGAAAAGTTCGGATCTGGAATGAGGGTTGCGTTACAGGAGGCATCCCAGAATTACCAGCGGGGCCAAGCGATTCGAAAGCTGGAACTAAAAATCGGGACGTGGTCAGAAGAAAAAGATTGGATTCCACGTGTGGCCGGATCAACTCGGTCGCCTCGGCAGTTCCGACTCCGCCGCCCACTTTGGTCCAAATGTTGCAAAATATTCGATGTTGTCTTCAAGATTAAGAAGGGCAAGGGTTACTCCCATGAGCCTTAGTAGCATGCATTGTATGTATGCTACAATTATTCCGGCTCATACGCGATGATTTCAATGTTTACCGCAGTTTTCCCGGAGCTTCCCATTTTTCAGAAAATACGGGATGCTACGCGTAAAAAATCATCTAACCTCGACTCCCTGAGCTCAGAATATTCTCACTCTCTTCGTTGCACGACCGAAATCAGTACACTTTCGCCTCCCCGTTCGAAGGCTTCCGGTCCAAAAACCTCCAATCCGAGTTTCTTGTAGACTCGTTACCAGTCTGCGCTACGGCAAAGGAAAGTGATGAGGCTATTTGCCTGCCTACAGCAAACAACCTCACCCTTTCTTTTGCCGTAGTGCAGACTGGTTACGAGTCTAAGTTTCTTGTATACGCGCGCTCGCCGCTGTGAGTCCCCGCGATGCCCCGGTGACTTGATACGCGAATGTAGGGCGGCTTTTCTGGTTGTTTGTGTGAATATTCGATCGACAAGTGGACTACGGCGTTCTGGATTTCCCACTTTTCAAACTGACTCCCGCTCAACGCGACCACGTGACCGCGTTTCAATGGGTTGAGTGAGGGAATATCTCCTGCGTGGAGTGGTGCGTTCAGAAAAAGGAGCCGTTGGTCTTTGCCTGTCTGTAAATTTCGCTTCGAGAGAACACCTTATCGTCGCGGACAAGCCCCTATTCGAGTTCTGTTTTGATGCTATCAAATGTTTCAAAGCCCTTCCACATGGTCTTTCGAGTCACTCGAGGTTGTCCTTCCCGTCCATGTTCTGCATTGCGCTCGCCTGGGACGAAGAAGACGGCAATGTCGACGCAGCTGGACCAGGAGACGCCGAGTTCCTCGTAACTCTCAATCCACAGACGCACATCTCGTTGCTGAAACACATTCGTATCCGCCGCCAAATCCATGTCCAGACGATGAAGAAGGAGATTAGGGAAATCACCAAGGCCACCTCCCCATTCAAGGTGACCATTCCAACCGACCTCCAAAGGTCGAGCAGGGGCGGCATCTATCTCAAGGTCGCGACCGGGCTCCCCGATTCCTTGGCCGTGCGCGCTCCCCTGACCGACCTGCGCTCGGATGTATTGAAAATGCAGGTCGTTTTTTGACTCACATCTTTTATCCCAGCTGATTTGTCTCCCCCTCAGCTTCGACAACTCTCAACGGTTATGTGACGTCCCAGACTACGAGAAGCTACGCTACCGCCCGCACATCACACTGCGCCGTGATTGTCCGCCCCACGTCGTCCGCGACGAAGAAGCCCGATGCGCGGACGCCATCGCAGACCACCTCGGACCGTTCCGCAAGCACTTGGGCTTGGTCATCCGGGGAGTAATTCTGTGGAGGGACACCATATACGGGCCGCGATTCGAGGAGCACTTCCCCTTTGGTGGTCAGGGTTATTGTTCGTCCTTTCATCGCTTCATCGCTTCCTCTCGTTCGCAGTTGCTGACCATTGAATCCCCTAAGCGGCCTGAGAGCAATTTTGTTTGTAGCCAGCACAAATCGCCTTGTACCACAGAAATACCCGTTCACATGAGGCGTAAACTCCGCGGCCCGTTGGTCTGCTTGCTTTACGCATCATGTGAACTGCTATTTCTGGTTAATCCGGGATATAATTCTCGATTGATTTAGACGGTTCCAGGGCGATAGGCTGCAGCTTACACTTGCGAGATGGTTCTTTGTTCCCCGACATATTTTCCCCGACACATTTTCTCGCACGCCCTTCCGCTCCGCGATTCTTCGTTATCTACCACATTACCGTCTTCAACTTACACTCGTAGGATGGTTCTTTCGACACATTTTCCCCGACACATTTTCTCGCACATCCTTCCGCTCGGCAATTCGTCGTTATCTACCACATGTACCTACCGTCTTCCAATGTCGTCTTACGATGTCGATCTTAACCCTAGCTTTCTCTCTGCGCCTATTCTGAGAGAGATCGCATGTCGCCTGGCAAGATGACCGCTACAATAATTGAACAGCAGTGCCCACGACATTCGAATGCCATACAGTTTACTGCGAAGACAAAGAGTAAACTGCCGGCACCGTCGATGTGACAGGGTTCCTCAGGGTACCAAGGGGAGGAATGGAAATCTCGACGAGATCGCCGTCCTTCAACCAAACCTTCGGGTTCATGCCCATCCCTACTCCCACAGGCGTCCCAGTTGCGATGATGTCGCCGGGCTGAATCGAGATCCCCATGGACGCGGTGTGGATGAGCGTCGGGACGTCAAAGATAAGCTCGGAGGTGTTCTGGGACTGCCGAACTTCGCCGTTCACCTTAGTCGTGAGGTGCAGTTGGTCAAAAGACAGGGAGGAGGAGGGCACGACGTAGGGACCCTACACATACGGAAGGAAGGTCATCGAAGGATAAGTAAATGAAACAAATTGGGGAACCAACCATGGGACAGAAGGTGTCGAGGCTCTTGCCGATGTAGAACTGTTTGTGATCGCGCTGGCGCTCGCGAGCGGTTACGTCGTTGACAATTACCGCGCCCCTGTGCCGTTCAGGCTTCAGGTTAGATTCCGGGCCTCGAAATTGGGCGTATACTCACCAGATATAATCCCATGCCTTCTCTTTGGGGACCGCCAGACCGGCCTTCCCGATGATTACGCCGAGCTCACCCTCATAGTCTGGACTTGAAGTCACATTCGGATGCGTGTAGATCGGCGTCCCAGGCCCGATGATGGACGTTGCTCGTTTAGTGAAAATGACTGGAAAGTCCGGTTGCTCGTTCTTATCGGAACTGTCGAACCCGCTCTTGTGGAACTCTGCAGCATGGGCGATATCTGGTAGTATATTGAGGGATGTTCTGGGTAGTTCCTTTTTACTACTTACAATTCTTGCCGATGCATCTAACAAGCAACATCAACACGCCGCTGAACACTGCGATTTTATGATCTTACAAAACATCCCTCCCAGGGAGAGGTGCGAGAATTTCGACATCCTTTAGAGGGCTTACGTCTCCAGTTGTAAACTGATGGTCGGCAGCAAGGTTGGGGTGCGCCTCGATAAGCTTGAAGAGATCGGCATGGCCCAAAACCTCGGTGACGTTTAGTTCCTCGTTGTCCACCAGTCCGATTCTGGCGTTGTCACTGGGTGAACGACGGTAGCGGACAAAGCGATGGGAGACGGGTACGGTGGCCATTGTGGTCCAGATTAGAGGTGTGGATCTCTCGGTGGGTGATCAGGAGAGATCATGAAGGGCGGAAGCAAGCGGAACACCGTGCCGGCAAAAGCCTAGAGACCGGACCGTCGGCCCGAATGCCCCGCAATTGATGTTCAACTCGTTCTGGTTCAAACCGCTGATAATCGCCTGAGAGTTTTTGAAGCGCGCGAAGGAAACGATCCAAATGGATTTTAATCGCAAAAGTCCATTTGTATTAGTGTAAGGCCGGGGTTAGGGGTGCAACTAGAATCCATTGCTCTCAGCGAGCTCGAGACCAGACGTGACGTCTGGTTTCAAGTTCTGTCGGGAAACATCCACCCAAAATCCACTCCTGTTCGTACAGCGGATGATCCGGTGTTCAAAATACTCATGATTAATTAATGTACATACAAAAATGTTTCTGTCGCGAGGACTCTGCGTAAATGGAATCTAATCGTGTACGAGGTGTCCATCGAACCCAGAGTAAATCTATAATACAGAAATAAATACAAGTTATAAATGTACACGAGCTACGGAGCATCCAATTAGTGCGCTTTTTCAGCGACGACATCGTTCTCGGGAATCCAAGTCCCAATCTCCTCGATATGAATGCCATAGACGACTGTACCCGCTAGCACGGCCATGGCAGATGCAGGAAGACGTCCGTCATCAAGAACATTCGACCAGATTGCGAAAGGGGACGGATGGAAACTGTTTTGCAAAAGGACATGCACAATAGCGGCCAACGCAATTGCCGCCTGACCGATCGCCATTCTTCCTGTCGTGGTTATTGGCCCCTTGGTTTCGCCGCGATAATCCGCGCGACATGTCTCGGTGGCGAGGCGAATTGCGGCGTGGCAGGCGAGGGTTACAGCTCCTGCGAGTTGCGGCGATGTATATGCGGTCAACGGAAGAGACACGCAGGCGAACAGGAGAAAGAAAAGTGTGGCGGATATGAGCTGAATCGGAAGTAGTGGTTGGCGAAGTAACTTCGGCTCTGTACGCGTGACGGCATAGTCCGTCGGGTGGTTGTAGGTCACCGCCGTGTAGGGGAAGAGGCGCCACAATAAATGAGATCGATGAGAAGACGCCACCCCGGGGATTGATTCCACAGGACATCCGTAACAGCAGCCATATGTATGGCATCCGATTCGAGAGAATGTCTCGTAAAGCGGGAACCCGATTGCGAGGCTGGCCGCGAACACCGAAAAGTCGGGGACATAGCCTACGCGCTGTGATACTATCCCCCCGACAGTGGCTCCAAAGACGCCGCCATGAAGCCAGAAGCCGGGTCGGAAAATGGTTCGCAGAGGCTGGGCGACAAGTTGGGCGATCCCGTCTTCCATGACCAAGGAAAATATTCGGGCGAAGACAATGGCGGTAGAAATGGTAATGGCGAGGGCGTAGGAGAGAAGAACCGAGTCTTTTGGCGAAGATGGTGCGATGGTAAGACATGTGAACACCAAGGCGGCAAAACCAAACCCCATCAGCCCACCGTAAGGCACGACAATTATGGCAGGCTTCGTGGGAATTCTGAGGTGCATTGAACGTGGTAAGGGGCCATCCAGCTCCACTGGAATGTGGGACGGCGACGGTGGCCGTGAGCGAAGGCGATCGCGGATGCTGCAGTACTGGCGGAAGACATACGCGGCGCAGAATGCAGCGTAGAGGGACAGCAACGTGTACGCGTGAAGCTGCATCAGAATGGGGCGAGTGCGCAGACCTGCTGGGCTGAATGCGAGGATCCATGCGACCAAAATTATCCCGGCCCCACGGATGACGGCATATTGAGCGACGTTGAACATGTTTAATCGCCTTTTAAAGTCCAACAGTGCACGCGGTGCAGATTCCATGCTATCGATATAGGACGATAGCATCCATAGCAGATCTCCAGGCACCTCAGAGCCCAGAGTGCTGAAAATGACAAGGAATAGCAGGGCGGGCCATTTGAAATATAAGAACGAGAGCAGGGATATAATGGACCCCGTGTGGTGGACGATGTAAAGTGGGTAAAGATCGAGTCTGAGGCAAGGCTAGTTAGACCGTCAAAGTACGAAGAAGAAGTAAATAACGAACGCACCGATTTAACTCGGAAACCCACAGTATCGCTCTCGCTGTAACACAAATTTTGGCATCGTCGTCCAAAAACCATGGAGGCTCATCTCTCCCAGGCAGCACCGCATTCCACGCGTTCCACGCCCCTCTGACGCAGGAAGGCGTGGACGCGAGACTAATGAGGAGACCCATCGAGATCCCAAAGAAGACCATGTCCTTGCGCGACGCCCGTAGGGATGCATAGAAGGCTTCGTGAGAAGACCTGAGGATGACTCTCAAGCCCCGTTCAACGAAGTAGTAGACGGTGGAGAGGAGAATAAGAGCGTTGGAATCTATTTGTTCCATTGTGGGGTTACAGTGGATGCGTCGAGCTGGGTGCTGTAGTGCATTGCATTTATACGCCGCGCTGCATGCGGAAGCCGTCAGGTTCTGCCTGAGAAGCTTCCGAGGATGATTGATACTACTGACTGTGCATTCAACATTGGCCAACGGAACGGGAGTCAATCTATCAGCTCAGTCTAAGCCGTAAGGGACAGCGCCGTACCTTTCCTTAATTATGAATCACTTCTCCAAGGTATGAATCACTTCTCCAAAGTACTGCCTTTAGTGAGACTGTCCGTCCCGAATACATCCTAGACTGAAGGAGACGATGACACGGGGATCGGCAAATTGAAGGATTACATAGCCCAGAGATGGCATATGTCCATTTAGTGGTAACGGGCAAGACTAACGGATGATATGATGCGTGATAGATGTGGTACGGTGTTTCGTCAAGAGATAGTGGATGGCTGCCTGCCTGCAACATGTAGTTAGCAATAAAATAGTTGGACAGTTTCAACGTTCCTATCTGTACCCACAAAGTAATAGTATAGCCCCTCGAACTTGCGGTCGATTTCTTCCGCCGTTGCTGTTTCGTTTTACTCGTGAGGACTACTTCAAGTCGAAGTACAAGGTACGCGCGCGCGCACGTTTCAGGACGATTTCATGCTTGGTCTTCGGTGCGCAACCAATTACTGCCAAATGGAGACCAGGTCGGAAAGCGCTCGAGCAAGTGGGTCCTTGATGGTTTCGTGAATGGTTCGAAGTAGTAAAACGAGATGCGCTTGTGGGTCCTGTGTCCGAAGCAATCGGGAATCAGTTTTGAATGGTAAAGGAGGGTGCAATGAGGGCTCACCTTTACGCCGTATCTGCAAGAACCAGATAAGGACCGCTCCACTTGACTGTTATTAGACTGGTCGCCTTCCGCGCTCAAAATAGCCATTTTGTGTGTGCCGAGGACTTCGCCATATCCACGGACATTTAGTTCGCGGAGAAAGAGACCCTCCAGAAAGGATACCCCGGGCCCGACCATGATCTGACGCATTCCATATAGGTTTCGACAAGTCTGTTAAGTATCGGCCGAGCAGAAACCGGGCGGTCATGTGTGTAGTGAAACCCGCTTCTTAAGCTTGCGCCCTCAGGCTGTTTAGCGGGGGCCGTGCAGTAGAGCTAACTAGCAGAATGCAGCTGCCAGCGAGGGGTGATTGAAGGAATTGAGAACACTGGACAGCAGAGTTTTTGAAGCGTTTGAGTCAGTCTAGCGGGAGAGAGAATGAACGAGGACGTCAAGGGCGACTGCGGATGCGTGGACTCCATGAGCCCAGTGCTGGGAGGAAAAAAACAAACGCATGGGGAATTTCACATGTGATCGCATCATCCCGTGACCAGACGCGTCGCATCGGCCTGGCAAGCAAGGCCAAAGCGTCGTGGGCTTATTGTAAACACAACAATGAGATTTCGTGAACAAATAGAAGGTATAAAACAGATTTCTACAGACACTGGCTGTACTGTGCGCCCGTCAGTACAATGTGGAACGAGAGTGATGAAACTTACATATTGACTGGAAACGACACATTTGAACGGCGAAACACAAGTAGTGGGTCCGGTGTAGCTAGCGGGTGGTCATTGATTTAGAATATGCGGGGGAGAAAAGACGTACCTGGCACCGCCGCATTGTCCGTACTGAGGGACTGTTCCTCCCGCCGGCGCCGTTGTCGTTGAAACCGTCGAGGTCGTCGTCTTGGTCTGGCTCGTAACGGGGGTGGTCGTGATACCCGTGGTTGTCTTACTGGCGGTGACGGAACTGCTTCCGCCGCTACAACTGAATACAGGTGGTCCTGTACACGACAACCATGCATCAAGAACACTGGCAAGAAGGTGAAGGTTTTGGCGTATACCAGGAATAGTATAGTTGGTCAGAAGCGGGTAGTAAATGTTAACAGTGATTCCGGGGTCTGTGCCCTGAGTAAAATCTGTTTAAGGCCGCGCGGAATTTTCTAATTGGGATGAATCGACACACCGCGTAGGCGCCAGGGAAGGATACAGTGGCGGGAGAAGTGCTGCCTCCGCCAGTGATCTTAAGCTGGGCGCATTCCATCTGAACAGAGCCTCGGTGTCACGAAATGAAGACGAGTGACTAAGGGTGCGCACGTAAAATTGTGCGCCAGGATAACTGGTTGCACCTAGATAACAGAATAGAAGGTCGACGCCAAGAATTAAGGGATATGGAGAGAGAAGAAACGCACTATGCAGAGCTGTTACAATTCTGCGGTGAGATGCAGGCAGAGGGCGACAAGTAAAATGAACCCACCGATCATCTCGTGGCGAAGGAGGTACTGCCCAGCAGCGATGCATGGGGGAATTGTGAAGGTGACTTTCCCTTTGTTCGCGATCATTCGATCGACGCCCCAGCTCTGGTTGGCGGCGATGAGCCCGTCCTCGTAAATCTTGAACCAGTTCAGACCAGTCACGGCGCTCTGCTGGGCATCGGGAATTTTCGCGCTGGGATTTTGTGCGGAAAGTGGGTGTTCATTTCCAAGGATGGCGGGGTTAATACGTACAGATACGCGATTACAGGGCCATGGTGGGAGGGGTCAACACTTTGGGTTCGCTCAGCGCGGAATCGCACGACGGGTAGGAATATTACTTACGGGTCCTGCGCGTCCGACGGATCTGCTCCATTTAACGTATGATCTGAGATCGAAGACTGGTTGGTTTTTATTTCGACAGCATCACATAAGTGACTTACGCCATTCTGCAGTGATTTGTGCACCAGCAGCCACCGTGATCGTCGTGTTTGGAAGAGGCGTGTGATACGGGTTGATTCCACCATTGCATATAATGTCTAGAGTCGCACAATCATACTGTTAGTGTCAACAGGAACGGATTAGATGCCGAGTGGACGTACCGTTCGAGGTGACATCCGTGATAGGCTGCAGGATACTGTCAGCCATCGACATAGGAGTGGGCTCGATGGCAAGATTTACCCCGTCATAGTCAGGTACACGTATGCCTGTGCAGAACGAGGTTACGAGTGTCTCTGTCTGTCGAGAGAGACTACCTGTGAGATGGCCTTGGTCGACCCCGTTGACATACAGTTCCTGGATCGGCCGTATGTGCGAAAGATTGACAACTTCACTCTCGGAACGACGAACCTGGAATATGGTATGACCATGGGCGGAGGTGGCAATAAGTGCGGCGAGGGCGAGAGACTTCATTGTTGTGCGAGCGACTCCAAGCATCCCGTTTGTTTTTTGTACTTGATCTGTTGTTATGCTCTTCGCAACAATCCCGCATACCGTAGCGATGTTATTCAGAGAAAAATCCGGGTGTGTAGAGGCATGTACGATCCGACGCAATATAAACCTCGTCAGGTGCTAGACTGGCATGACACCCGTTATCGTCCAATTATTGTATCGTAGACCGTCAATGCGGCGTCAGGCTTGAGGACGTCGGAAAACCATCGCGGAAAGTGCGGAACCGAGCGATTTTCTCGCTCCATTGCCGCTGTCCGGTGATTCCTGCGAGTTACGGTGTATCAATCAGATAATTAAATGCCTCAGGAGTTGTACCTGCGATTTATATCTCGGAGAACAGATGAGAGGTGGCTTGCTAGCGGACTAGTACTCGACCGGAACTTAATCGTCGCCCAGAGCCGGGACTGAGGATTTCGGGTTCGTTCGCTCCGGTGGCATGGTGGGTTGAATGAAAGAGCAAGAACCGACTAAGAACCGTCGTGACGACGTCTTGATAATCAAACGATCAGACGCGTGACATCACGCGTTGCCTTCTCTTCTCCTCTTCATCCAATGGTTTGGTGGTACCATGGTGGTCCAGCCACATTTTGCTGAATTGATTCCTCCACTACTGGTTCTAGACTCAAGGTGTTGGACACAGCGTCAAGCAGAAGCAGCCTGCAGGACGGAGCAGTCCTGCAAACTTCGCGGCGCGGGATCGAGAGTCTGGTCGACCGTCGGGGAGGCCACGAACTGGTCCGAAAGGAATACCAAAATCCTTCCAGACTGTTCCACACGCACTATATGCCACCACGAAAAACGACAAGGCTTTGCGAGTGACAGCGGGCACACGTTTATTTGCCCAGTGGCATTAGGGAAATGAGCAAGCAGCGCATGAACTGGTTCGTATCTCAAAAAGGTCCAGGGAGGCACTTGAATGGCATTCCTAATTTTCCCGAGACTCGCAACGCTTCTGTTTCACGAGTCAGGGACTATACAAACAGCGCGAACTTCAGGTAAATTTTGGGGTGTACCACTCGTATAGAAACATATAACCCACCGTCTGTTTGCGGTTAGCTCTGTGGCTTCTTAAACCGCGATTTTAGGTTCGTTCGCTCCTACAATTATTCCGACCCTCGAGGTTCAAATGCGTTTCAGGATCGCCATGACCTCGGGCCGTTGTCTTGGGCTTGTGAGCGTCGATGCATCTGTCGCAAGACTGACGACTTTCTTGGCAGGAGCGGTGCATTTAGAAGTTTACCGGTAAGACGCAAGCAGGCCATCGAGTTTCATACGGCGAATTTGTTCAAGGAGGGAATATAATCGCGAACCTCTGAAAAGGTAATGCTGCCCTCCCTACCGGCCTTCAACGGGGTACATTTATCAGTAAATGTGTACGCTTGTCGCTCCCAGTGAGCCGTTCCGAGTTCTTATACATGGCGCCCCGTGATTCTAGCTTCTTTTGAACCTTGTTATGCATACAGTCCAGGCGCGATCAAGTCGGGACACCTGAGACCCACAATTCAACTCAGCGGCGTTGAGCGGCGTACGGGCAGGTTCCCGATGCAAGACAAGGGTGGTTAATGGTTATTCCTTCCGTGAACTCTCTGACCTTGATTAATGGATATAGGGCTGGTTATTGGCGCAATCAAGTCGGTACCACTTGGGACCGACCATTGAATCGGCGGCGGTTAGGTTGAAACTGCAATACAAGGAAAACACCCCGTTTAAGTTCCGTGCAGCGCCCGCGTCGCTCGCTGCCCTGTGGCGGCATCGCCCGTCTGGAGCGTAGCGTAGTGGCGTAGCACGGGATACCCTCTTGAGGACCGGGAAACAGTGTGCCAGCGTTCGTGCGAGGAAGAGTATATTCTTTACGCCCGCCAATGTGTCGGCAAACATCTTCGTGGGTCATCAGAGGGGATACACGAGGGTACGTGTAGGAACTCTCGAAGAGCAGACGCTCATACCAACTGCCAGGGTAATTTTCTGGCGTTTACTTCCCACTGCCGGCACTGGTTCTGACACAATCGTACGAAAAGACGCCACGATCACGACCTCGAGCCTTCGCAAAGCATGGATCGGCAATATTACGCCTTCAAACTTGCCAGCACACCCGCGTCGCTCGGCGAATGCCGACTGTCATTTGGCAGTCGCCAAAGAAACTGTATTATTCTGCGTCAGGTGGGCAGAGTAAAGTGGCTGCTGCCACGGGTGCTCCCGCGCAGTGACTTCCGTTCTTCATATCATGTGTCGGTGCATGTTGTACCCGCGAATCGTACGACGCAGTGCGACGCAAGCTGCCAAGCGTTGGCGTTTTCCCAGGTCATGAGACCGTTCCTGAGTATCACCACTCGTCCTAAACTCTCGCGGGAAAAAGCCGGTATCATCACCGGAGAGTACATCACCTGTCCTACCCTTCGAACGGTGGGACGGTTTTCAGTCAGCTGATTTTAGGTTCGATAACTGTAACTGCAGGGTGAGGTTTGGGTTTTCGTTCACCGCCGTACGCCGGGAGGCACCATAGCCGAAGATGAGTTATTTGGACCCTTGGGAAATTTGGAAAACTTATCCTTTCACTCCAGGCTCGACGCCACGAGGACTTTGCACAACGTTGTTGACTAAAATGCGCTGATCTGCTCCCGCGGAACGTTCACGGAGGCAAATGCCGCGTTAAGCGACTTTTAGCCGAGCGGTTTCATCCACGCAATTTCAAGACGCCGTCAGAACCTCTTGGAAGTTCGCCAAGTTGCCAACCAAGGCAACTTTCCGAATCTGATTCTTCCCCAGCAGTCATAGTACCGAACTGCGGTCGGGGCTACGTCTCGCTACGTTTTTCTTCTTTTGCGGTCACCGGTGCTGCCCACGGGTATCATAATCCCTTTCCTGCTTAATTTCCTCGACAGCTTCCTCCGCCCTATAGCCCAACTTCGGGCCGAGACCGCCGATGTGCTGTTCAATCTTGGGTGCAGACTTTCTTTGTGGAAAGAGTCATCAAATCTCATCTCCCAGAAGGCGAAGCGATCCGTATCGTTGGAGAAGGCGGTGCCGTAAGTCAATAGCGGCCCCTGTGTGCCTCGCTAACCGGCATCTAAGTTCGAAGAGTCAAACGAATCTATCTGGGATTAGCGCACTTCTTGTCACAAAGCACAATGTTCTTCTGGCGAGCTGACGCAGGCTGCGCCGCGCTTGGGCCACTTTGTCACGATCTTCTCTGATGGCATAAAAGTATAAAGGCGCGCGAGGCTTTCGTCAGTAACCACCTCCACACAACCAACCCTGATTTTATGCAAGGCCCTCTCCCTTTCGTACTTGAAGATAGAACTGGGGCTCACACTTCCTCCGATTTCGATGACATATACGACCGCCTCTTCTTTCATGTCGCCACCACGCCCCAGCGTTCAGGCAGTAGCGCAATCATGATATACAGCATGAACCGACGCGCGTCGCGCCACCGCGACTCGCAGCCGTTCCACCACTCGCCCGCCGCTGTGCTCGAATTCCTGCCAGATGGGTCGCTGGGCAACGTGTCGTTCATGCAACCCGCGGGGACCCTAACGCTCCCGATGGTGCGGTACCTGCGCAAAACCTCTTTGTTTGGACGGTACGTGCCCCCGCGATAAGCTGCGTACGGGAATCGGACTGACCCCGCATCCGATAGCTCGTTATCGCGCAAATTCCTGTGTTCAGACGGCCGCGAGTACAAGTGGGTGAACCGCAGTGTCGAAGGCCAGGAGTGGACTGTGCGTCGGTGTCTTTGTTCCTCTCGCTTCAGCTTCGCTTACATGACGGCAATTTAAGTGCACGACTGCCGACAACTACCTGGTTGCTCACTATCAGCTCAAGGCCGCCGATGTACGCGCGTACGGAGTTTCGGGAAACACGTTGACGATATATGAATCGTTCGCGCATCTGGCACTCGGTGAGTCGATCGTCTTCTACGCGTCCGACAGCCACTTATGGAACCGCAGAACTTCTTGCTTCATTCATTATCATGCGGCACATACAGCAGTATAACCTCTGACTCTGATTCGGAAGTCGGACTGCTGTTGTGACGCGCTTAGCGAGTGATAGCGCGTCTTCTATTTCTGATACTCACTTTCGGACTTGCCACTCATCACTGCATCTTGTGCTATCTATCGCATACTGTATACTACTAGCCGCATTCGTGTATTCTACCACAATCAAGCATTTTCACCATCTACTCTATCTTTGTACGCAGCTTTGGGAATGAAGCTGAAATTACGCCAATCTGATTCGTGGATCCGCGCTGTGAACCGGATGGGGCCAGAACCCCTGCCAGTGTACTCCGTAACGGCGTTCCTTGGGTCTTCGGTTCGGCGGTTGTGGCCTCGGAGTTGATGCATGTCAGTCGGAGCGCCGTTGCAGTGTGCAAGCCCGCCATCACATTGCACTTCTTGACAGCAGTGTGGAGAAGAACTAAGAAGAGTGCTGAGACTTGTGGAAGAGGACCCGCGGTTGATGGACATTTTTGAAGTGAAGACGGGATCTCGGCAGCTTTGCCGACTCGTGCCGATCCCGAGGCAATGCTGCCGAGGCAAATGCCGCATGATTATTTCCGGCTTCTGGGTCCAATATTCTTACCGGTAGTACGGCTAAGGGAGAAAGAGTAGATGTTCTGAGGAGAAGCGATCGACGTTCGGGACATAATGTGGGACTGTGTACAGTTTTAAATTCCGGTTCAGACGCAACTCCACTCAGCGACGTAGTCCGCCGATGGTACATGGAAGTTCCATACATCAGTACCCTCGGAGGAGGGACCGAGGCTTGGAATAACCCTGGGAGGGGACAAAGATGGGAATCAAACTAGTTTCTTCCGAAATTAACACCTTCTCCCCGCTAAACGTTCAATCAGCCCAACCAGACTAGATAGAGCCATACTATCGTTTTACGTTCTCAGGAACTGGTAACGAAGCTCTCTGAATCACAACCGGTGTTTACCGTGGGATATTCCCGGCAGTTCTTGCATCTAGTCGTCCTTGAAGTGAGAAGGGATTTCAAAAGTAGTTGACAGTCGCATTTCTGCGACCGTGTATTCACACTGCAAATTATCTGCTGAGTTTCGGGCCACCCTGAATATTCTAGTTGAGTTCCACGCCCAAAGTTGAGCTAGGCAACAGAAGCCAGGAACAAAATGAGTAGGCGCATCTTCCACGACCCCGCTCGGAGTTGAACCGGTTACCGCTGTCATCGACGCCACAGATCAATCATAGGAGGGCGGTTGCCTTTCTGCCATCCTCCCAGTCAAGTGTACTCAAGCTCGGGATTATGTCCACGGGAGTTCACCGGAGCGCTTAGAACGTTTGCATTCTGCGTTAGAGGCTGAGCCATGGAGACCAAAAAGCTGTCGACACCACTGCTATTAGACCTCGCCCGGAATCGAACCGAGAACTTCCGCTGCGATGTTTTTTAGGAAACCCACCGAGAGCGGATGCGTACCGCACGCTACAGGGTCTCGTCTACAGTTGAACCGTGCTCGAGCTGAGAGTGCATTTGATGGGGTGGTCCTGACTTGATATACCACCAAAAGATTGCGAGTTCGGAGAAGTTGAAGGACCGCGGTCAGGACACTTCGAACCGATGCATAAGATTCCAAGGAGGTATTCAGTTGTGTAAAACGGAGAGGAGAAAAAGGTAGACCTCATACCATAGGATCTTGTTCTTTTCCTCTCCGTGAAGTGGAAAAAGACAAAACAAAAATGGAAGTCAAACACGAGAACTTGCTGAAGAAAAGCGTATCCGTGGCCTAAATACTTTGAGTCTTTTGGCAAAAGATTCAGAGTTGTACGGAACAAAAAGAAAAGAACTCAACCTCGTACGACACGACCCACCGGAATCGAACCGAGTCCTTCCGCTTGTCGTACGCTCTTGCTTGCCTGAGGAGAGCGGACGCGTACCTCATGCCCACAGGGTCATATGTCCTCGTAGAACCGGCTCAAATAAGAGCTGAACAATTTATTTTGCAGAGAAAACCCAACCGGGCATTTCCAGGTCCGAGTCAGGTCCACCTTGTTGGAAAAATGGAAACACGAAGTTGCACTTAGGAGGAAACGCGTTGACCGTTGAATAAACTCGGATGCGATTCAAACTCCGCCGACGATAGGAGCGGAAGCAAAACGGGAATCACGGGACGGTTGCTAGACCCAAATTGGGAAATCGACGTTGGCAAACAGGCGCACACAACGATCCCTCTTTCTCCCTCGCGGTGATGGCGACTCAACCGTACGTGCAGACCGGTGAACCACTAAACGACTTTCTGCGCTCCTTCTGGCAGCGCCAAATCGACGCAGCGGAACAGGAGACGCCGGACTATCGCCATCCGCCCCTTCCCCTTGCACGGATCAAGAAAGTTATGAAGAGCGACCCGGACGTCAAGGTCAGTGGCAAGTAAAGCAATGTAGCGATTGGTTTGTGGTTGAATTGAACCTGTCGTTTATTAACTTAGATGATCGCTGCTGATGGTATGTCACCTGCGCACCCGACCCCCGTCGATTGGCTACAGCTTCGGGCCTCCCTCCAGCACCTATTTTATTCTGCAAGGCATGCGAGAGTACGTCTTTCAATGTACATATACCGCCCTATACGCGCCCTGACTGCTTTTGCCTTTCCTCTTATTTTTGCTTTACTATTTTTGCCTTTTTGCCGCAAACTTGTCTTACAAAACCAGTATTTATCGCGGAGATCACCGCGCGCGCGTTCATCATTGCAGACTCGAATAAACGCCGGACCCTCTCCCGCGCCGACATTGCAAAGGCGCTGACAAAGTCGGATCAGTTTGACTTTCTTATCGACATCGTGCCCAGGGAGGAGCCGTTCGCCAGCTCGAGCGCCAACATTGGGGCTGCAGGGCCAAGTGGGGTGAACAACGGCACGAAGAGAATCGGGCAGCCGGCGACGAAGCGCGAACCGGTGAGTCCGACCACCCACTTGGCTTTTGTCGGTCGTCTTGGTATGCGCGTTCTGGGCTGGGCGGCCTGGGGCATCAAATATGGGAGATGACTGCCATCCCCGCATCCACCGGCTGACCCGTCTCTTTTTTTCACACCAGATATCCTCACCAATCGACCTGGATCCCCGACCCCAAGATGGCGATGACGGCGAAGACCACGACGGCGCGCCTCAGGGCTCTGAAGTGCTCGATCAGGTACCTATACACGGCTCTCTGTATACTTCGACTTGAACATTCATTCTTCTTTCCAGCTGGAGTCGCTGTTGTCAGCGGGCCCCACACCGCGCGGCGGGTCTTGACACTGCTCAGCGTTGGACTTTTGACTTTTGATCTTTTGCTTTGACTTGCTTCAGTTACGATACCGAGGCTGTTTGTGGACTGAGGGCGATGTATATACGGCGGTACCAACCGAGCGGATGGGAATTCGAAATGCGAAACGCCAGCTTTGATCGGTTTGAAGACTCACCTACAGTATCCCCAAGTCTGACATGGTCTGGACTAAGCTAATAATGCGGTACGACCCACCAGCCTCCGCAGACTCCGTTCCGACGATACGGAGACTCGTCATAGATATGATATCTCCCGCTCCCAAGCTTAACTTTTCTTTTTCCTGCGTATTCATAGTCCACTGGCCATTGGCGCAACTCAATCTCAATCTAACTCTAGATTTTAACAGCCGGACGGACGTCCGTCGCTCCTATCGCCGATCTCGACTTCGACGTTCTCCCGCGCTTTCCTTCGCCTACTGCGCAGCTCAGAATTGGGTTGCTGGTCCCAACGCTTCCGCAGATCTGCGAATTCGAATCCGCGCCGGACCCTTTTTTGTGTCTTCTTTGGAAAACTCTTTTCTTTTCATCATCATTCTCTTTCCAAATTTGACAACAAAACTAGACCGAACACAGTTACTAGTCGGTGATTGGCTGCCCCGCGTCGTATTCAATCTCGTGATCGCGTTTCCTTTCAATGTCGTTAGGACGATTCTACATTCGACTCTTCTTCCCTCGCCAGGTGGACGAAGTTAAGAGTGTACAAAACAAGACCCCGTCGCATGCGGAATGCACCCGCCCTTCATGCCACAAGATTCACATAGGCAGTGGAAGTTCCCGGTTCGACTCCGGACGGGGTCGTCCACCAGTATCCACTCGACACGTTTTATTTTATTTCAATCGCGAAGCTCGATTTCTGACCGTCGAATCCTGGAACGCCCTGGCGCTTGGAGTTCAGTGGGTCGAGGACTTGTGAACAATGCGACAAGGATAAGTTGATTACACCCCCATTTGCTCCATCCAGTTTTTTCTCGCTTGGTGTATGGACTGATTTGATGCAGGTAATAAGACCCTTTCGCATGTGGCATACATCCGCACTTGTTAACGCTCCAATCCATGTCGCAGCGGAAGTTCCCGGTTCGATTCCGGGGAGGGTCGTTCCAGATCGTTTTGAGTAGCCTTTTTTGGTCTTCTTCTTGCTAAGCGCAAGATGCTGAACACTCCTCCGTGCGTTTCAGCGCGGCTGGGTTGAATGACATGGAACAATACAATTTCCTGATCTCGTGCCAAAAATACAACCGTCCTCGAATTTCAGCATTCATCGTCGAAATTCCCGGTGCAGATGAGAGCCAGTGGGGAGCAGAAGATAAGACCCTGTCACACAGGTGCGTTCAAGCATGGCTTTGTCTTGTATCGTAGTACCTACCTCTTTGACAGGAATGTAGCTGTTCGAGCTTCGAAGGCTCCAGTTTTGAATTCTATCATAACTGTGCGCAGGAAAATGCCGTGTCCTTTCGCTGAATGTCGAGGAATAAATACTCGTTTGATTTCGCGCCCGTGAGCATGCTTCCGTAAAGGTTATCATCGTTCAACCCAGCAAAACATAGCAATAGGGCGCAAGAGCGCTTTTAACTGGCTCGGCGTAAGTTTCTTGGGAATAATCTTGTTTTCACAAAATCGTTTCAAGCTGTTCGCAGGCCTGGGTGGCACTGAACATTTTTTAACTTGTCTCAGGTACCCTGTCTTAAGCTTGGGAAGAAGATCGTCGTTCAGATCAAGTTTGCGGAAAGTCGGAGTCCCTCTCAGTTTGCGAAAGGAAAACCCTTGAAGAACGGAAAGTATCGGGGCCCAAAGTGCAGGTGAAATCGTTCTGCATTTATTGAACCTTTTTTGAGCTCCGCTTCAACATTTCGGCAACAATCGGCATCCGAAAAGCGGTGCACGGCCCGCTTTTTGGCAGTTGATCTTTCCTTCAATGTCAACACTGCCAGCTTCGCAACGGTGCCTCCTCCTTGTCCAGTACTCTTGTCAACCGCGCATCGACAGTGGCCCTCCCGTTGGCCCGCAGCATACTAGGAGTTATCATTATGGGAGCGCTGGAATTCCTCCGAGTCACTCTTCGTCCAAAGCGCTATCAAATACTTTATTAGCTCCTCTTAAGTTCTAGGCGAAATCATCGACATCACATCTTAAGTTCCTCGGAACTTACTGCACTTCCTGTAAATAATGGCAATCACAATAAAAAAAAATTCGCACATTTCCTAAAAAGGCAAATCTTCGCTCTCGCTTCCCTTTCACCACGTAGCACTCTGCTGTCCTTTTCTCTTGCTCCCACCACCATGTCTGAACCTGAATACGACGAACTGGAGTCTGAAGACACCGATATGACCGCAGGACTGAGCTTAGTCGACCAGATGATCGTAGATACTGCGCGAGAAGTCGGGGCCAGTAGTGCGTCAAATCTAGCCCATCCCATCGTGTATAACACTCACCAGGTCGCCATCCAGCTGTTAGAAAGTGGGTTGTGTCCACTCCCGCCTCTAGGAACTTGAAATTGGAGCCGAAACGGAAACGCGAAGCATCCAGCTCCCGGAGGCACGCGCCTGCAAAGACCAAGGCCTCTTCGAGCAAAAAGCGCAAGGTCGTGGTTGTCAGCGACTCGGACGACGAAGACCCGGCCATTTCCATCACCGTCTACGTTCTCATCCCCAAAAAGGCGCCCTCCATCGTCTCTAAACCTCGCGGCAAACCGCCTCCGTCAGAAATATTGCAAAAAGGACCCTTCGACATCCTCTCTACTGATTCCTACCCTCAATTCCTTTCGAAGCTTGCTGCTGCCTTGCCCTGCCTTCCCAAACACATTCACGAGTCGAAAATTGAGTGGAAGCCCAAGAAGCCTCTCAACGCCCCAACCCTTACCCTAGGAAAAGCCGCAGGATACAAGGCAATGCTTTCAGAGATGGTAGCAAAGAAGGCTGACACACGGACGGTTCTACTCTCGATGCCGCCGCCCGCAGAACCGATGGAGGAGGAGACGGTACGCCAGTTCCTTCACCTGTATTTCTTTCTTCTGAACCTCGCAGCCGTGGGCGACGGGCAGTGCGGAAGAGGGGGAGAAGAAGGTATTTGATTATTCAGAGCTAGAATCGACAACTATCTCCAATTCGTTACAAGAACAACAAGTACGTTTATACATCTGGTCTCTCGGAAGATTTTACCAATCATTTGCAGATGTCATTCAACAAAGCTACGAAGGATGAACGTGCCCTCCTCGAGGAGAAGTATCCGATCGGCAATTACCCCAATATTGACGCTGATAAGCGTATCTATCGCGACCCCAAAACGGGATTCTACTTTGAGCTCAACAATAGCCGTGTCGGTGTTTGGTGTAGTGCCATGGTACGTCCCTCTATTCATAACAAATCACTCCATTCCGACCGATGTTCAGGCTCAGAAACTCACTACTTGGGAGACGCCCCCCATCAATTCCCGTTTTTTCGACGCAAAGCAGCGTATGAAGGTTCCCGGCGCAGATGCTCCTCCTCCGCCCGCTCCTGTTATCGCACCGCCTGCTGCTGTACCCGCCCCCATTGCCCCAGCTGCTTCCACTTCCCTCACCGATATCTTGCTCGCAACATTACTTGCCGGCGGCGGTGGCGGCGGTGCCCTCGCAGCTTTCTTTCCCCAGTCCCACCTTGCTGCTCCTCCCGTTGTACAACCACGTTCTGCGCCACCCTCCCCAGTCAAGCCCCACACTGTCACGCTTGAGCAATTCTGCGAGCTATATAACATTGATGCGATCGATTGCGCGCGCCTGATGGAGCTAGGATTTCGCCCCGGAGACACCACAGAGCCGAAACCTGACGATGAAGTGAAGCAGGTGGGCTTCGCCCTCTTTAGCTGGCGTCGCATCCACGAAGCGAATGTACGCTTCAAGGCCGAGCTCGCTGGTGGTAAATTCGTGTAAACTGTTGTCGTATATGTCGTTCCGTACTGGCTTTCTGCATTCCTCGTTCGTCTGTTCTGATCATTCCATAGCATTATCCTGTTGTCGTTACATATTGCATGTCATACTGTACTGTCCCTATCCGACGCATCATTCTACCAATTATGAATAGCTTTACCAAATGTAACCCGCGTGTTTGAACCATCCAACTGCCATCTCTGCCGTGATACAAGCCGTCGACTCTAGCAACGCCATGAAAGGATCTTCCTCTTGGCTGATTGAACGCCCGTGGCGGCGGAGATATGCCTTCCCTGGAGGTGTATGGATAAGCAAGAGAATGCAAAGAACCAGAAGAACTCACAGGTTGAAAACGACTCCTCAATGGGATTCAAGTCAGGAGAGTATGCCGGTAAGAACAACATCATAACACCTGACGACGGGTGAACATGCAGCAGAGATCCGTGCTCAAGAACTCACCATGTTCGTTCAAAACTTCGCGTAGGAGTTCGGTATGATGGATACGGCAATTGTCGAGGATCAGAACACTTTGAACGTCTGGATATGGTTTCATTTGGGGTAGCTGCTATACAGTTAGCACTGAATAAGAGGAATGAGAATGGACACACCACATCCTCGACGATAAAATCAAAGAACTGGTACGCATCCATCGAGCCCAAGACAATCCGTGTCGCGATGTAGCCGTCGAGACTACATCAGGAAAAACCCAAATCACTATGAGCCACTATGAGCTGCTACATAGACCCAGATAGACACCATAGACCTTATAGACAACTGCTATAGTGTCTATGTGTGTCTATCGATGTCTATAAAACAGGCTATAGACGCCATAGTCATTTGGATTTTTCCTGATGTAAGGGCAGCAGTGAGGGTGAAGCGGTCCGCGCGCACGAACGGCTCCGATGATTCAGCACGTTGCCCGAGGGGTGAGCGTCCGTAGTTCCTAGACGTTGTCCGGTCATCTTTGCTGGACTCGTCAACGGCCACAAATTCCAGGCCAGTGCCGGAGAAATTGGTGGGATCGCGGATGCAGTCCCAGTACTCCTGCCTCTGCGCCTCATCACGCTCGCACGCGACCTTCTGGAGGACTTTGCTGGTCAGCCCGGCTCGTACAAGCGTCGCCTGGAGAGCTGAGGTCGATATCACGACGTCATGATGAATCGCCAGATGCCACGCCAGCTCATCGAGCATCACCGTCGGGTCGTGGAAGAAGACCTCTCGGATCGCCGTGAGCACAGCTAGACTGACGATACGGTCGCGTCCGCGGAGAACAGAGGGTGGCTTCGTGACCTGGCCGAATTCCTCGAATATGGCGCGCCATCGATAAAGACTACGCGGAGAAACACGAAAGGCGTAGCATATGTCCTCAGTGGTCCAACCAGTACTCCAGAGATGTAATGCACAGTCCTTGAGGTCCGAGCTGATGCGGCGGTTGCCCATGGCAAACAGGAGGACGAAAGTAAAGCCAAGAGCAGGAATTTCCGTTTTAGGAAATGTGCGAAAAAATATATATTGTGATTGCCATTATTTACAGGAAATGCAGTAAGTCCTACAAACGATACTATATAGCTGTAAAATACACCCTGTATCTACCTCGGCCGCTACTTAAGTTGTCGGTTAAATCAGCATTTCAGACCTGTCAGAACTTTAGCTTAGGCATGAGCATAAACTTGAGGCCTGGAGTGGAACTTAAGTTGTTCCAGAAGTCAAGTTCTACACTCACTTAAGTTGTTCCAGAACTTAAGTTCTGCGCTCACTTAGGTTCCTCCAGAACTCAAGTTCAGGCACTGAAGTTTGCGAACTTAGATGGATATGGAGAGGGAACAAAGCAGCTCACCTCCATTGTGCAGAGACAGTACCGGGACCAATTACGAGTCATACATAGTCAGCGGAACATTTTGGAACCACAAAAAACCGGGTGGCACACCAAATTTCAAAAGTGCCACTACGACGATGTCGGAGCGGTAACATTGAGAACCGGCCAGTGGTTGCCTACAATTAAGAGTGAGGCATGGAGTCCTGGGATATTTGAGGGTGGATTGAAGAGAAGACAGAAGAGCTCATGGAAGTTAAGAACAAGTCGAAGTGATGTGTCGTGCCGTGTTTGTAAATCAATCTCGCCATTGTTGTTGGTAACAAGGTGACAAGTCACACATTCTCTTTTCTTTCTTCAACCACCACCACCGATTCACTGCGCGCGCGAAATGCACCACCCACACTCACCAGCCCTTAATCCCAGATGGCCTGCTCTTACTAGCCTCTTCGCAATGGTTGTAGCCCAATTTCCGGCCGTTCTCTCCACTCTAACCCCAGTACAGTTATTGCCACCGTTGGAATTGAAAGAAGTTGAATCATAATGGGGGAAAAGGTATCCGACACGTTGCATGTTTCTTGGAATCTCTGGCTGAATCACCTCTCTCCTTAACTTCCTTTTACAGATCTTACGAACGACTCGGGTGGATCGGGATGGGCGGTGGCAACGACTCGCACCAGGCACGTCCCCTTTTCATTTATTATCCCTTCCTCTTCTAATTTCTGTCCACCCTCGTGCACGGCTCCGGTTGCCAGTGTGGCACGTTTTAATTTACATTTAGATATTTCCCCAATACAACTTCAGTTTTGAAACCGAACTTAAGTTGTCAGTACTTAAGTTTTTGAAACCGGACTTAAGTTGTTTGAATGAAGTCTTAAGTGGTTGGTCAGTATGGAATGTGCCGTCTGTTTAGGCCACCTGTGGGCGGAACTTAAGTTCCGCACAACTTAAGACTCGGTGTCAATGATTTCGCCCGGAACTTAAGATGGGCTTGTCATATTTCATGCGCTATGGCGACAGAAAACGGGCAACTGGCCAATCCTTTGGAGCATCGCACTTAGGCTTGCCTTTTGAACTGTGGGACCTCGTGGCGCAAAATCTTACAGGCGAGGACCTCATTCGAGTATCTGCGGTATGCAGGGTTTTGAACGCCGCCGCCATCGGGGAATTTCTAGCCAGGCACAATATCACTATCTCCTCCAAAGAGATCTCTGTTGCATCTGGAGTTATCCGCGCCCTACAGCTCTCCTGTACACCTCCAGTCGCAGAGCGACTTATCTGCCATTTCAGAGCATTCGACAGCTACTGGCACCGTGACCTCTTGTCCCTTGGACGCATGGTGCATCGATCCCGAAATATCCGGGAACTCACGCTGGCTTTTGCGGACGATTTGCCAGTGTTCCGCGCGCACAATACGAGTTGGGTCCTAGATTCCCAGCGCGAACTGCTGAGCGCTGCTTATTCCGTGTTTTCCGCCATGGCGCGCAAAGTCGACGGACCCGTCATCGTTTTGGACCCAATTTCGCCTGGGTTGATTTCAGGATTCCTTGTGTGCCGAGCGAAGGATATTGCCGAGTGGAGACTAGATTTGTCTCAATACAATCGCGCTGTGGTGCCAAAACACTTGGCAGCAAGGCTACTGCGTCCTTTCCGAGGCAGTTCGGGGATTCCAGCGCAGACTAATGCTCAACGATGCCTCCTCACGGAGATGCATACCGTCAATATAAGCCTGCAGACGGATGAGCCCGAGGTCGGGTCCTACACCATGCTCATATTCAATATGCCATTCGTCACACAGCTCACTCTCAGTACCCTCTAGTATATCCCAGCTCCCCAATTGAACGCTCTTTTGGGGCACCTTACGTTGCCCGCGCTGCAGACGCTATCACTCAATACACCCGGTATAGATGCAGCAGTGGTGTTTGGAAAATTCCTCCTTCGGCCACACCAAACTACAAACACTCGAATTGGACTTCTGGGCGGCGACTCGCGTCGAATTGTCTTCTCCGCTCGGTCAGTCCAGGGATTGCCCATCCGACCCTCACCAAAATCGATGTCTTTGGTGTGCAGAACATTTGCTTCACGATCAAATGCCTCCACCTGTCGCCCCTCCTGGCAACGTTCCGATTCTCTGTCATGGACTTTGACCTCACCGGTCTCAACCCCGCCTTCAGCCTCATCGCCCAGCACGCACTCGATGTGCACCTCCAGCTAACGGTTCATGACAACAGCCTTGAGGCTCCGGGTGTCCTCGCTGAGGAAACGGCCTCCATTGCTCAAAACCTCCGTTGCCTTCGGTCCGTTGTGATAATCTGCTATTCGACGCACATCGCATTGCGAATTCTGCCTTGGCTCGCCCTGTTTCCGACTCTCCTCAAAGTCCGGTTCGCCCTTCTGATCCGCGGGCGAGGTTCGCAGCGCAAGGAAACCTTGCAATTGCAGGGAGAGTTGCAAAAATTCATGACTGAGGCGAAGAACGTGTTGGCACATGTCCCGTATATTCGGGGTTTGACAAATTGATACCACGAGTGTAAAAAAGAGTCGTAGAGTCGCGCGGTAGGCTCGAAACCAGCCTGTCTAATGAAGGTAAACCTCTTGATGTCTATCGACAGTTCATAGACAGACATTGGTCTAGTCGCGCGGGTAGCTAGTTTGAGTATAGTATTTTTTGTTTTTGTTTCTGGAATTTAAATTCTCACTGCTCTGCGTTCCTGTCAATGGCGGCCATTTCCCGCTGTTTCCCGCAGTTCCTTTGGGAATAAACGACCCACTCGCAGTTCAACACACCCGTACCGGCTGGTTGGTCTACAGCCCTGGGCCAAGTAACATGTTGCTAGTCAGTAATTGGCTCCCCCCCGTCTGATGCTTAATCTGGTGTGAGCGTGTCCTTCCGATGTCAGTGGGGATGGTTCTCGATTATCCCGCCTTTCCTTCTCAAGAGGAGTCAAAAGGGCACAAACAAGGCCCCGTCGCATGCGGAATGGATTAATATTCTCCATTCCTGCGTCACTTCGTCGTTCGTCGGGATCATAGCGGTGGAAGTTGAAGTTCCTGGTTCGACTCTCGGCTGGGTCATAGGTGACAACCTCCCTTTTTTTGAGTGTTTTCTGTACTTACGGCTCGATACTGATGGCGGTGGCAGATACCGGATACCAGATACTGGCGGAGTTTAAATCAGGTAAGCAGTGCTTTTGATGTGCGCAAGTTCGAATTCGGCAGGATGCTTATCATTTAGCATCTGTGAAAAAAAAATGAAATCTTGCCCAGCGAGTCCAATAATTCGAGAATCAGTCAGGAAGGCTTCGGAGAGTAAAAAAACCGGCTGGTTTCACCGAATTTAAGTTGAATCGACTCACCCAACCAAGTGTGTAACAAATGTAAAAGATCATTGCATGTTCACACTGATCATGAAGCTCTGCTGCCAATCATATGTCTATGCATCAAGGCTGCAGTCAGGAAGTACTTTGAGTGCCTGGAAGGCCACACAAGCAGAATGGATATCAATCCAGTTTCTATTCATGCATTTCAGTCTTCCGACACATGATGCCGAACTTCCAGCAGTTGGAAATCTTCAAAGATATTGCATATGCAGCAAGGTGCCTGCAACAAAGAACAAAATGAACAACCTCCCTGGGTCAAAATTTATACATAACTTACCTTTTTGTAAGTACTAGAAACTTGCACGGAGAACCACAGTAATTGTGCGAAGGATAATACCTTCAGTGCTCTCGACCTCTCAACGATTCATACCAACTTCATCCGCGGTAAAATGGTGGGCTTACCGACATTAGGTACTCAAATTTCTCTAAGTGCGATATGAGTAAAACAGAACAGTAGGAAAACACAACACTTACCCCCTGGGGAAAAAAAGGATTTCAGGCCAGAAAAGCCCCGAGGCGGCCCACAGCGGAGGGGCAACATATTCAACGTAGTTTTGACGTGGAGAGGGTGGTACTTGATCCTATGCCCCGGATTGGACAGATAAGCTTCAACCACACAAAATTGACCAGTACTTTCTCTTGTTATATAGAACCAAAGAACAGACAGAGGATAAACTAAGACAGGCTCAGGAGAGTCCTGAGTGGTGCACAGGACTATAAATTGAAGGCTTAATGTATGTTTCACAACAAGGTCGGTGCCTAAAGTTCAAAGCCGAAGACAAGCCCGAAGTTCCTGTGTTGCACAAGGAAATGATGTAGGTTGATCAGAGAAGTAGAAGGCAGACTTGTGGCATCGGAACATCAGTCATTTGAGGGAACCCAGGTTACCCAAGAGCAGGCAATCCCACGGTGAATTTGAACAAAGCAGAATGACGGTGTTTCGGTAGGCGGCAGAAGGGCCGGGGGAAGCCGCCAGTTCCACTTGATCGGAACCCAAACTGTGGTATCTGGTCGGCAGTGAAAAAAAGTCGATTCAAAACCTCTGACTGGATAGATACCGCTTTAAAAAAGGCTCAGCAATTTTCCGTGTCACTTAATCCTTCCCAAATATTTTCAGCCTTTTAGCTTCGGCGGTGAGATGTCAAGAAACTATGTTCGCTATCTGGTGGCGGTGGGGCGTGGAAGTCGGAACAAGATCGGATGTCATTGACAAATATCATTGATGTAACAAGAGTTTTCTTTTCTTTATTTCTTTATTTTTTTATTTTCGCCCACCTACACCAGTATCGAGCCGTACTTACAAGTACTACAGAATTTGGAACCCCTTGCGCACTTTAACATGTTCGGGATAACTGCAAAGAAATGTAACGATCCTGCAGTCACGTTCGGATTTTCAGTTCATCGCGCTGTATGCAATGTGACCCTGTGGCATGCGGTAGGGCGGAGTCATACATCGTCGGAAAGTCAGAATACTCTTTTTCTACCCTATTATATGCAACTGTTCCGAGTCATTCTTTCCTGAGTAGACTCGAAGTTCTGTTGCTCACCGTCTTTTTGCTTACATGTTTCCACCAAATATTTTTGGTCCCATCACTCACGTGAAGTCAAGGGGGAATCGGGATTAAAATTTCGGATGAGGGGAGGGGGGAGGTCTGGCCGAGGGCCAAAAGAATCTCTCCCTATAAGTTGTGGGATGGAGGGAAAAGGCTGGGAGAGGTGTGGGAGAGCCATTAGTGAGCGATAAACACATAAATCCACTTCCCACTTACCTCAGGAGGTGTTGAAGTAATAATTCGAGCCAAGTTCAACCCAAAGTGGTCTGTGGCTGGGGCCAAGAGAATTCTACAGGTTTACTTGAAGCCTTTGTAGCATTTTAGATAGTTTTGTGGAGGATTATATGTACCTCAAACATTGAAATTAAGTGGTTCAGTAGGCGGCGAGAAGTCCGGGGAGAACGGCCCGGTGCTAGGGGCGGGAAACACCTTCCCTGTGTGGAAGGAGGAAGGGGGTACAGCCAAGGCTGAAAAAAAAAATCAACCTCACATCCGATTTTCAAATCCCGATTCCCCTTTGCGTGAAGTCATGGGAAAGTCACGCATTTCTCAGGTCCGGGGCAGGCTCCGACATAGCCGCAGACCCTCGCAAACGCACAGGGGATCCATTCGAGAACTACTAGGTATATACAAACGTCTTCAGGAACCGATATAACTAACTAGAGAGATAATTAGAACAAAAAGTATAAGTAGGTACCAGGGACAAAACACGAAGTTGAGGCGCACACCAGCAACTGTAGTGTTTTGTGAGAGTTTTGACTGTCAGGAGTGAGTGACTGGGTCACCACACCTTCTGCCGAGGTTGGGTACTTGCCTAGCAGCATTTCGGGGCCCTTTCAATTTTCGCACTGCCGGCTCTCAGAAAGTATTTTGCGTTTTGCGGGCCCATTGCCGGCAGGAAACATGAATACGGCATAATGTGACATGTGGGAAGCACGTAGAAACAATGGGGCTGTGTGGAACTGAATCCGAGTGGACACTAGACGGCACTTTAAAAATTCGGGGTTCAAAGTTCAAAGGCTTCGGACAGATAGTGATAATCTTATAGAGAGAGAAGGGAAATGTGTGTGCAAGACTGCTGTTGTGAGTCATGAGGTCATGGCAGTTCATGTTCCGTCGTCCTCGGATCCTCTCGCCAGTACCTATGTCAGCAGTAACAATATCATTACCATAGTATGTGCCCCTTGTGACAGAAGATATCAATAACTGCTTTCTTCCAGCACCCACCATGAACCACTCATTCTTTCGCATATCATTCAGTATCCTGCTCTTTCAGTTCTGGTTACTCCCACCATTCTTGACGATCCAATTTAGCCCCCAACCTGGCAAGCACGCAATGCGCGCGTGGATGAGAAAGTATAATAATCGCCTCGAATATACCCGACACCCGCCTTTCGTCCGCGTGGTTACCGAAGAGCGAGATACATACCGAAGAGCCATATACCCGGTGGTGAATACTTGTTTCACAGCGAGTCTAGAGGGAGCGGAAGTTGAGCACTGAACAGGAACCGATCCGACGGATGCGCAAGTGGGAGGCGTGGCCTGGCGCGGGCTGGGGTGACGTTCAGAAAAAGTGAGTGAATTCCAATCCAAAGCGGAATTTACGTTAACCTGATTAGCTCGCGAATACAGATATTACAACAACGCCTCAAAGATCACGATCACGCAGGGCTTCGGGATGTCCTTGTTCGCGGTAAGTTATAATCCATCATTACATACATCCAAGCTAACATTGTATACTCCTAAGGAATTGAAAGGAGCTTTATTATAGTATGTCCCTCCTCCTCTCCGCACCGCCTACTAAATCCCGTCAAGCTCGCACTGCTGGCAGGCATTCCAGCAGCCGCCCTCGCCATCCCAGGCATCGAAACCGCGCACTGGCTCGCGCGCGCATTCTTTGTCTCCGGCACCGCGCTCGCCGTATGCGGGGTTATCGTCGGAACACTCGGCGGCGGGATTTTCGACATCTTCTTCGAGGAAGACATTAATGCCTGCGCCCATGCCAATGATCCCCACCATCGATTCCTCACACTCGAAGCCTCTCCCCAGTTGTGCCACAGGATTGTGACTCTTCACAATTGGCCAAGGGGGGTACGTTACTTTGCATACCTAACTTCTAGGTTTCAGAGCTGACCGCCGACAGGCAATCACCGTCTCGTCGGTCCTCTTCCTTGGAGGCATGCTCGCGTTCATTGCCACTGCCACGTTCGACGGCACCGTGCGGCCCCCGAAAGGTGCATCATTAATTGCCTTTCGTGTTCTGTCGGTCCTCCCGTCGGTGCTGTATATGACACAGTTTTTCCGGCTATTGGTGGAGTGTTCCTTTGCACATAGACGTTTTCGAGATGAGAGTAAAAAGAGGGAGGAGGGAAGATTGGTGGAGGGTGATATTCCTTGAGGGGTTTTTCTTCGTCTTCTTTTGTGATATAAATAGTGCGCAAAGTTCCACACCTGGCTCTTATAGACGATATGTATGACAGTCTTTATTAAACAAGAATGCATTTCGCACAATGCCGCATCCATGCCTTCGTGCGGACCAACTGCTGGCACGTGCAACCCCGTGCAACTGCATGCAGTTGGATGCTCTTTATAAGCTACATCGAGCTGCAACTCAGCTGCATTCGTAAAGGGGTTTCTCATTATTTTGGGTTGAAAACCTTACAACTCCGCACTGGGTGAATGCAAGATGAACTCCACCTCTAGTATTACTCATCACTTCTCGCACTGGAGTTTGAACATCCCCGAGATGCCCGAGTGTCCTATTTGGCCAAATTCACAGGTGGGTTTGTTCCACACTAGAGCAGAGCCAAGTTATGGGCAGTAAGACCCTGAAGCACATGGTGTGCCTCAAATATGGATATAATGCTCCGATGAAATGTCCGGATGTTAGCTTTTTCAAGCTGACCTGGCAGGTGATTTGAATTTTGGCTCACATTAGACCAGAGGTCGAACTCAGTAAGACCCTGCAGCACATAGTGTTCATTTACTGGTATGTACTTTGGGGGTTTTCCACACTTGCAAGTGAAAGGTCCCGGTTCGGCTCCGGGCGGGGTCATATTCCGGTCTGAGTTCAACATAAGTTTTTTCTCCTCTACGTAGCTGTTCCGAGTCCTTCCTTCCTTAGGCTCGAGGTCCCGTTGCTCCCCGCCTTTTTGCTTACACGTTTCCTCATCTATATTACTCATACTTCTCGCACTAGAGTGTGAATATCCCGAGATGCCCGATTGTCCGCATGTTGGCTTTTCAAGCCAAACTCGCAGGTATTTTTTTTTCGCACCATGCCAGAGTCCGAGTTCTGGTCAGTAAGACCCTGAAGCACATGCCGTGCACTCACTGGCACTTTCTGGAGCTTTCCCACACCTGCAAGTGAAAGGTCCCGGTTCGATTCCGGGCGGGTCTTGTTGTGGTTTATTCAGCTCAAAATACTCTTTTCTTCCCTACGCAACTGTTCCGAGTCCTTCCTTCCTTAGGCTCAGAACTCCGTTGCTCACTGCCTTTTTGGTTACAGGTTTCCTCATCTCTATTACTCGCACTGGATTGAATACCCCGAGAGGCCGATATTAACTCCTTCAAGCCCACCTGGCAGGTGATTTGAATTTTGGCCGCTCACACTAGACCAGAGGTCGGACTCTTGTCAGTAAGACCCTGTAGCACCTGCCGTGCATTAACTGGCACTTCTTGAGGCCTGCACAACTGCAAGTGAAAGGTTTCGGTTCGATTCCGGGCGGGGTCATATTGGAGTCATATTCAACAAAATACTCTTTTCCCCTACGCAATTGTTCCGAGTCCTTCCTTTCTTAGGCTCGAAGTTCCGTTGCTCGCCGCATTTGCCTACACGTTTCCTCACCTATAACCTCTCGCCCCAAAGTTTGAACATCTCGAGATGCCCGATTGTCCGCATGTTGGCTTTCCAAGTCGATCTGGCAGGTGATTTAAATTTTTGGCTCACATTAGAGCAGAGATCTGACTCTGGTCAGTAAGACCCTGCAGCACATGGTGTGCATTTACTGGCACCTGCCGGAGCTTTCCCACAACTGCAAGTGAAAGGTCCCGGTTCGATTCCGGGCAGGGGTCATGTCTGTGATGCGAGGCCAAATATTATTTTTCTGCCCTATGCAACTGTTCCGGGAGCTCAAAGTTCCGTTGCTCACCGCCTTCTTGCTTACACATTTCCTTATCCATATTACTCGCTGGAGTTGGAGCATCCCCGAGATGCCCGACTCGGAGCATCCGCATGGGACTCTTTAAGCCAAACTCACACGTGGTTTTGTTTCACACTAGACCGGACAAGAGGTGGTTGATCTCTGGATCTTTAACTATGATGTTGACCCTGATGCGATCAATTAATGATGACCGCGACTTTCAATGTCGACCCTGCAGATCTCTTTCAGCACAGAAGACTCGGGGACTTTCGAGTTAGCATATGAGGAAGTACAGGAGGAAGTTCCGCGACGGAAAAACAGGCAGTTGAACTCTCATTGAATATAATTTCTCACTGACAACCGCTGACAACTGATGGAATTCCCTTTTCTGGGGGGGGGGTCGTGGGACTTTATTGGCTGATCCAGAGATCAAGCACCTCTTGAGACCAGAGGTCAGACTCTGGTCAGTAAAACCCTGAAGCACATAGTGTGCATTCACTGTACTTTGCGAGGTTTTCGACACCTGCAAGTGAAAGGTCCCGGTTCGATTCCGGGCGGGGTCATGTTGGGTGGGCCTCATACTCTCCCCTACGCAACTGTTCCGAGTCTTTCCTTGGCTCGAAGTTCCGTTGTTCACCGTCTTCTTTCTTACAGCTGGAACTTGGACATCCCCGACATGCCAATGTTAGTTTTTTCAAGCCGACCTGGCAGGTGATTTAAATTTTGGCTCGCACTAGGCCGGAAGTCGGACTCTGGTTGATAAGACCCTGAAGCACATGGTGTGCATCCACTGTGATTTCGATGTTTGCATTGTATCTGTGCAAATGAAAGGTCCCAGTTCGATTCCGGGCGGGTTCATATTGTAGCTTGTTGCCAAAATACTCTTTTTCTCCCTTACACAACTGTTCCTTCTTTCCTTAGGCTCAAATTTCTGTTGCTCACCGCCTTTTTGGTTACATGTTTCTTTGAACATCCCGGAGATGCCCGATTGTTCCCATGTTTTTTTCAAGCCAACCTGGCAGGTGAGTTAGATTTGGTTCACCCTAGAGTGGAGGTCGGACTCTGGTCAGTAAGACCCTACAGCACACGGTGTGCACCCGCCAGGAGTACGACGGTCTTTGTTGAAATTGCAGCGAAAGCTCCCGGTTCGATTCCGGGCGGGGTTATGCTTGGGTGTTCACGCCAAAATACTCTTTTTCTCCCCTACGCAACTGCTCCAAGCTTCTCTCCTTCCTTAGGCTCGAGGTCCCGTTGCTCACCGCCTTTTTGCTTACACGTTTCCTCATCTATATCATTCCTTACTTCTCGCACTGAAGTTCGAATATCCGGAGATGCCGATTGTCCCAATGTTAGCTTGAAAAAGCCAAATTCACAGGTGGTTTTGTTTCACACTAAACGAGAGGTTGTACTATGCTCAGTAAGACCCTGCAGCACATGGTGTGCATCTGCTTCAAATACGGATAACATTGTTCGAGCAGTGGAACGTCCCGGTTCGATTCCGGGCGGGGTCATTATGTTGTTGTCGAATACTCTTTTTCTCAATGCAGCCCGCCAAATAATTATCCTATAATTATTCCTCCTTTCCATAGCTCATTACCTATCTCGCCCGAAATCCGTCGTTACTTCACCCACCTCGAGTTTGAACATCCCCGAGATGCCCGATTGTCCGCATGTTAGCTTCTTCAAGCCAAAAACTCACAGCTGATTTTGTTCCACACTATGCCAAAGCTCGAGCTCTGGTCAGTATGACTCTGTTGCACATGGTGTGCGTCTGCTTCAAATGCTGGAGATCTGCGGCTGAGGCTTTATGTTCCGAGTAGAGGATCCCGGTTCGATTCCGGGCGGAGTCGTAATTGAGGGGTCCACAGTTTTTTCGCCAACCCACGGCGTATCCTTTCCTAGGTCACTCTGAAATGTTTGCATGGAGACCACAAATGATGTCCAGGCGATGTTTTCCGGCTCAGTTTGTTTGGTACTGCTTCAAGCCTGTGATAAGTCACATGGGACATCTCGCGTTTCTCTTTTTCCTCCACCATCATCCATGTCGCCTTCCCGCACGCAATTTCTTGCTATGGCACTCCTCAGTCGTCCTTGAAGCTTGATCTACCTTTGACACGCCCTAAACGGGTTTTTAAGGTCTTGATACCGTTTCTTACCGAAATGCGCGACTCGATCGTTCGAGGACCGGTGGCACGAGCGCGTCGTGGGGCACGGGAGTGCTCAGGAATTGCGGGCAAGAAATCCTTGATTCAACGCGTCGCGAGGCCTTCATCCATCCCATGACCTCAATATTCGCTCCTTTTACTGGGCGCTGACATCAGAACTCATTCAGACCGCGACAACAACCCGTGGCGAAGAACGAGGGCCTTTTTGCAGTGTCCTCCAACCGCCTCGTACATCTCCTCACCCCGTCGTTTCAATGTACCCAATGAGGGTATAAATGCTGGCAGAATTCGTCCTCGAGGCATAGCTGATTAGGACTCAATGTTCGCCTCACCAGTAATTTTTTAAACCCTTCATCCACCTCTTGCCCGACTTGGATAATTTTTCCTGCCCACCAGCTATTGCAGCCCTCAATCTTGCTTCCCGCTTTCAGTTACGCCAAGATTGACTTCCACATCTGGTCTCGTTGACGATTCAGGCGTACGGTCACTACTTGTTGTGTGATCCTCAACCTCAACCTTCAGTATTTCCGGGTCGCCTCACACGGCCTCAGGAGCCTTCTCCTGCGCAAGACGGTAGGACCCCTATCTCTCGGCCCGGCGATGTTTACCCGATAAACAACCCACGTCGCGCAAACGTGGCCTGTTTAGGGCCGGCAGCGAATCGCGCTCCACTAATATTCAACATTTGACACTTCTCACTCCCTTGTCTTCCTTCCTCTCCCCCTCGCTGGGCTTTCTCGCTTTACTCTTTGCGACTGTTTACTTGACCGACTCGCCTTGACGCAAGATTACTGCCTGGTCTCGGTCTTGGCTCGGAGAATTACTACGACTGTACACCTAGGATGCGCCTGCCCACTCCCCGGCGGTCCCCCCTCTCCCTCCTCTCCCTCTCCCTCATCCCCCTCCTCCTCCTCGCCGCCCCCTCTCTCGCCGACGACGCCACCGACCCACCAACGAATTCCGGCACCGGGACTGGCGCAGCGGCAGGAGGCCTCTACCCACCTGGCCTGCAGCCCCTCATCACGCGCGCAAACGTGCTGCTTTCGACGGGCCAGTTCAGTGAGGCGGCGAGGGTGTATAGCGAGGCGATAGGTGGGTTTTGTTTTCTGTCTTGCGTTCTATGGACGTCGCTGTCCCGCTTTCCGGCGCGCAGGCGGGGGCGGCGCTGGCGGCGTGAAGGTCGGACTTCGCTGCGGACGGGGCGGCGCCGTGTGAGCGTATTCGCGCAGTGCTGCATCGGGGCCGAGGAGGGACGACGTTCGCGACGGGCGTTCCTGCGTTGGTGCGGACTCGCGTATACCTCCTTCTTTCCTTTGGGAGAGGAGTCTGGACCTCGTTCGCTTTTTGCGTTGCTCGTGGGCCGTAGGTCCAGCCGGTTGTGGCGAGGACGACGTGCTACGCCGGTCGGCGGCCGATCCTCGGACTTCGACTGGAGGTTTTTTCGATTGCGGCGCGTTGTCGGCGAGGCACACACGCTCCTTCGCGTGCCGGTGCGGGCGCACCGCCGATGCGAACTCAGGAGTTATCGTATTCCCGGTGTTGCTAGCAGGCATTCGCGCAGCATCTATGATTGGTGCTTGCTCGTCACCGCCATCCATTCTATTCGCACTGGCGTCGTGCTAGGCCCCCGCTCGCACCATCTTCGATTGGACATTGGCCGCACCCGTACGACCGCGACTCAGGCGCTTGTCGCTCATTACTTTCGTCTTTGTTCCGGTGTCGGCCGTGGCTCTCACTACACGATCGAGGGCGGGTACTGGGTCTACTTGTGTCTTCTGTGGTGCGCGTGAACGGCGGAGACTCGTTCTTCTCTGCCGGCGCGTTGTCGATGGGCGTGTCCACACCGTCGCCAGCCTCGCTCCGTCTTCGGTCGGGCCCATATTCGGGGAACATCGCGCGTTCTGGCGGCCCTCGTACCGTCGCACCCTTCCTGCCCGTTCTTTCGTTTCCATCCTAGACACGCATGAACCCTCACTGCGCCGGCGCTGCTGCTTCATCGTCTGTCGTCGTATTTTGTCTCCCGGGACTAGGCCAGGCTTATGGCGGCCTTCAAAGTCGCTTTGCTCAGTGATACTGCTTGCCGATCCGTGTTCCTTCGGCCGCCTTCGTGTCGCACCATATCGTCCTCCTTATTATACCCTTCTTCTCTTCAAAAATGCTCATTAATCCTCGCAGAACAATCCCCCCTCGACTACATCCTCTTCTACAAGCGCGCCACCGCTCACCTCTCCCTCGGGCGTCACCCCCTCGCCCTCGACGACTTTGCGCGCGTCCTCGCCCTCGCGCCCCTCCCCTTCCCCCCCGCGCACCTCGCCGCCGCGCGCATCCACACCAAGGAAGGCGACTTCCCCGCCGCGCGCGCCTCCCTAACCGCCTTCACCGCCGCCCTCTCCTCCTCCACCTCCACCTCCTCCCCCCAGCGCGAAAAAGAGCTCGCCGACCGCGACACGCTCCTCGCCGACATCGAGCACGCGGAGCTCGCCGCCGCCCAAGCCCTCAAGGAGCGCAAGGCGCAGCTGTGGACCGCGTGCGCTGAGAGCGCCACGCGCGCGCTGCGCATCGCGACGCACTCTGTCGCCATTCGGAGTACGAGGGTGGAGTGCGGGCTGGGGACGGGCGATGTGGAGGGCGCGGTGGGGGATATGAGCCGCCTCACGTCGCTGCTCCCGCCGTCCTCCACCTCCCCGCCCCTCGGCGCCCTGCATGCCCTTATCTTCCGGCTGAGCTACTTCTTGCTCCCGTTCCCCTCGCCCATACCCGCGAACGCGCTGAAATCGTGTTTGCACTCGGACCCCGAGTCGAAGGTGTGTTTGCCGCTGCATCGGCTGTTCAAGGCGCTGGAAAGGGGGTTCGCGATGTACGAGGGGCAGGAGGGGAGTGGGGATTGGCGGGGGGTGGTGGGGACGCTGAGGCCTGGGGGCGGGAAGAAGGGGGATTTGTATGTGCGGTTTGAGGAGGCGATGAAGGAGCAGCTTGGGGCGGAGAAGCTTGGGGGGCTGTTTGGGCTTCCTGGTGGGAAGGACGGCGGCAAGGGGGAGGTGAGGCTGCCGGATGCGGGGAAGACGAGTCCGAGGAGGAGGGCGCTGTTGAGGGCGTTGTGTAAGGGGCATACGCAGTTGGAGATGTATAGGAAGGGGGAGGAGTGGTGTGCAAAGTTGGCGGAGATGGAGGAGGGGGGGAACGATGCGGATGCGTTGCGCGGGTTGGGGGAGGCGGCGGTGGTGAAGGAGGAGTGGGAGGAGGGGGTGAGGCTTTTGGAGAAGGCGTTTGAGGCGACGGGGAGGAGTGATCGGGATGTGAGTCGCGTTTCTCTTCGTTGTGAGCACAGCCGTACTGACGCCCACCTTAGTTCCAAGCCCGCCTGCAGAAGGCCCAGCGCCTACTGAAGCAGAGTCGCGCCAAGGACTATTACAAGGTGCTTGGTGTTGCGCGCGACGCGGATGCGAAGACGATTAAGAAGGCGTAGTGAGTGTTCTGTTCTTTCCTGCCTGCGAAGACCCTGCCTTCCTGCCTTCCTTCTTCCGTTCTTTTCTGCCTCGCTTCTTCTGAAGACGGATAACTGATCATGATTTGTTTTACCTTTACCTTCAGCCGCACGGCAGCCAAGACCGCGCACCCGGACAAGGGCGGGACGGAGGCGAAGATGGCGAATTTGAATGAGGCGTATGAGGTTTTGTCGAATCCGGGTGAGTTGTCTGTTTGGCATCCTTCCTTCCGCGCCCTCCTGCACTTCCCTCCCAAACGCACCTTGCTAACCCGTCGTCACGCAGAACTCCGCGCGCGCTTCGACAACGGCGAGGACCCGAACGACCCCATGTCGCAGTCGGGCGGACACCCCTTCCAGCAGGGCGGGCATCCGTTTGCGCAGTTCTTCCAGGGCGGGGGGTTCCCTGGGGGTGGGCGGGAGGGGGGTGGGTTTCAGTTCCATTTTAGTCATGGGCATTAGGCGCTGCGTCTATGTTCTTGGCTTTTTGTGGTGGGGAGCTGGGGAGAAAACAGAAACGCAGGGAAGGGGGTGTACGAGTTTGGACTGGTGTTTGGTGTTTTATCTATACATACACACGCTAAGCGTTAGGTGCGGTGACCTTCGGAGTGGGAGGAGTAGGAGTGGGAGGGCGAGGGCGAGGGAGGTGCTCAAAGATAGTGTATTGTTTGATCACGTCTCTGGTATTCAGTAGAATTTAGTTAATATTCCTTCCTCTGAAGCTTTGACGTGTGTTTCCGTCTGATGCATGTGGTGGGTGTACGTCCGTTTATGGTAACGGAATTACCTGTTATGGAAGGTGGCTGTGCCTGCAGGCTTTGCTCTTGCCTCCACCGTCGACGTTGGTCGCGCACTTGAAGCCGGTAATTTGCGTTCAAGGGCACTGTGTTTCACGTCCTTCGCCTTTAATTTTTTGTTTTCTGTCTTCGCGGCAACGGACCGAGCAAAGCAAACTCGTTTACATACATGTATTTTCCAGGTAACCTCCTCTCAAGAACTGGCTTCGAGAACTGGAACTTTCGGGGTATTTCCTCGCTTTGACGACTTAGTGGCAGTGGCCGTGGGACGACGATGATCGGCGCTTTGCAAGCAGTCACGACTACTGATAATATCTTTAAATTTGTGGGTGCGACGGTGACAGTCCCCCGCGACTGCCACCTTTGCTCGTCCTCCACAACATCACACGGTGCAGTGCGCGGGTCCTTGGGTATTCTTGCGCGTTCTGGGAGCCGTGGATGGAGTAAGGTTAATTTTGCGAAGATTGGACTGAAACTCAAGTCTGAAAGAGGACCCCTGTTTCTTCTCGAACGACGATTCTATCACTGGACACTGTAGGCTGAAGAACGGGGCACTGATCGGTATGATCTCGCTGCACTCTACTCTGGACCTCAAGTTCTGCCAATCCCCACTTCTTGTGCTCGGGACTGGTCTCCTGAGAGACCAGGTCGGTGAAAATGAAGTTCGACCAATACCCTCAATCTTCTGCTCACAAAGCACCTGGTCGGTACAAATGGCGAGGTACGAGCAAAATTTTGTAGCGTCTGTCTACGAGATACTACCTGGTCAGTACGCGAGAAGCCCTGCCTCTGCATAAAAAGTCACAAAGCTCGCGGATGGTTAAATTTCAGTGAGGCGGCCCTGGTGCTTGAGAATTTTCTGGAGGACTCACTTCAATGGCAGAGTCATTTTTGGCTGCAAGGTAGCAAAGTCTTTCAGGTACACCACGAGCTCTAAAGGAGCAGAAAAGACAAACACGAAATCCATGGATTTTTTCTGATTTTTCTTGATTTTCTGGGCACTTCGGCGGTCGACAAATTTTCTGCATAATTCAAATTCAATCGAAAATTTTGCCATCGAAGATTTCTGTATATTATTGATCGCTATTTTTGATCACTTTGATGTCACTCCTTTTCTTCCATTCAATCCCCTCGACGATGACCGTACCTTCATAATTCCGCCATGAATTTCCTCACCTCCGCCCTCAATCGACTGCGGTCCCCCGGCTACGCCCCGGTGGCTTCCCGCCACCCCAAAAAATTCGCATTCGCACGTCGACGATGTACAGGACCGCTAGCGATCGTGGTAGTCCTCGGCGGCGCATTCGGCTTCTTTGCTTTCCTGGCGCTAGTAATGCGCGATGGGAATGGTGCGTTTGCTCCGCTTCGTTCGATTTCAACGAATCATCATACTTGATAACGCGCAGAGCCACCACCGCCCCCGCTGCCGCCGCCTCTGGTGCGCCCCGTACGCCCGGGCCCTCGGACGCCCGTGGACGACCTCTTCGACCGCCAGTCGACCACCCTCGAAAAAGCCTCGGCGCGGTATGTGCTCAAGAACGGCCGGGAGCCCCCGCGGGGGTACGCACGCTGGTTTGCCTACGCGCGCTCCAAGGGGTGTCTGATAGACGACTACGAGCGGGTGTGGCGCGACTTCGAGCCCTTCTATCAGCTCGCTGAGACGGACGGCAAATTCTTCAACAGCATGGTGCAGCGGGGGTCGAAGATGGTGTGTGCATTGATCTATATATTTGGCTATGAAATGCTCATTGTTTATGGGTTGCAGGCAAATGAAACGGACATGGGGATGAAAACTTTCGCGGTGAAGCGTGGTGTGGCGAATGCGACGGACGAGCGGGGGAGTTCGTATAACGGAGAGTGGTTGGAGATGCTGCAAACTGTCGGTCCTTAACGTCTTCACGAAAATTATCACTGACGTCCGTACCCACCAGCTCACATCCGCCCTCACCTTCCGCGACATGAACATCATCGTCAACCACCGCGACGAGCCGCGCGTTGCGTTCGATGCCCGAATTCCGCATCGGGAGGAAACGGCGCTGTCGACCAACGACCCGACACCGTTCCTCAATCGGCCGGCCCCGACGTCGACGTGGTATACGGATCAGAAACACTGTCTCGTCCCGAGCTATGAGCGCGGGTTCTTGGAGTATGCGAACAATGCGAGTTCTTGTGAGTGCTTCATGCTTGCTTCTTCTACGCCCACCCTCGTCTCATTCCGCGCGTGGCAGTCCTGATGTACAGCGCCAGCGCGGATTTCACCACAGACCTATACCCCGTGCTGAGCCAGTCCAAAATATACCCATGTTTTTCTGATATCCTGTATCCTAGTCAAGTACGTCGCGTCCCTCACCTCCTTCGCGTCGACGCGTCATTGACAGCGACGATCCCCAGTTCCACTACCCACGATCATATTGGTCCCCGAAGTATGCGTTCCCGAATAACGTCGACTGGGAAGAAAAGAAGCCTGTCCTTTGTACGTCTGCGTTCTTGGCTTCGCACCCCTTTTGGTAGCCTAGGTCCCTTAACGGGAATACCGTTTTTTATACCTTCCACCGGAGAAAACTTGATGCAGTGCGCTGACGGCCCCACAGACTGGCGCGGCCAATCCACGGGTGGGTGGATTAGCGGGGACAACTACCACGGCTTCCCGCGGTACAAGGTGCTCGACATTGCGCGCACGGGGAAGGCCAAGGAGGAGGGGATGATGGATGTGGAGATTAGTGCGTTTTATGAGTGGTTTTGCCAGTTGGATGGTATGTGCGCGTTTGTTTTCGCCCATCCCTGCTTGATGTCGCCTTCCCGTGCTTGATGTCCGTTACTAACGCATGGCCCAGGCTGCAACGCCACCGCCATAAAGACCGAATATAATATCACCGGCGAGGCCTCCGCGCGCGAGGACGCGTACAAGTACAAGTACCTCCTAGATTTAGATGGGAATTCGTTCAGTGGGAGGTTTTTGGGATTGATGAAGTCGGGGTCGTTGGTCTTCAAAGTGAGTTTACCGTCCTTCATACATGGGCAGGCGATGCTGACGAGCCTGCCCTACAGTCTACGCTCTTCACGGAATACTTCGACGCGTGGCTGCGGCCGTATGAGCACTACATCCCCGTCCTGCCCGACCTGTCGGATTTAGTCGAGAGGATCGAGTGGGCGAGGAGCCACGACAAGGTGCCATCACAGCTCTCTCCTTCTCTCGTCTCCACCTGATTACTGAGCTTACCTGCAGGAAGCCAAGCGCATCCAGGAGGCGGGGAAGGAGTTTGCGGAGCGCGTTATTACGGACGAGCAGAACGACTGTTATTGGGGGATGGTGCTAATTGAGTGGGAGAGGTTGCAGAGTGGGACGGTGGGACGGAGGCGACGTGGGTGGTAGCGTGGCGCATTAGTACCTAGCTTGTATTCTCTTGTATTTTGGGGAGAATTTTGCCGCAGCATTGCTGCTCCCGGCTTTCAAAGATGTTCCCGAACAAGATCGCGGGAAGCTTCCGTTACCTGTAGCCTGCCTCACGTCTGCACCTCGGCCGAGCAGCGAACGATTGCTAGTCCACCCTGAATACTTAGGGTCAGGCAGTCACGATAACGGCTCGGGTCGTCGGAGAACGGTAAAACGCCAAGTTCGAGTTCAACTCTAACTTGGCGTTGAAGGAATGCCACCGGACCGTCGACAGGCCACGACTTAGTATACGTGATCTGAACGACTGTCTTCAGATTTCACGCAAGATATACTAGAGAAACTGGTATCGGGCCTAGCCACGACTTACAACGCGATCGCGCCGGCGCAGCAGTGTGGGTTCCCGCACTCAATTGAATTCACTGTTCATCTATCAAGGTCTCTGGCAACCTTTTTTAAATCGGACGATTGCTATCTTCAAGTACCGCTTTTACGCCTCACTCTATTCTAAACTCGACCTCGCTGCTTTCATTGGGGCTGCTCTGTCCGCACTCGCGGTTGTTGCAAACACCCTTTGGCCTCCCATCGTGCCCAGTCCGCAATGAACGCGTTATATTCCCTGCTACCTTCGCGTTGGACGTCCTCAGCGTACACCCGAGTGCCCCAGGCTTCAGGTTCGCGATCCAATGGTGCCAGATTCTCCCGCAGCCGAGGCGCCTCGCCCTGGGCGCGGACCGTAATCCTCGCCGCGGTGTTCGGAGCGTTTACATTCTTGGTCGTTCTTGTCGGCCGTGGATGGAGTAGTGGTACACATCCACACCGTTCTTCCTCATCCTGCGCTCACTGAAAATCACACAGATGCAGAAGAGCCGCTGCCCCCGCCACCACTCGAACCTTGGATTTCGCCTATGAATAGGACAGGTCCCCGCACGGCCGTAGACGACCTTTTGGACCGGCAATCGACGACCTTCGAACGGGCGGTGGCACGTTATACACTCAAGACGGGCCGCCGTCCGCCACGGGGGTACGGCGCGTGGTATGTCCTTGCTAGGACACGCCGGTGTCTCATCGACGACTACGATCAAATCCACCACGACTTTGAGCCCTTTCACCAATTGGCGCAGAAGGATAAGAAGTATTTCAGGAAGATGGTGGAGCGTGTAAAGAAATTGGTGAGCGCGTATCTTTTTTTTTTGCATCCGGCAAGGATCGTTGACTGGAAATCAGGCGGGCCCGACGGCCCCAGGCATCCAGGTACTCACGATGGAGAAAGGGGTGCCGAGTGGGACGGAGGAGCGGTCCAGTTTGTATAATGACAACGACGCGTGGATGGCGATGTTAAAGAACGTGCGTCCATGACCCTCCACAAAGCTGAAAAAAAATGAACCTACTTCTCCAAAGCTCGGAGTCTCGCTCCCCGACCTCAACCTGAACGCCATCATCAACCACCGTGAGGAGCCGCGCGTCTCGTTCGACGTCCGTGTCGTCGCCCGGGATACCAGTGCGAGCGCCAGCGCCAAAAAAGCAATGCAGGCCAACGACCCTACACCGTTCCGGACCGCGCCTCGGCCGACGTCCGAGTATTTTACGGACGCGGGACATTGTCTGGTCCCGACTGACCCAAATGGATTCGTGCGCTACGCCAACAACGCTAGTTCATGTGAGCATGTTACATATGCGCGGGTACACTCAGTCTGACCCTTATACGATAGTCCTCCTGTCCAGCGCCAGCGTGGGCTTTACTACGGATTTATATCCGGTGCTTAGCGGGTCGAAGATTTATCCTTGCTTTGCGGATATTTTGGTTCCTAGCAAGGTGTGGACACGGCGTCTTCGGAGGAGAGACTACTAAGCCTCGATGTAGTCCGACTACGCGTCCACGGTCCCGAGCGACGTTGCTTGGGAAGATAAAAAACCTGTGCTTTGTGCGTCCTTCTATCTATCTTTCCCTCTCTCTCCTCTCTCTGCTTGGACTCTCCCTCGATCTCACAATCGGAAGCTTCCATAACTGCGGTGTTCTTTTTCTCTATTGCAGTCATCACTGATTCCTTCAGACCTGCTGACTGACAGACAACTACAGATTGGCGCGGAGACTCACCCGGCGGGTGGATCAGCGGAGACAACTACCACGGCTTCCCGCGCTTCAGGCTTCTCGACCTTGCGCGTAATATCTCGCAGACGCACGCAGACCCAATAATGGACGTCGGTATCACTAACCTAGACGAATCGTTCTGCCATTCAACCGGTATGTCATTTTTACCTCCGCCCTGGCCACGGTTTAACGCAAGCAGAGTGCTACTCCGACGGTATCAAAACCGAGTATAATATTCCTGCAAAGGAGCAGAGGGAGGATGCGTACAAGTATTTGTTGGATTTAGATGGGAACACGTCCTCGGGACGATTTTTGAAATTACTCAAGAGCGGGTCGTTGGTTTTCAAAGTATGTCTGCTCTCTTCATTCTTTATAGAAAGAAGACTAAAGACTAACCAACTCAACGCCAGTCCACGCTTTTCACCGAGTACTTCACGCCGTGGTTGCGCCCGTTTGAGCACTACATCCCCGTACTCCCCGACCTCTCCGACCTGGTGGAGCGGATTGAGTGGGCGCGAGCAAATGATGATGTTCGTCGTTTGTTTATGAGGTTCTGAACGCCGCTTACATCTTCAACAGGAAGCGAGACGGATACAAGCGGCAGGGAAGGAATTCGCAGAGCGCGTGATTACGCCGGAGCAGGACGACTGTTATTGGGCCGCTGTGCTTGTTGAGTGGGCGGGATTGCAGCGTACTTGACGCGATGAGGCGCACAAGTAATGATAATGGAATGGCTACCACCAGGGTGGTCGTGGACACTGCAGTGCCTTATTCATGGTTACAAACGGAAAGTGATCCATACGACGTGCTCGGGAGCCTTGTTATCTAGATCCCTTGTAAGGGCGAAGTGGATGAAGCTCGGGCATCTCGGTCAAGTTGAACCGACGCACGGCCTCCTTTCCAGTTATTCATTTTGCGAATCGTGCCTCGTCCAGGTTTAGAGTGGGGAAAGTAAATGCAGTAAGACCCCTGGAATCGACCCATTTATTGGTGCAAATGCAGAAGACAAAGTTTCGCCGTTCGGAAGATTTTTATTGCCCAGTTATCGTACCATACATCAAGATCAGCTCACGGCTTTGAAGACCGCCGAGAGATGGAACGCCCGATGCACGGCACACTATTTGTCAACGGCCAAGGACTTTATCACCCAGAGAGCTGAGGAGGTTGTCGATGGAGCCCGGCATGGCCTGTTGCGACTTTCTTGCATCGGAGCCGCATCTTGGGCGCAACGCAGGACAGCTGCGCGTTCTCGAGTCTATGCAGAACTACACTGTCGCCTCTCCCGGGCAGCCATTTTGCGAGAGCTGCCGTATCGCCGCACAGGAAGCGGTGGACCAATTCCCTGGGCTGCAAGTTCGAGATAACACAGCGGGAACGAAATATCAGTCGGCCGCGACGGTAAGGTATTCCACCCTCTTCGACAAAAATCTGATACATTTATGGAAAGGCCAGAGCAATGGCGGCAGAAGCTGCACGCGTGACTGGCTTGGAAGTGGAACGATAGTTTGCAGAATTTAAACACACACTGTACATTATATTACACGCCTGAGGTTAGGCCGTCACAATGGCGGTGAGATCCAAACAGAGGTGTCAATACCCGCAAGAATGTAGTAGGTTCCTCGGACCCACCGAAGACTGGTTCTACTCCCCACCCAGTCCGCCGCAAATCTAAGCCCCGGATGAATGGTCAATACGACGATGGCCATGCAGAGAAGAAACGAAAGGGTGGTAAGCTGCCGCATCCAAGTGAGCTCGACTAGATTTCAGCCTCTTTCAAGTTATCTGGAGACAGTTAATTATGAACTTATTGAGTGTGGCCATCGTTCGGATTTTTTTGCGGAAAGAGAAATCTTAAGGACCAGAAAGCATCAGGATATAACGTCCAGGTGAATGTGGTTTCTCTGCATTTGAATCATTTTGAGCGCCGCTTCAATATCTCGGCAACAAGCGGCATCCAAAAAAGCGGTGTCCGGGCCGGTACTTTTTTAAATGCGATCACCCGAAGATAGCAGTGCCGCACCCCGGTGCTTTTTGGCAGTTGATCTTTCTTTCACGACCGTCGGTCACTGCAGTGACTCACCTTGCAGCGACAGCCCTTTGCCTCTTCGTCCAGTACTCTCCCGGGACTTTCACCGCAAATCGACATTCCGTCGAATCACTGGCACTCCCATTGACGCGCGACATATGGGAGCCCTGGAATCCCTCATCCTGCGTCTAAGCCGCTATCGCCACAGAAAACGGGCGACTAGTAGCCAATCCTTCGGGACACCACAATTCCTCTTACCTTTTGAACTGTGGGACCTCGTCGTGCGGAATCTTACAGACGCGGATCTCCTTCGAGTGGCTCTGGTATGCAGGGTTTTCAACGCCGTCGCCATCGGCGAATATCTAGCAAGGCACAATGTGGCCCTCTCCAATGTGGTCCTCTCCGTCAAGGAGATCTCCGTTCCATCCCAAGTTATCCATGCCCTGCAGCTCTCCTGCTCACCTCCAGACGCAGAGCGACTTGTCTGTAACTTTGGAGCATCCGGCATCCACCGTGACCTCTTGTCCCTTAGACGCATGGTACATCGATCCAGAAATATCCGGGAGCTCACGCTGGATTTTGCGGGCGACTTGTTCCGCGCGCACAAACAGATTTGGCCGGTCATGGATTCAACCCAGACTGTACTGCTGGGCGCTGCCTGTGCCGTGTTTTCCGCCATCGCGATCAAGGTCGACGGACCCGTCATCGTTTTGGACCCAATTTCGCCCGGCTCGATTTCAGGATTCCTTCTGTGCCGGGCGAAGGATATCGCCGAGTGGAGACTAGATTTGGTCCACTACACTCGCGCTGTGGGGCCAAAACACTTGGCGGCCTGCCTGAGGCTGCTGCATCGTTTCCGGGGCGGTGCGGGGATTCTAGCGCAGACTAATGATCAACAATACAGCGGCAAGGACATATATACCGTCAATATCAGCCTGCAGGACGATGAGCCTGAGGTCGGGCCCTACACGATCCTCATATTCAACATGCCATTCCTCACACAGCTTGCTCTCAATACCCGCGTTATCTCGGCGGCCCAACTGAACGCTCTTTTGCGGCACCTCACGTTGCCCGCGCTTGAGACACTCAGGCTCAAAACACCCGGGATAGATCCAATGGTGCTTGGAAAATTCCTCCTTCGCCACACCAAACTACAAGACCTCCAATTGGACTTCTGGGCCGCGACTCGTTTCGAGTTATCTTCACTAGTCAGTCCAGCGATCGCCCATCCAACCCTTACCGAAATCGAGGTATTTGGGGCGGTCCGTGCGGAGAACATCTGCTTCACGATTGAATGCCTGTACCTGTCACCCCTCCTGGCCACATTCAACTTCTCTGTCCTTCACTTTGACCTGACTGGTCTCAACCCCGCCTTCAGCCTCATTGCACAGCGTGCACTCGATGCACATCTCAGTCTGACGATTGACGATGATGCCTATGAATTTATTCCGGGCACGCTTGCGGAGGAAACGGTCTCCATTGCCCAAAATCTCTATTGCCTTCGGTCCGTTTCAATAAACTGCTATTCAACGCACATCGCATTGCGAGTCCTGCCTTGGCTCGCCCTGTTTCCGACTCTCCTCAAAGTCCGGTTCGGCCGTCTCATCGGATGGCAAGGTGCGCAGCGCCAGGATGTTTTGCAATCGGAGGGAGAGTGGCAAAAGTTTATGACCGAGGCGAACAATGTTTTGGCACATGTACCGGACGTTCGGGGCTGGATAAATTGATGTTACAAACAAAGGGTTGCAACTTATGTAGAAGCTGCGCGAGTCGGTGGTAGCTAGTTTGAGTATGGTGTTTTTTTTTGATTCGAATTGTATGATTTTTCGGCCACCGCGCCCGTATCGGCGATTTGTCTACAGCCACATGTAAAACAGACCCGATTTTTTCCTATGCCTTTATCTGACCTTTGAGTACAGAGCGCCAATGCTGGAGCTCAGCACCTTTCAACCACGTCGGAGTTCAGCACAACTCAACCGACTCTGAATACGGCAAGGTGGTCATAGCCTCGTTGATCTTGTTGGATCATCTGTTGGTTCCTGCTGTAGTGGGTTCCGTTCTGTGTCTGACGGTATTCAATGTACAGAATATGACCCTGTAGCATGTGGTATGCCTCCGCTCTCCTTAAGCTTACTCATGACAGTAATATACATCACTAAGCGGAAGATCTCGGTTCGATTCCAGGCAGGGTCATGCATGTGTGAACCTTCGATTGCGCAAGTTGTATAATATATTATAGCCCAATTCATTCATGCATGACCAGATGCAGGTTACAGTATGAGGGAAGACTTCGTGGTATGTGGCATGCATCCGTTCTCGCTGTGCAGGTTTGTCTATAGAATGGATGGCAGCGACAGTCCCGGTTCGACATTCTCAAAGACGAAATCGCAAATGAGGATCATTGGTATGGTCGATTTTTCAGGAAAAGTGCAACACGTAGACGACTCGGGCATCGATCTGACTGAGGCAGACAACACGGTATATCCGTCGGGCACCACCACCCCTCCCGTTTGATCAGTGAGCCGTGGAATATTGTTGATGCGCCCTCTGACCCTAAGCCAAGTTGAGTTGGATGTCTGGAAATTGGACGTCTCTGGATAGAGAAGACTCGAAACAAGTTTCCACAACACCATTTTGTTAATAAGTTTCCACCAAGTCTGCTACATTTGCAAGAATTTTACTGACTTCCTCCTCAATCTCTTCTTCGTCGTAGTCCGCAGATACGCTGTTTCCAAGTTGAAAAAGGGCCTCGTGAATCTGTGAACTATTCGTCCACAAAGGAATGACCCAAACATGTGTAGTAAGACTCCCTTCGGGGACCTTAACGACATGTAGGTGCATTTGACCATGGCTGTGCTCCGCGCGCGCGAGAATGTTCGTCCACTCCGAGTCGGGGCCACCGCCTTGTAGCGCATGGGGAATGGGTGAATCCAGGACGGATTCCACGAAGATCTCGACCGGATGACAGGTGTAGTCGAATAACGTGTAAAACTGATCGGCGGGATTGCTGGCGATGAACTTGACCTGGTGGCGGTAATGGCAAGCATGTTTTCAGTAAAATCGTCTCGCACGACCGCTCGCATGAACTGCCGCTCGCGAAAGCCGAGTGTACATGAGTTGGTTTCCGCTGTTATCATTATCAGACAAGGGTGAGCAGAAAGGAGGTGATAACCGTACCAAGGATCAGCGTGGTGAGAGAGCCACAATGGTTGCGGTGCCCTCCGCGCTTCCAATCCGCGACCTGACACTCTTTGTTGCAGTACTTGGAAGTTTTGCATCCCATGCACCGTCGGAAACAGGACCTCTCTTGAATCTTCCCGCACTGTCTGTAGTCAAAACCGATCCGTTGAATTTGGGACCCCACGAACCTCCAGGTTATCGCAAGACCTGGTGGATTGCAAGCTATGTAGCAGCTTTACGCGCCTTTCAGCGAGACATTGAAAAGAACTCCAATGATCAAATATTTCCAGCTCTTCAAGCTCTTCGCTGGACCAGATCTCTGCAACGTCGTCGAGGATGTTGTCTAATGCCGCAACCACGTGGTAGTAGAGGAGTCCATCCGGGAGAAGTTTGGTCAAGAGGAGTCGCAGACGACCGTCGAAGACTGTAGGGAATTCGGTGGCAATACCAGCCATCAGAGTGAGGAGGCGTGCCTCGATGGCTGCGGGCAACCACCGATATCCCATCGGGGTGTCCAAGAGGTGTTCGAGCAATTCCAAAGTCGCAACGAAGGACGATTTAAAATTACTGCGAAGGAACGACCGGTCGTTCGCTCTGGATGCTTCGAGCACACTATTCATTCCAACTACAAGTGCGGGAATGAAGTCGCGGCGCCGCAAAGTTTGGAAGAACCTCTCCCGCATATCAGCCGAAGTATGTGGGGTAGAATGACCGGCCTGAGTCAAACGGGCCAAGTGGCGCATGTGGGCTGCGTAGGACCCAACTTCCCATGACAGGTGTCTGCTCACCACAACATCGATGTGTCGCAACGCCAGGGAGGCCAGATCGTCCAGGGTCCCACCCGCACCTTCCACTATTTCAGCGAAATGGACAGGATCACTGTAGTCCAATGATCCAACGATGCTGGTAAGGAACCAGAGACACGACTCATACGCCTTCTTCTTCTGTTGCAACGGTTGAAGAATGGTCCACGCCCTCGCCATAAGAACCCTGAAACCAGGTGTCGACGAAATGATATCACGGATGGGCTGGGGGGCATAGATGTCGGATACAAAGAGGAGAAACCGGATATAGGCCGGGGGCTCCCAGAAAACCGATGCAGCCCGAAGATAGTCCCGATATTCGTGCATAAAGAATGACCAAGGCCAAACTCTAGGCCATAGAGCGGGCCCGACGTCGTCCGGCTCCTGATACTCCTCCACGACTAGGCTGATTAGATCGAATAGCGCCTCCAGAGCTAGCGATGCACAAGCCATGCGCGCTATTGTGTCGGGCTGAAGATGTTCCAAGTCCTCTGGAGTGGGAATATGTGCCGGGTCAAGGCTGATGTAAAATACCGGGAGGAAAAGAATCTTTTCGGACTTAGTTGCTTCCTTGTACAAAAATTCCACCTGCTTAAGATTGCGAAAAGACCGATTGCTTCCGCATGCAGCCATGGCGACTCTCTTCCAGAGACCGAGTAAGACAAGGGCAGGGGAATACAGATCACAGACGTACTCTCTGAGAAACAGGGAGTCGCTGTAACTTGCGAATCTCGACTGCCGGATGCATGGAGAGAAAAGGAAAAGGGAGAAAAGGGACTGTCGCATCAAATACGGTTACATAATGATGTTCCTCCGAATCACGGATCACATTGCCGCTCTTCCCGAACCACCAATGTCAGATAGCAAACTCGCGGTCCCAAGGATCTCCAACCGCAATCGACCACCCAGAACTACGCGATTCAACCTTGTACTACTCGTCCTCGTTGCTGTGTTCACCTTCCAGCTCGCACCCAAGGTGTTTGTTTCGTTATCCGTATTTCGCGACGATTCGCGTACTAAATTCAGTTCATAGCTCGTCTCCGACCCAAAGACGCGCTTGGAGTCTGATAATTCACTCAAGGAGCGTACGGAAGATGTGCGGTTTGACAATTACAGCCTCATTCTCAAGGGGCAGCGAATATTTCTCCAGTGCGCCGGTTTGCCTCCTCCTCGGAATCCCAGGCTCAACGCGACGATATAGCTCCGGAGAATTCCACACCTGGCGCCTCCCCGTACCTTCTCTCTGGCCCGACATCCTCGAAAAAACTAAGGCCGCCGGCCTCAACGCGATCAGCATCTATACGCACATGGGCCTCATCAACCCGTCTCGCGGCGTCATCGATTTTGACGGCTTCCGCGCCTTGAGGCCGCTCTATGAGGCCGCTATGGCTGCGGGCATCTGGGTTGTCGTTCGTCCCGGTTCGTTTCTCTCGCAGTACTTTCATAAGAGGGTTCATTGATCACACGGCAGGCCCGGTAAATAAATTCCCTCGTCGGCGCATCTCGTATCTCAATAATTCCTGCTCAGTACATAAACGCAGAAACCTCCGCCGGTGGCATTGCGCACTGGGTCACCGCCGAAGTCGCCGGTCGCCTGCGCACCAACGACTCGGATTGGACCGCCGCGTGGCAGGATTATATCCAGGGCATCATCAACGAAACGGCACCATACCAGATTCACGTCGGGGGCCCGGTTATCGGTTGGTTTTCAATCCCTCTTCGATGCCAATGACGCTGATTTCTGCTCGTCTATGCAGCAATCCAACTCGGTGAGTCCACTCTTTAGGAAAGCCTAAGTTGCATGGCACCATTTTTTTCAGATAACGAGTACACGCAAGATGTGCCTGGCCACGGGGAGTATTACGAGGCGCTCAAGAGCGTGTTCCACGCGTCGGATATTGTCGTGCCGCTGACGTACAACGACCCCAACCCCGGCGCGAATTTTATTAACGGGACGGCGAGTCAAACCCCTTCCTGCTACGAATTGTATCTGATTTTAACGCCGAACGCAGGGCGCGGTAGATCTATACGGGTCCGTCTTTACTAGCTGAGCATTATTCCTCTCGATGACGTGGGTTTTGACGCAGGATGGACTCCTACCCCCAGCGCTTCGACTGCTCGCACCCGTCGTGGCGGCCTGTAGTGACCACTTATCACGAGTATCACGCAAAAGTGAATCCGAGCCAGCCGTGGCATATCCCCGGTCAGTCGGTCCTGCCTCTGTTCTGTTCTTTCATTACCCATCATTCTGAATTTGTCGTAGAGTTCCAAGCAGGTTCGTTCGATGCGTGGGGGCCTAGTGCGCCGGGTATGTTCTTCATTCCCCTTTCACTTCCCTTCCCTTCATACCTGGACGTTGGTTATCTAACCCCAACCGATGAAGGGTACGCTCCCTGCGCGGAACTCACGGGCCCCGACTTCCAGTCTGTCTTCAATCTACAGCTGTGGGCGAGCAATGCAAAAATGATCAATTATTACATGCTTTACGGGTGGGTTTGCTTGCATTATTCTTGATTTTTTTGGGGAGCTGGGGTTGATCGAATGAATGAATGTAGGGGCACCTCGTGGGGTGCGATTCCATTTCCGTGAGTCGGCTTCCTTTTTTTCCTTAGCAGATAAGGCGTAGCGGCTGATTGTTTGATTGTTTGGTAGAGGGGTGCTGTTCATCTCTCTTCGCTGTGTGTCGTGAACCGTACTGATTCAAGGCAGGTATACACGTCTTACGGTGCGTACTTGAGTCAGTTGCTACTCGGTCTTCTTTCGCCTCAAATCGCAAGCGTACATACTTACTTATTGATGAATGAACGACTACTCCAGACTATGGCGCCCCGGTGCGTAGCCTCCCTCATTTATTGCAAGTATATAGGCTGATGAAAAAATCCACAAACACTCGCAGATCTCCGAATCGCGCGCGCTCACGCCGAAGTACGACGAGCTGAAGCTGCAAGGCCTATTTCTCCGCTCGTCGCCCGCCTTTGCCAAGACCGATTGGGTGGGCGATTCGCGCACGAGCAAGCGCCTCGCAGCGGCGAGCTCCAATCCCGACGTATTCGTCACGCTGGTGCGCAATCCCGATTCTGGGGCCGCGTTTTATATCGTGAGGCAGAACGACTCGACGGCGACGTGCGTTATTTGTACCACTGTACAGAAAAGGAGGTACATAATTACTGACCCGCGATAGTGGAAGAGTAGACTTCGGCCTCAGTGTCGAGACACGGAAGGGAGAGTTGTTACAGCTCCCGCTCGTGGCATCGACGATCACCCTCGGCGGGCGGCGGTCCAAGGCGATTGTCGTGGATTACACGTTCGGCGCGCGCTCGAGCGTAACGTACTCGACCACGGCGGTCTTCTTCGCAGGGGTCATCGACGGTCGGGACGTCCTCTTCTTGCACGGGCCTTCCGACCAGGCGCATGAAGTCGCCCTCCATCTCACCGGAACGCCCAACCCCTGGTTCTATGGCCACCCGCCCCACCCCCATCCACAGATACATACATCGGCGCACACCGTCGCGGGAACCGTGATCACCTTCCTCCCCGGCCTCGAGGTTCTGGTAACCGTATACGACTCCGACACGCAGCTCGTCTTGTTCGCTGACACACGCACCGCGGCGACGTTCTGGGTGCCCGCGCTCGCCGGCGCTGCGCAGGACTCATTCCGAAACTTCTGGGGCGTGGGGACGAACGCGTCGGTGCTCGTGGGCGGGCCGTACCTCGTGCGCGGCGCGGCGCTCGAGGCCGGTGGGAAGCTTCTTGCCCTGCGGGGCGACCTGCGGGAAGAGGTGCGACTGACGGTCGTCGTGCCGCGGGGCGTGCGCGCCATTACGTGGAATGGGTTGGATATTGGCGGCGGGGACCTCGCCGAGGGCGATGCTAGTGGGAGTGTCCGTGTGTTTGACCTCCGGCCTCGTGCAGCGCTCGCGAGCGTGCGCGTCCCTGAGCTCTCGGGGTGGCGGTATCGCGATAGCTTGCCTGAAGTTCGGGAGGCGTTTGATGATGCGGAGTGGGTTACGGCGGATCACACGGAGACAAATGTACCCGAGAAAATGTGGTACGGCGATGGGCGCATTTTGTATGGGTGCGACTATGGGTTGTGCGTCTTTTCTTTTTTCTTTGACCTGCCTTTGAGTCTCTCATGTTTTATTCAGCTGTGAGAACATCGTTCTCTGGCGTGGACATTTCAACGCTACCGGCGCGGAAACGAGTGTCAACCTCTCAATCAATGGAGGGGAAGGTACTTGTTTGTTGTTCGTCTCCTCGTTTGAAATCCTGATCAGCTTTCTAGCTTTCGCCGCGAGTGTATGGCTTAACGACGTGTTTCTGAACACGTCTTACGGCAAGTCAGTGCTTGCCATGTGAGTTTGTAAACGACCCATTTATTCAATCCGCAGCTCGACGAACAACATGAACATCATCGAAGAGACGGACGACAAGTTCACTTTCCCAGATGGTGCTCTGAAACCGGGCGATAATGTCATCACTATCATCCAGGTTGGTTATTTCCGCTGTTGAGCCGTGTTCATGCAAGTTGAAAAGTCTAGGATAACATGGGTCTGAACGAGACAGAGGGTGGTCAGTGCCAAACTCTTTTAACAGATCAAATCCGATTCTAATATCACGAAGACGACGCGGACACGTCCAAGAACCCGCGCGGTGTCCGTGGGTTTGCGCTCGACACCGGCAACTTTTCCGACTGGAAGGTCCAAGGCAAACTTGGCGGCTACACTGGGTCAGTTCCAGCGACTGACTCTACGCTGTATAAACTGAGTCCACTCCACGCAGCTTTCCCGACAAAACCCGAGGCGTATTTAACGAGGGCGGCCTCTTTGGCGAGCGCCGTGGATGGCACCTGCCGGGCTTTGATACCTCTGCGTGGGAGGCGCGCGAGCTGTCCATTGGTCTCCCAGATGGCGCAGCGGGTGTGGGCTTCTTCGTGACAACATTCGACCTCGACGTCGAGGAATTCCTAGACGTGCACATGTCGTTCACGTTCGAGGAGCCTTTGGGAGCTGCCTATCGCGCATTGTTGTTCGTCAATGGGTGGATGATGGGCAAGCGCGTTGCGAATTTGGGGTCCGAATTCCCATTCCATCTCACTGAAACTTGGCTGACTTCTGTCGTCGCAGGCCACAGGCAAAGTTCCCCGTCCCACAGGGAATACTAGATTACCAGGGAGAGAAGTATGGGTTATTTACTTGCCGGTTCAATTCGCTCAAAATTTGCAGTACGGTCGCGGTGGCTCTTTGGTCTATGGAAGCGGAAGCTGTCTCCCCGACACTCCGACTGGTTATGGACGGGGTGTATGATAGCGCGCTCGGGAAGGTGTCAACTGATAACCCCCGCTGGTCGAGCGAGGGAAGGGAGACGTGTACGTTGAACCCTACTGCTGGTGCGGCCCTGAACTGACATTTAGACTTACAGAATATCATTGTTCAACTCGGGTTGCGATAGTTCAAGTGCATACATGTTTGTGCAATGTTCTCAGGCCCAAATGTTTTTTGTGCGCCGTGGGCGCTGGCCTGACTTGGTGAGCTGATCTTGATGTATGGTACGATACCTGGGCATATAATGTACAGTGTATGTTTAAATTCTGCAAACTATCGTTCCACTTCCAAGCCAGTCCGCGGGGGTTTCACGCGTGCAGCTTCTGCCGCCATTGCTCTGGCCTTTCCATAAATGTATCAGATTTTTGTCGAAGAAGGTGGAATACCTCATGCTATGATCGTGTGCACGATGCCAGCGCTGACAACCCTGCGACATGGATTCCTTCTCGATGTGTACCATTTGGTCCCAGAGTTACCACGCCAATGGGAATCCCCAGAGGTTTTCCTGCGCGCTCTGGTCCAAACACGGGACTTCGACTTATTGCAGCGGCTGGCGAGGTACACCTTTGATGTCCTTGCGGAATATGCTACATGCCCCGTATTCAGACCTGCAGAGTACCTGTACTCAATGATAGAATAATGCTGTGTTTCTCGTACCTGACTCTGGAGACCATGCGACCCTGCGGCTCGGCGAGCGTCTCGTGAACCCAACCAGTATTTTAATTTTTGTACTTGATGTTGTTGGAGGCGAAGGCTGTTCTCGCAGGTGCTCAAACGGTAAAGGAGAATGGTATCCGTAGCATACATCTGACGCATGTATGTAGTACGGACCCCGGCTGTTTCTTAACGGGACCGCGCCGGTAATCTACCTACCTACCTACCTTACCGTCGCGGCCGACTGATATCTCGTTCCCGCTGCGTTATCTCGAATTTGCAGCCCAGGGAATTGGTCCACCGCTTCCTGTGCGGCGATACGGCAGCTCTCGCAAAATGGCTGCCCGGGAGAGGCGACAGTGTAGTTCTGCATAGACTCGAGAACGCGCAGCTGTCCTGCGTTGCGCCCAAGATGCGGCTCCAATGCAAGAAAGTCGCAACAGGCCATGCCGGGCTCCATCGCCAACCTCCTCAGCTCTCTGGGTGATGAAGTTGAATAAGGTCCTTGGCCGTTGATAAATAGTGCGCCGTGCATCGGGCGTTCCATCTCTCGGCGGTCTTCAAAATCGTCCAACCACGCATTGATATTGTCCGACGGAATATTAGGTGGACGTTCTTCACGATGTTGAATAAAGCCATTTCGGATGAGAACAAACAGAACATACCATTCGAGCGAAGCATTTTCCCTGTAGGTTGTGTGTTGGACGAGTGCACGTTCGAAAGATCGGTCAAGACGGGAGGGAGTGCGAGTGTAAAATAAGTGGTTCGGTTTGAAATTTACACGGCAGAGTGGCATGCCTTTATACTTTTGACCTTATCCCCCTTCTCTCGCCCTTGTATCGTGCCCTTGTCTCTGCCCCGTGCGTTGCCAGCAAGGGTGATCTAAACTGGACCATTTGGTTGTACTTCGGTAAGAACAAGGTCGCCTTGAGGCAGCGGCAGGAACAAGGTCAAGTCATGGGTGCAGATGGCGAGGATAATACCAGCTGCAAAAGATATAAGGCAGACCGTTTGGTTGTACTTCGGTGAAAACAAGGTCGCTTGATGGAAGGAACAAGGTCGCCTTAATGCAGTCACAGTAGCAAGGTCAAGTCATGGGTGCAGTCGGCGGGAATAATCCGGGGGGGAGACCAAGTCTGGCACGAGGTTCTAAAATTCCTATGCGGACGAGTTGAAAATCAAAGGATATGCTACTTAGGTCAAACCAAAGTAGATCCAACCTCCTTCCCAACGACGTCACCCCGGCACCATCCCAGCCCTCTTGAACCGTGTAAATGCCTTCAGCCACGATTCTATGGGATCAACTTCCTCCAGGAATCCAACAGCCCTGATCTTCTCCAAACTCAGCTGCCTGTCCGAGGTGAAATGATAGCCATATCCGTCCAAAAACGCCGCTCCGAACACATTATTCGGTTTCTTGCATTTCGCCTCCAGCAAATCCCGGTGTTTCCGAGCGTACTCGCTCGGTTTAAGCACGGAGGAATCCGGAGGGGGAGGACCAACGCCAACGAGCCCAAAAAACGCCGTCAGTGCCGACCAGCGCTCCCGCATTGTCGACGGCTCTGATCGGTCCGCGATGTTGAAAAGCTGGCCACCGCCCGCCTTTTCCGGGTGTAAGGATGCCCAAATTGCGAATTTGGCGATAATCTCCGATGATGCGTCGGTGAATCTGGCGTTATATCCTTGCTCATTGCCAAGGTACGGCACCGAAGCGCCTTCACCTTCGACCACGCGGTAAAGGGAGAGATATGTTGCCCAGTGGGCCGGGAGGCTATAGGTGCTTCCGTTGGGTGAGAAACCAACCTGGTATCATTCGAACAAAATTTTCATTACCGTCAAAAAGAAGAAAGAAAAGAAAAGATTTACAATGGCATCGGGTCGCACTTGACACCAGGTCCAGGTCTTTCCCTTGCTGCGCTCGGCAAGAATGTCCTCGAAAGCGTAATAAAAATTGGTGTCGGGTGGAGGGAGACGACCCATAGACTCCTTATATGGTGGTTTGAATGGTCCACCGCCGGGTTTATAAATTCCGTACGCCTGGTTCGATTTCAGTGAGAAAAAAGGAGGAGCGCGGGATTGTTACCAGTGTGCCGCTGCACCAAACGAGAAAACGGAGGTTCGGGGACAAAGATTCTAAAGCGCCAAGAACACGGTCTAGCATCCCACAGTTGATTCTGATCTCCGCCTCCGCATCGTCGTCCTGTTTATAAGCTGTTCGACTTGGAAATTAGACGGGACATAGATGATTGAGGTAAGAGGGAAATGACCGAAGTAATAGACATGGGTCACAGTTGCGATATCATTGACCTGTTCTGCGAGGAGCGCCGTGAAGTCCTCAACAGATCCTTCGGCGAGATTGATTCCAGCGATCAAGTCCAGAGTGGGACTCTCGGGGGTGGGCCAAAGCGAGTCTGCGATGCTGATAGGCCTATTGACGACCGCCGTGACTTTTGAAAAGGCTCCTTTCATGGGGTAATTCTCCAAGAGCTGCTCTACAACGCCCCAACCCGCGAGGCCAGAGGCACCATAAACGAGAGCATGGGCGACTGGAGGGGAGGTCATGTTTATGGAGTTCAAGGGAGGCGGTTGTGGGGCATTGGTACTCACCAAATACCTATTTATACCAGTGGGACGATGTATTGACTCGTTTAGTTTCCGGTACCGCGAATCGCGTGAGGTCTCGGGGCCGAAGTAGTTACGTGGAAGCTGAATTCCGGCCAACAGACATTGTTTTCTTCTTCTTCTAGTCCAATTTTCAACCATCGAGTAAGGCGCCAAGTCAGAAAACAAGCCGGAGGATACCGGCTCTTCTTGTTCAGATTTATTTACCGAGTCATCCAGCAGCTTCAGAGGGCGCGCTGGGGAAGAAGGGAGTGCAGAAGATACCCAGGCCAAGTGCCAAGTTAACTGCACCGAAAATGTGCTGCAGGATTGCGGCCGCGGTGTACTATATGTCACCCAGTACTGGGCCACCTTGGCACTTTTGCCCTCTGGCCAGCCGATACATGCTCTCTGTACCCATATCTTGATGCCTGAGTAAGTACTAGGATCCCAGGAGTGAGTTGAAATATTTCCGGGAATTTTGGGGTGGTGTTCTAAGCCGCCTGCGAATTTATTCTCGGGGGTACCCCAAAATGGCAATAAACGGGGTAGTGAGCCACCGGCCTAAATTAGTTGTCGAGGCGAGTATCATGCAGCCTAAGGCACTCAGAATCACTCAGGTGGTTTGAATGCATGATCATACACGTAAATCCCAAATAAAAGGCGTACATGGGTTACAATTACTGGCACTTCCGCCAAGGGGAGAAGGGTGAAATTGGGGTATCGGCAAATTCCCGCGCGCTACAAAGCAGAGAGACCAAAATCGGGCAAAATGAAGTGCTAGAGGGATAGATAGGAAGCAATGGCACATACCTAGGTACATTGGATGGTCACTCCAGAGCAGTAACTCTCCGAACAAAATCCATTTGTTTCCGGCACCGAAATTGGCTGCTTTGATGAAATGATGCACGGTCAACGCGAAGCTGAAGGGTTGAGGACGCAATGGAGGTGGCCGGTCGTGGGAATGCATGTATCAATTCCGCTTACCAAATGCTAAGCTCACGGAAGAGTCAGGTGGGTCGCCATGTAGTGGTTTGTCTTGCGCCATCCCGAAAAAGGTGTTCCCATTCTTGAGGGGAATAACGGAGAATCTGGGGTTACTTTAATATCTAGTGCATGTTGATAATACCCCCTGAGGTCGAGGCAGCAAAACGAGCCCTCAACCTCGTGAATTGGCCGAGAATTGGCTGAGGAATGGGTGGAGGAAGAAGGCGGCATCCCATCGAGGATAAGAAATGATGATTTATCACCCACCTATCGGAAACAAACGGAGCACAGCTTCTTATCACCACATCACCCGGCCTCCAAATTTGGTCTACATCAAGCTCAGACATCACACTCCATCCTGCGAACACCAAACCACGGAGTTCCGCAAGATAACGACCTGCACTATCCAAGTGGCCCACTACCCCGACTGGCCCAGTACCCAGTCGCTAATAGTAGCTCGTAGCCTTTCCATAACGACTTGGCTCGGTCCTCGTTAGTTACGTAGCTCGGTGCTTGGCTCCTCTCCAACCAATCTCCAACCCCAGCTGGACTGTGTATGTCGGACGGAAGGTGGAGGTACAAGGGTGTGGCGCAGTCGTTTACAAGATTGAGGCACGAGCCGCACGACAGTCCGGCGAAAATGCTTTGGTAGCAGTGGTGGTGGTTGTTGAACCAGCAAGTTTCATGCTACGTGGCTCGGCGATCAATATTTCGCTGCCCGGGTACGCGAAGGCGTTGACTATCACCGCCGCGGACGCTCCGTCGGCAAAGTACGTCCGCAGCTTCGTGCGGTGGGTTCGGCCGTCATCCGACACGAGCAGATTGCGGAAGGCGCTGAGGTGTTGAGGTCCCGGAGACGTGGGGTAACTAGCCATCTATTTGGTGCGGGACTTCTGATCTATGTTGAGTAGGCGATGGACAAGACGTATGCGTTCCGTGGAGGCCGATGCTCGTGGCGCAGGAAGATGTCTTGGTGTGTAACACAGATCCGAGTTGGATTATGTATTAATATTAGTGTTTATGAAAGAGGAAAGAAGACGGAAGTTGCAGCTTTCAGCTGACCTTCGAAGCGCATTATGACATGGTGACGACGAGGCCAAGAGATTATTATGATTCGAAAGTCGGAGTTGAGTGTGTGACCAGGATCTGGAAGCATTCCGCTTGACACTTATTGCTCGGCACTGCTTCGACTTCGACCATATACCGACTAGGGATCAGGTCTGAAACCCGTAATTGAAAATTACTTTTTTCCCTGCGGCTGTACCGGCCATCAATTGATGTTGTATTCATTTATCAATACTCCTATCAACTCTGCGTCTGTGAAAGTAAACGGTGTCCGTGTCGAGGGCCCATGGCGCTGAAAGTCACTGCCATGTAGGTCATAGTGGTCAACATGGTCGTCGAGCACCAATTTATTTTTTCAGGCTCTGTAGGCTCGCCCGGAGGGCGCTAATAAATTTCTTCCCCGGACGGTATCAGGATTGCCCGGAGGGCCTTGGTATTATAGCCCCCCCTGAGAATCTGGGACTCACCTTGGCCTCTTCACTTGGCGAGACTTTGATCAGTGGCTGTGCTCAATGTTCAACTCAATTTCCAAATCGGGATAGGGGGTTGCAGACGAAGGACGCACATATCTTTTGTAAAACGGTAGAGAACCAAGAAGAAACTGCTGGAACCACTTTCTTGCAAGTTTTAAACTCATTCATAAGTTCGCTCGTCGAATGCTTCAAACAACTTCAATTCCGCATATATGTACCCAAGCCGCAAGTATGTTTCGATGTATAGCAAAGCAGAGGAACCAACCTAGATAAATAGACGCCCTGACTCGTATTTGGCGGCCACCAATGTGCTCAGAGCTCACTGGAGTTCTGAGTGGGGGGATCAGCGAAAGGACGGGAAATCGTGAACAATACTGACCAGTAGGCTGGGCGTAGTAGGCCGGGCACAGGTCGAGCCACTGCGGGGTAATAATTTCTGACTGGTTACCCGTACGCATCTGGGCGGGGTCCTCCGCGAACACGACGGCGAGACCGGCTTCCAAGTGCCAGTCGATGTGGCTAGAGTTATATGCTGTTAGCGGTGTCGAGTAGCGCAACGAAATCAGCGCCCTACCAGTGGAGGAACCAGGGTCCGGGGTTGTCAGCTAGTCAAAGGGTGCTACGTCGGCAACAAATACATGAGGACGACCCAATGCTTACCGCGGAATCGGATTCTGACACCTCCCTCCTCGACCGCAATGACATCGCGACGGGGCCTGAGCGCGAGATGAGGTTGGAGTTGGGGAAGTTGAATGCAACTCACGGGTTGACGAAGTTCACTGGACCCGATGCGCTCTGGACAATGTCGAAGGCGTGACCGCTGGGAGTTAAGTTTGTGAGCTAGTCGCGGGAAATGCCAAAGGAAATGCGAACTGAAGATGGAAGGGGTGGATAATTCCTGTCCAAGTGATTAGACCTGACTTTAGTTCTGAGCATCGAAACCTGCTTACCGTGATCCGAGCCGTGGATATCCAACTCTATGATTTGGTTCTGTTCCAAGACGAAGGTGTGCTCAGAAATGTTGAAGTCGCTGACAGTCGTAGCTCCGTTGATGACCTTCAGCAGGGTTGGCAGAGTGGGTGGAGTGTAGACAATTCCATTGATCTCCCAAATCTATCCGACGGGCTAAGAAGGTCATCACTATGGTTGAGTAAAAAGTGCGTACACCAGGGCCAGCCTAAATGATGAGAATTATCACTATTGTGCTCCCACGTTGAAAAGAAAAAAATTGACTTACAGCGTTGAAGATGAGGGAGATGGTCTGGTCGGCGGGAACATCGCCTCCCGGAGCACCAGGGTCAACCAAGGTCTGTGGGTTGTGTCAGCACTAATCCGGTGAACAGATATGGAGGCCTACCGCCAACTGGAACTCCTGGAGATGGCCGGCCGTTGCACCGCCGCCTCCACCTCCACTTCCACTTCCACTTCCACTTCCACTTCCACTTCCACCTCCTCCACCTGACCCGCCCTGCAGAGCGGCGAGATCAACGGGGGCGACGAGTGGGCTAGTGGTAGGTTCCTCGTCGGGTGCTCCCACGTAGCGCAGGATAGCCCGGACCAAATCGGGGTTCACTATTCAGGCAATTAGTATTTAGCACCGAGGAACTCGAGGAGCGCGCACAGTCGGGGTTGTTGCCGGGGCCAATGATCTGAATAAAATATTTGAACATGCGCCCTCTTCCGAAGATTACCACCTTACAACGGGAGCACGGATCCAGTAATTGTCTATAGGCTGAGTAGCATTGAGCTGCGAAGGTTATTGAGTCGGTAAATTGCAAGCACGTTGGAAAGCGGCGTACAACGATACTGTAACGTTGAGCTGAAAATACGTCAGAGAACGTCAGTACCGTGAGTATAGCACGCACCAACGAAAATATCGAAGCTAGTGACAGCCTACCATGACCGTTAACCCGTGTGTTTGTAACGTATGAATTCGAACTCACGAAAGGAACGGTCTCAATCCCATCCGTCTCGATAACGTCGAAGGCGTGGCCGTCGATGGAGAAGGTGAAGCCGGCGTACCCAGCTTGGTCGATGACGCGGAAACTGAAAGACTTAGGGGGATACTTGACGAGTGTTGGTGAGCCTACCGGTAGCGTTTCCCCTGCTCAACGCTGATTACCGCGTACGGGACCAAGGGGCCGCCGTTGTAACGTCCGACACCATTTATGAGGCCCGTGGACGGCGGGGGCGTCACACCATCGATCCTGAATTGGTCCATCAAGTCCTGAATAAAACGCTTGTAGCCATCCATTAACCTCTCAACAAAAAACGAAAAAATACCGTAGCGAAACCGTGGTACCTGCAGTCAAGTAGCACCTTTCAGAGTCAAAACTAGAATAGGTGGATACTGGGCATACCAATCAGCCAAGGTGATGATGGTGGTCACGTCGTCCACGTCGTACAGATGCGCGAGTGGATCGTCGGGATCTGCGGAAGGTTATAAAGGAACCAAGACCGACTTTAGTTACGTGCCATCTAAACGGAGAATCAGTCATTAGGGTTCGGTGGGTTCATAAATGGTATTTACAGATAACGAGTGTGCCCCGCTCGCCGTCGACGTACTGGGTCGACAGATGACTGTGGAACCAGAAAGTTCCCGTCTGCAAGGCTGATTAGCGTACATCCATGCCAGTGAAGAAAACGAACCTGGTTGTTCAAGGGGATGTTATATCTTCATGGAAAGAGGTCAAAAGATGAGCAGGCTAGTATTTGTGAGGGAACATGTACTCTGTAATACGTGATCAGCGATAGCGCGGTTGGATGATATGAACGAGAACTAACGGTAGAACATCTCGTTTGGGATCGGGCCTGTTGGGAGATGAGAAATAAAATTGGGCTTCAGGAAGAGCAGAGCTGACACTGGTTGACAAACGACGGCCTGCGCAACATCAATTTCTCGGTATCGCTGCCCACCAAAAAATGCTCTTACCCGTCTTCACTTCCGGTACGCATCTGGAAAAGTCCGTGCCAATGCTGTGGACCTCGGTGAAAAAGTTGTTGAGCTTGTTATACACCGATTACTTACGATACTGGTAGAACGTCTCATTGCAGGATTCAGCTGGTCCATCGTAACGTTGATGTGCAGAGTGTCGCCTTTCTGAGCGGAAATGTGCGTTCCGGGAAAGGTCCCAGCCTGGATAGCCTGGCGGGGGAAGCCATCGGGAGCCACCGTAACATTGGTGATCTTCCCGAGATGTCGTCAGTAAATGAACGCCTGGATGTTGGACCAGTGCCAAGCATACCGGGAGGTCGATGAATACATCTGCAGCGAAGACCTGGCCAATGACGAACGGCAGGAGGGCAAGGAAGGGGGAGCGCATCTTGCTGACGAGCAGGGATGGTGAAGAAAAAGAGAGATTCCCGGGCGGGCCTTTATACATGGCTGGGTTTGACAGGAACCGGAACTTTTCATCCCAGTCAGGCCCGCGAATCGCCCAATAGTCTCAGGGGAAGGCGAGGGGCTCGTGAGAGTGCCCTGCAAATGGACCTGTTTCTTGATCTGCAAAGTCAGGGCGAGATGGCAAAGTGGAGCGCTAGCGTGGTAATGCAACCGGCGCAAACGCCTCGACGTCGGAACAAGAATTGGGTCACCCACCAAAAATTCCTGGGAAGGATTGCGCATTTTGCGACGTCCGTGCTCCACAGGCGATCGCTATGCTGTATTTATCCGTCGCAAAGTCAAGAACAAATGTCTGACTGGGCACCGAGCTCGGCAGAACGTAGGCGTTGGAAGTTTGTAGACTGATTAACGTGGCGGACCAAAAGAGGAATCCGAAGGTGGCAGTACATACAGTCGGACAAGAAGCTTAAGGAGGAGTAACATTCTTTTTCCGCCGAGCAATAAACCAACCCATATCTTCACGCGGAGGGACTTCTTTTGATGGTCCTGAGACGCTTGACCTATCACTCCACGGTAACCGCCAGTATTGTAGAATTCGAATGGCCGGCATCGGTGAATGCGAATTGGAACTCATGTGCTTTATTCCCCTTCGGCTCTCGTTTTCACCCCGTTCCAACCCCGTTCCCAAATCGCGTGGTCTAAGCGTGGTCGGATCCGCACCCTGGTCCCGTCGGCCGTCGCTCCCCGCGGCTCCCGTCGCTCCCTTCTGCTCCCTTACGGCACGTTTCCCAATCTCCGCCGGTGTCCTTCTGTGGTCTGAGCAAGTCCTCAATATTTCCCTCCCTTTCCTGTTTTTCCTGTTCAACCCAAGTTCAACTAAGCGGTTGAACCAAAGTTGAACTTGTCTCACTTTTCGTGTTCACGCGACCCGACAAACATCGGCCATGTGATGTTTGCGGCAAAAAAGCGATCATGATGGCTACATACCGCTCCCAAAAGCTTGACGGTCCTAAATCTCACTTTCAACCGCTACCGCCCGCGCAGATAGGCACCTACATATAAGCACTGGAATTCCGGCGCGGTTTGACCGTTAATCATTTTTTTTATCTAGCCGGAAAAAGATTAAGCTTTTCTCATATACGCGGATACGCGGACCGCACGGACCGCAATCAGCTTCGGAAGCGCGTCGTTATCGCGCGCCAACCCGGGCCCGCTTGTATAAGACCGCCCTGACGTGGGTGTGGGGTCGTCCCGACTTGCGCCCTGCTGTCATGTCGTCCCACCACGACGAGAAAAAGTCTTTCGACGACTCCGACGTCAAATCTGGGTCCGATGACGGTCCGACGATCGTCGCAGAGGTGTACAACCCCAACCTGAAGGCGGCCATAGTCAAGTCGGACTTGAGAGGATTCAGTCGCAGGAGTTTCATGGTTCGTCTCCTTTTTCACACCATTACACCTCACTTGGCTCATGGGAGCTTCAACAGCTGTACTTTGTTGTTATGGTATTCAGCTCTGCATTTGGCTATGTCTCCAAAGGCTACATCGTTCTCGACAGGTTGGATTCTTGAACGCAGTTTCGAGCGGCTTCGACGGAAGTTTGATGTCTGGAATCAACGCGATGTGCGACTCTGCAGCTTTCTATTCAACCGTTTTTTACTCATGTCAAATTTCCTAAGGCCACAATACCTGCATTTCGTACGTCGGGAAACCTGCTTTGTTGCATCGGCCTTAACACCCTCTGGACAGTTCGGTTACCAGTCTACCGGATTAGCCACCGTTTGTACTTCGTCTTACTTCACCCCACCCATCGTTGAACAGATCTCTCTCAGGGTATCGTTTTCATGATATAGTGCGTGCGTTTCTCGCTCGACACGGCCTTTTCTTACGCACCATAGCGTCTCGGGGAACTGTGCCGGAGCCTTGGTCGCTGGTCCAGCTACGGAGAGGGCATGTGCCATTGCATTTCCTGTATGAAGCGCCTCACAAAAGCACCCATAGTACGGCCGACGAGGAGGCATGTTCCTGGCGAGTTTTCACTATTGTCCGACCTTGGATCAACGTGTTGAATAGCCTTGGCCCACAGGGAGGACTTTTTATCCTCGTTGGATCTGCTGTCAGCACCAGTGCACAAACCCGGTCTACCTTTATTGGTGGACGTTTTGTCCTGGGTTTTGGCATAGCCATCAGTACCACAGCGTGCGTTCGGTTTTGAATAAATTCACTGAATTAACCCGAACTCACACAGAGCACCCACCTGGATAACAGAAATCGCCCCTCCTCAATGGCGCGGTCGTCTTGGAGCCATGTACAATTCGTGCGTTGACACAAGCTACCCGTTTTTCTTTTCTGACCAAGTCCCAGCTGCTTCTTCATCGGGAGCATGCCCGCCACTGGTGCTATGGTTGGTACTCAGAAAATGAACTCGACCTGGGCATGGCGGCTGCCCCTCATCCTTCAAATCGGGCCCCCCGTGCGCACCATGCCATTACGTTCCCTCGTTGCGCCTCACCCACTGCTACCCCCGTCGACAGATCATCGTGATGTTGTCAGTGTGGTTCCTGCCCGAGTCTCCACGGTAAATGTCGGCAATTGCGGTTTCCGGCGCTCTGCTAACAGACACTCGACTGGAATGAAGGTGGTTGATATCGCGGGGCCGCACCGAGGAAGCACGCCAAATCCTGATCGACTATCATTCCAATGACGGACAGTCCAATGCTGTTATTGAGGTATGAGCCAGAATTCATTTCTTAGCATTGCTATTTCGTTTATATACATACGATGAAAAGCTCGAAATGGAGGAGTTTCACCAACAGATTGCCGTTAAACGCGAAGATCCGGTGGGTTTCCCTTCCTCATAGTAAGTCCGTCACTAATCCTCCAAACCAGTTCTGGGACTACCGCGTCCTATTCCGCACTCGCAACCGCCGTACGTCCTTCCACTCAGCTTGAACCTCCCACTGAGTCTACCAGGATGGCGCATGGTCTGTCTGGCACTCATGGTATGGCTCTTCGATCATCCTCCTCGCCTTGTGATGTTTACTCCTGATTCCTCAGTGTGTCAACGGACAATTGGCCGGAAACGGGGTGCGTATTACTACGCTCAAGGTTCCTAGGCCCTCTCTGATTTTAAATTCACAGTTGATAACCTACTTCCTGACGGTCATGATGCAAAATGCCGGCGTCACGTCTCCTCATACGCAACTCGTGTAGTAAGTGCTCGCTCTCGGTCTCCGCCATCTTGGGCTTTGTCTGATTTTCACACCAGCAATTTCGCCAACTCGATCCTCTCCGCCTTCGGAGCGTTCCTTGTGCGCGCATAAATTCAACCACGCTGAACTCAAGTCAACTCACACGTATATTTTAGGGTGCCTCGCTGACGGACCGCATCGGGCGCCGACGCCGCCTCTTCATCGGCTCCTTCGTCCTCGCCTGCCTCCTTGCCATGGTCGCTGCGCTTTCGTCTAAATGTCCGTCCTTTCGTTCGAAAACCTCATACTCCTTGCTAACGAAAATGTGTGCGTATAGACGGTGTGAAAGGAAACAAGGACCAAGCTGGCGCCAATGCCTCTATTGCGTTCATCTTCTTGTTCGGGATCGTCTATGCCTTCACATACACGCCGCTGCAGGCGTTGTACTGCGCAGAGTGAGCTCTCTCCGTTTTTCAATCCAAGTACTTGCAAGATTGTTGACTCGGTATCGCAGGGTTATGAGCCAGGACATGCGTGCGAAGGGCATGGCAGGTATTTGGTGTTCCTCCTCTACTTCCTTCAACGATACTAAACAACTCGCAGTCCATATCCTGATCTCTAATATCGCTGGGTAGTTCCCACCTATTCAACGCAGCTTGCAGACGACTGACATGTTTTAGGTTCATCAACACCTTCGGTAACAGTGTCGGACTGCAACGACTCACCTGGCGATACTACTTCGTGTACGTTTCCTATCTATCGCACAACTCAATTCTTCAATTCTAAACCACACCCTTTTTCTCTTAGTTTCGTTGCATGGGACCTCGTCGCCTCCGTCTTATGGTACTTCCTCGGCGTCGAGACGGTCAGTTGCCTCCTTCTATGCTCCCTCGTCCTTCCTAATACTAACGTAACGACAATGTCCACAGCACGGCCGAACACTTGAAGAGCTGGACGAGGTCTTCGATGCGCCGTGGCCCGCGCGAGCGAGCACCAAGACGGTGGCGATCAAGCTGAATGCGAACGGGACTGTGGATGTTTTGGGGGAGAAAGGGCATGCGTAAAGCGAACCGACTTATCCTTGATATTCTCAGTAACGTTGTTTATGAGCATGACTCTATGTTACTCACGTTTTCACTCCCAAGATCGTCTGTGCCTGCATCGGTGGGCTCTTACTGTTATTTCTGGCCCCTTGGGACCTGTGATATTTCTGGCCTCGCGAGAGTCTTGGGACCTAGATTTACCAGCGGGCGGATATTTATTTCTAGCGCTGCAGAATCCGCCTATGCGAGAAACAAAACCCTCATAGCCGCCGGGTGTCACCTTCGGATTCCATGGGCGCCATTGAGGCTCGCGAGACTTTCAGGAAATTCCGGGTTTCTCGGCTAGGGGCATCAAGTAAGCTGTAAATCGCAAGATAAGGAGCGGTACTGGCCATGATGATCGTTCCCCGGTTTTTCTCGGAGTTCCTGCGTGCCAACACGGAGACGGTTGATACAACTTTCATACCGCGGGAACAAATCAATTTGAACTTATTTTTGGAAGGTTGTGATCCCTTTTGCAGCTTGCTGGCCCGCCGAGGGCTCTCGGAAGGCCTGGATGGTATGTGAGGGTTCCTTCATTCTAGGGTTGATTTGCTCTTCTATGAACGAAATAATCATCAGCACGCGGAGCGTTCACAGTGACGTCAATTGCTGTTCAAAGAGCGCCCGTCGTCGACAGCTCACGGCTTAGGCATGGCCTTGGCAGGCACTATGACTCAAGTCAATTCGCTGCTGTAAAGTCAATTTGAACTTGATCGGTCTTCATTGGCCAAGCATAGAAGAAGACTTGAACGTGTGAATGCTTCTCGGACCGAATTCTCTCTGTCTCACGAGCGATGTATTTTGAACCCAACGAGGGACGGAAAATGGCAAGAGAGACCTATTCACCCGCGGCCACTCAATGGCTGCTACTCATTAGGCTCATCAGGCGGAGGTAATTCATAAAAATGCTCAAGGGAGAGGCTCACACGAATTCACAAGATGCTGCCCCCCGATGGCCGGTGCCATCGAGGAACAAAACCAAGGAACAGGGGCGTTTCCGCATCGATGGTTGCCCGGTACCTAAGTGTCGGAGAATTTTCATCACCAATGAGAGGGCGTGTCCGACGCCATGGTTCCGGACTCGAGCACGCTCGTGAGTAGCCAAATATCGTAGAGAGGGGAGCAGCTGGCGCCAATTGCATGGTTTTGATCCGAGCTCGGGTTCTCTGGTACCGGTTTCGTTTGTGTGGTCCTGCCATGTGGTAACGTCGTATATCTTCCAAGCTCCGGAGTCCATCGAAGTTATTCTATCTTCAATCGTTGAACCAAAAATGATCTACAGTATCATGAGAGTCACAGAGATACTTTTGAGGGCCCTCCTTCTCGATTGGAAGACGCCCCAGGTTGGGAACTCCTTTGCGTTAAGGTAGGTAGGTAGGTAGGTAGATTACCGGCGCGGTCCCGTTAAGAAACAGCCGGGGTCCGTACTACATACATGCGTCAGATGTATGCTAAGTAATAGTGCCGGTCAGTCGTTTCATTCGGATTTCCCTGGGACCCACCGTTAACTGAAACAGCCATTTCCCAGTTATAAATATCAAGGGGGACAGATTTGGGTTCAAATTTGGATGCTCAATACTCAAGTGGAGCGGGCGTATCAGGTCTTTGCTGTTTGAACCCTCTTCGCACGTGGACTTCTTTCTATTTCTAGGATGAAGACGCCATATATAGAATGTCGTGAGTAACCGACTGGGCGGTCTTGGCATCTATCAATACCGGCCATTCGAATTCTACAATTCTACAATACTGGTGGTTACCTTACAGTGATAGGTCAAGGCGTCAAGCGTCTCAGGACCACCAAAAGAAATCCCTCCGCGTGAAGATATGGGTTGGTTTATTGCTCGGCAGAAAAAGAAATCTACTCCTCCTTCTTTTTCAACTTTATGTACCGCCACCTTCCTCTTTTGGTCCAACCACGTTAATCAGTCTACAAACTTCCAACGCCGCGGGTATACCTACGGTCTTCTGCCGAGCTCGGCGACGAGTCAAATACAGCATAGTGATCGCCTGTGGGAGCGTGGACGTTGCAAAATGCGCAATTCGCCCCGGTAATATTTTCTCAGTGACCCAACATGAGGCCGATGTTCCTGGCCTTACCCGCCAGCAGTTCTTTCCGGCCACAAAGTGTCAAAGGGTCGAGTCTTTGGACTATTCTTGCTCCCGACGTCGAGGCGTTTGTGCCGGTTGCATTGCCACGCTCCACCTTGCCATCTCGCCCTGACTTTACAGATCAAGAAACAGGGCACTCCCACGAGCCCTTCGCCTTCCCCTGAGACTATTGGGCGATTCGCGGGCCTTACTGGGATGAAAAGTTCCAGTTCCTGGCAAGCCCAGCTACGTATAAAAGCTAGCCGAGGAGCCTCTCTTTTTCTTCACCATCCGTGCTCCTCAGCAAGATGCGCTCCCCCTTCCTTGCCCTCCTGCCGTTCGTCATTGGCCAGGTCTTCGGTGCAGATGTATTCATCGACCTCCCGGTATGCTTGGCACTGGTTCAACATGCAGGCGTTCATTCACTGACGACATCTCGGGAAGATCACCAATGTTACCGTGGCTCCCGATGGTTTCCCCCGCCAGGCTATCCAGGCTGGGACCTTCCCCGGAACGCACATTTCCGCTCAGAAAGGCGACACTCTGCACATCAACGTTACGATGGACCAGCTGAATCCTGCAATGAGACGTTCTACCAGTATCGTAAGTAATCGGTGTAACAAGCTCAACAACTTTTTCACCTGGGTCCACAGCACTGGCACGGACTTTTCCAGATGCGTACCGGAAGTGAAGACGGGTAAGAGCATTTTTTGGTGGGCAGCGATACCGAGAAATTGATGTTGCGCAGGCCGTCGTTTGTCAACCAGTGTCAGCTCTGCTCTTCCTGAAGCCCAATTTTATTTCTCATCTCCCAACAGGCCCGATCCCCAACGAGATGTTTTACCGTTAGTTCTCGTTCATATCATCCAACCGCGCTATCACTGATCGCGTATTGCAGAGTACATGTTCCCTCACAAATACTAGCCTGCTCATCTTTTGACCTCTTTCCATGAAGATATAACATCCCCTTGAACAACCAGGTTGGTTTTCTTCACTGGCATGGATGTACGCTAATCAGCTTTGCAGACGGGAACTTTCTGGTTCCACAGTCATCTGTCGACCCAGTACGTCGACGGCGAGCGCGGCACACTCGTTATCTGTAAATACCATTTATGAACCCACCGAACCCTAGTGACTGATCCTCCGTTTAGATGGCACGTAACTAAAGTCGCTCTTGGTTCCTTTATAACCTTCCGCAGATCCCGACGACCCACTCGCGCATCTGTACGACGTGGACGACGTGACCACCATCATCACCTTGGCTGATTGGTATGTCCAGTATCTACCTATTCTAGTTTTGACTCTGAAAGGTGCTAGGTACCACGGTTTTGCTACGGTATTTTTTCGTTTTTTGTTGAGAGATTAATGGATGGCTACAAGCGTTTTATTCAGGACTTGATGGACCAGTTCAGGATCGATGGTGTGACGCCCCCGCCGTCCACGGGCCTCATCAACGGTATCGGACGTTACAACGGCGGCCCCTTGGTCCCGTACGCGGTAATCAGCGTTGAGCAGGGGAAGCGCTACCGGTAGGCTCACCAACACTCGTCAAGTATCCCCCTAAGTCTTTCAGTTTCCGCGTCATCGACCAAGCTGGGTACGCCGGCTTCACCTTCTCCATCGACGGCCACGCCTTCGACGTTATCGAGACGGATGGGATTGAGACCGTTCCTTTCGTGAGTTCGAATTCATACGTTACAAACACACGGGTTAACGGTCATGGTAGGCTGTCACTAGCTTCGATATTTTCGTTGGTGCGTGCTATACTCACGGTACTGACGTTCTCTGACGTATTTTCAGCTCAACGTTACAGTATCGTTGTACGCCGCTTTCCAACGTGCTTGCAATTTACCGACTCAATAACCTTCGCAGCTCAATGCTACTCAGGCTATAGACAATTACTGGATCCGTGCTCCCGTTGTAAGGTGGTACTCTTCGGAAGAGGGCGCAGGCTCAAATATTTCATTCAGATCATTGGCCCCGGCAACAACCCCGACTGTGAGCGCTCCTCGAGTTCCTCGGTGCTAAATGCTGATTGGTTGGATAGTGAACCCCGATTTGGTCCGGGCTATCCTGCGCTACGTGGGAGCACCCGACGAGGAACCTACCACTAGCCCACTCGTCGCCCCCGTTGATCTCGCCGCTCTGCAGGGCGGGTCAGGTGGAGGAGGTGGAAGTGGAAGTGGAAGTGGAAGTGGAAGTGGAAGTGGAAGTGGAGGTGGAGGCGGCGGTGCAACGGCCGGCCATCTCCAGGAGTTCCAGTTGGCGGTAGGCCTCCATATCTGTTCACCGGATCAGTGCTGACACAACCCACAGACCTTGGTTGACCCTGGTGCTCCGGGAGGCGACGTTCCCGCCGACCAGACCATCTCCCTCATCTTCAACGCTGTAAGTCAATTTTTTTCTTTTCAACGTGGGAGCACAATAGTGATAATTCTCATCATTTAGGCTGGCCCTGGTGTACGCACTTTTTACTCAACCATAGTGATGATCTTCTTAGCCCGTCGGATAGATTTGGGAGATCAACGGAATCGTCTACACTCCACCCACTCTGCCAACCCTGCTGAAGGTCATCAACGGAGCTACGACTGTCAGCGACTTCAACATTTCTGAGCATACCTTCGTCTTGGAGCAGAACCAAATCATAGAGCTCGATATCCACGGCTCGGATCACGGTAAGCAGGTTTCGATGCTCAGGACTAAAGTCAGGTCTAATCACTTGGACAGGAATTATCCACCCCTTCCATCTTCAGTTCGCATTTCCTTTGGCATTTCCCGCGACTAGCTCACAAACTTAACTCCCAGCGGTCACGCCTTCGACATTGTCCAGAGCGCATCGGGTCCAGTGAACTTCGTCAACCCGTGAGTTGCATTCAACTTCCCCAACTCTAACCTCATCTCGCGCTCAGGCCCCGTCGCGATGTCATTGCGGTCGAGGAGGGAGGTGTCAGAATCCGATTCCGCGGTAAGCATTGGGTCGTGCCTCATGTATTCCTTGCCGACGTAGTACCTTCTGACTAGCTGACAACCCCGGACCTTGGTTCCTCCACTGGTAGGGCGCTGATTTCGTTGCTACTCGACAACGCTGACAGCACATAACTCTAGCCACATCGACTGGCACTTGGAAGCCGGTCTCGCCGTCGTGTTCGCGGAGGACCCCGCCCAGATGCGTACGGGTAACCAGTCGGAAATTATTACCCCGCAGTGGCTCGACCTGTGCCCGGCCTACTACGCCCAGCCTACGGGTCAGTATTGTTCACGACTTCCCGTCCTTTCGCTGATCCCCCCACTCAGAACTCCAGTGAGCCCTGAGCACAGTGGTGGCTGTCAGATAGGAGTCTGGCCGTCTATTTATCTGCGTTGGTTCCTCTGCTTTGCTATACATCGAAACATACTTGCGGCTTGGGTGCATATATGCGGAATTGAAGTTGTTTGAAGCCTTCGACGAGCGAACTTCTGAATGCGCTAAAACGTGCAAGAACGTGGTTCCAGCAGTTTTTTTTTGGTTTCCTACCGTTTTACAAAGATATATGCGTGTTCCGAACTCCTTCGTCGATTTGCAACCCCCTATCCCGATCTGGAAATCAAGTTGAACATTCAACACAGCCACTGATCAAAGTCTCGCCAAGGGAGGCCAAGGTGAGTCCCACGAAGGTCAACGCCTTGGATTCTCAATATATGGTCGAATTCGAAGCCGTGCCGAGCAAGAAGTGCCAAGTGGAATTCTTCCAGATCCTGGTCACCTACTCACCTCCAACTTTCGAATCATAATAATTCGAGTCTTCGGCACCATGTCATGCTGCGGTGATCTCTGCTCTGGTAATCCCTGTGGTCCAGCGCCGGAAGGTCAGCTGAAAGCTGCAACTTCCGTCTTCTTTCCTCTTTCATAAACGCTAATAGATAACCCGACTCGGATCTGTGTTCCACATCAAGACGTCCTCCTGCGCCACGAGCATCGGCCTCCTCAACATAGATCAGAAGTCCCGCACGGGTTGAAAATTATTTGACAAATGTAATCGGGCATGTTTTGAACATGGGAGTTTCAAGCCAGCACCAGTGTAAATGCTCACAGTTGACACCGTTCGTATAGCTGGCGTTCAGCATGGTTCACCGTGAAATATTCAGGCCCGTGCATCGAGTCACCCACAACAATTTTCAGGCGCATACAAATTTATATTTATCAATGAGCCTATTCTCACAGCGACTATTTCTGGATACCCTGAAGGACGGTTAGCTTTCATTCAAGTGGATTACCGGCGACAAACCTCTACTCTGTAACCACGATGCAGTTCGGTGGCTGGGTGACTGCAACAGGTCCAGCAGGACAGAACTCTGTTCCTTCGACAAGAGCACCGGAATTCTACAATTCGAATAAGAATCATTCGCGAAGAAAAGCGGCATACGAACATCGTAGAAGCAGCTAGTGATGAACCCGTTTGATCCAAGGTCACCAAACCTAATCAAACCTTTCAAGACCTTCATTGATAAGCCCAATAGAAAGAATGTACCCGCAGAACTTGACAGGTGGCGTCAACCCATAGCCCGAACCGGGCGAGACGGCGTTGCCTTCGGTGTCGACGAGAGGGCAAACAGCACAGACCTGGTAAGTGGTAGCGCGTCCAATGGGCAGGGATGCGGCCGAGGCCAGAGAGGCGGCGAGAAGCAGAATGAGAGGGCTAGTAGCGAACATGTAGTGCTGCGTGGAGTTCAACGAAATCCAGAGCCTCTTTATACTCTCCGGCTACGTGAAGCTTGTGAATAAGGGTTAAAAAACGGCCGCAGGCGGGGGACCTGGGCTTAACCATGATCCACCCTAGTGTCTCCTAGACCGATCTTTATGTCACATTCTTACCTCGTTCCTTGATGGTCCACCTGCGGGTACCAAAACTCAATAGAATGCAAGCGACGAATGCGTAACGCGAACGTGAGAAAGGACGGCGGAATTCATCGCCGGAGGCGGGCCGCAGGCAGTTTGACTTACAAGGAGCATTGATGGGAATTTACGACCTGCTCATTGGCAGTTCGGTCAGGTTCGGTCCCTCGGTCGGCCAACTGAATGTATCGTTGTTCTCCATTCTACTTTCCCGACGGGGCATTCGGGTGAAGTCACTCCCACCGTACTCCGACTAACGAGGACTGCCGTTGATCACGAAACCTCAGGAACGCATGGAAGAGGCTTGGAAAGGCCTTGGAAATACGAGTGAGCACCACCAAATATTGACCACACTGGACGTCCGTTTCTTAGCATACTGAACTGCCCGAAAATCGAGACGCTCACTATTATTGGAGAGAGGCTGAATAACCCCGAACAGGCGCCATTAAGCGAATACCAGCGCGGAGTATTGTCGGAGGCATCGAGTCGTTGAGCCCTCAAAGACCGCCCAACCCAGAAAAGAGACCCCCGATCAATTCCGGCGGAGGAGGTCGGACAATGACTCAAAGCAATCCGCTCTTGTTTGCGGACTTTGATATGGAGCTTGCAACACTCTTCCCATAGTGGCTAAGCATTGAGGAAAGAGTCCAAGCGCGATTCTTTATTTCCCTTTCCCACCCTAGAACTAGTCTCTCATAGACCGACGCTTCAACGGTGAGCTCGGAACTCGCTTGTTGAACCCGAGAACAGGGCACCGCGAACCATGTTTGTCGCTACCCCCGTTCCTGTTATGCCCATACCAAGCCATCGAGTGCACTCATGGTCGTCGGCGGGGGGAGTGGATGACGGGACGAGGATGACGACGAACACAGGTACACTTTCCGTTCTTTCCTGCCCATGGGTGATTATCCCTACTCCTTCGTCAGACTGAGACTCCCAAACGGTGATGAGTTGGGGGCCTCCGAGCTCACAAGCTGCGTCCTCCTCCGGTGGGATCCTGACTTGTTCTCTGGACTATTTTGCTTACCAAACATGAAGCTTCGCCGTTCATTACGCCCCCTCTGCGTGAGCAGGAGCGCGAGCAGCGGCTCCGCATGCTGGACTCCCGCATGGCGATGGACATGGCACCGCCGCCTTACAATGACAAGGTAGGTAGGTAGGTAGGTAGTATTACACGGCACGGTCCCGCTGTCACAGACAAAGCCCTGGTAATCTAATCTCGTCCAGCTATACTGAGATAGTGGATTGGGGAGTGAGATTTTAGTCCAGCCAGAGACTTCGTGAAGATGATCGAATAAACGACTAGGGAGGGTACAGAATACTCTACTAACTAGTCGTACTTATACTGTCTGGGTGTGAACTACTAACTACTAAATATGGTAGCGACTGCGTGGTACTTGTTGGTATCCTCGTGGCGTCCTGGGAATAATACCTTTAAGCATGTGTTATGCTGTCCTTTGTCGTGCGTGTGGCAGGTGTCATTTAATATATACATACTGCGGCTCCTGGCGTCTAGCCCGTCTTCATGGATCGGCATACACCTTTACTTCTGTATGCTGGGAGTTCTCTCGTCGTCTCCACTGATCCTTCGTCCGAGGCTTTGTCTGTGAGCCAATAATATCCACCATGCACCTTGGCGTGTGTCTTGCCATGTGGGTGCGGGTTCTTCGTCGATCGGTCCCTCGATCAAGGTCTTCTATTAACACCATGTGTCCTTGGTGCTTCTTCGATCGTAGGGCTTCTGTATTCCCATGATCGGTGTGTGCGTTGTATGGCAGGCGACAGCTGTCGGGCGGTATTGTCGGTGTACGGCCTTCGGTGTCCCGCCATGTCTTCTGGTGAAGCGCTCCCAGAGCGTCACGCGTGACTAGTCACTGCGGATTGTCCCAAGCGGACAATATGTGTCGCGCAAGACTGTGTTCCCGTTTAATCTACAATGGCGGTGCCATGTCCTGATAGGGATATCTTCTATTCCCATATTGAGTTCCTGTTGTAGAACTCTTCGTCGTCTGAGGGGTCGTCCTCGTACGTCGTATTCCCTCTGAAGTCCTGCGGCGGCTCTGGCTCATCTTCGTCGCTGCCGTTACTGCCGTATTCCTCGCAGTACTTCCTTCGGTACTCTAAGCACCTTTCCCATCGCGCGTTGTTCTCTGCGATGAGCCGTGCTTCGGCTTCTTCCTCCGTCTCGTCATCTCCTTCGCTATCTTCTTCTAATAGCCTTCGGAAGAGATTGTCTATCTCCTTCCGGTTCTTGCCTTTAACCGGTTCTGTCCGAGGGACTTCTTCCGGTAGCATGATATAGTTTAGGCGCCTGGGCGCTTCTACTATCTTAGACGCCTGTGGGTGCCTCGGCACTTCGACCTGTGCCTGTTCTGCTATCTCGTTATCACCCTTATCATTCTGGGCGTCTACGAGATCCTCGACCTCAGGATCTATATCTTCTGTGATCCCTTGGTCTGCGGCTTGTTTCTCTTCGGCTTCTTCCTGGAGAACCTTCTGCTCGAGTTCGGCCAGCCTCTGTCTTAGCAGGTTGCCAGCTTCTACGTCTCCGGCTTGGCTGCCGAACGTGATCTGTTCGAGAGCGTCGAGCCACTCTTGTAGCTGGGCTCGGCTTCGACTCTCGGGGGTTGACTCGGGCTCCGGCATCTCCTCTTCCGAGACTTCGGAGTTGTCGCCTTCGGTTGACTCTTGGCCGAAGGTTTGTTCGTCTTGATCTTGGGAGGTGCCGAAGATCTGTTCCTGTTGATCTTCAGGGGTGTTGAAGATCTCGTCGTCGTAGTTCAGGTCCTCGAACTCGACTAGTTCCATACTCAAGCCGTATCCCTTTTCAGGTGTAGGCTCGGGCTCCGGGGTCTTTTCCCGTTCTGGCTCAGGCTTAGGGGTGTCGTCCGCCGTTATCTTGTCTGTGTGCTCCTGTTTGGCAACAGTCTCAGATGGCGTTGGAACGATAAGATTGGAATCGAATCGTGACATTACCCCCTCTCTAGAGTCAACGTCCTCGTTGACCGGGGTGGACTTTGAATATTTTAAGGATTCCTCCTCTTCGGGCTTTATCCCGGCGTTCTCCTCCGTGCCTTGCTCGGATTCGACAAGTATTATAGGGACTTCTCCCATGGTTTCGTCTATTTCCAGCATCTTATCTAAAAGTGCCTTCAAGTCTTCGAGGTTCTGGGCGTCGGCTTTGGTCTGTGATGTGACCTCGGCTTCTCCCGTCGTCGAGTATTCGTAGGACTCCTCCTGAATCGTTGTAAGCCGCTTTCCTTGCTTGCCGCTATTCGTCTTGTTTATACTCGCGTACATTCTACGAGTGTTGATCTTACGGCTTCGGAGTGCTTCCCGAACCGTCTTCGCTGCTCTCGGCGTTGTCTTTGCTTCGAGCGTGAACGCTTCCTCGATGGTGATCGATTGAGTTCCCACGGCTGTGCCGTCCTGTTTATCCGCACTATTTGTACCAGTTTGGGTTCTGGGTTCTTCGCGTGAAATGCCCTGTGTCGTTGGCATTTCCTCGGCTTTGGTAACGTCCGAAGTCCCCGACTTCTTCTGTTCCTCTGGCGCTTCCTCCCTGTCCGTCCGGGATTGAGCCATCGCGGCATTGCCGCCCTTTTCCGCGTTGTCGGATCTGCGGCTACTGGCATCTATTTCTATCCCGGCGGCTTCTTCCGGTTCCTCTTTGGATGCTTCTTTTACATCGGCATGTCCACCGACTCCTTTCTGTTTTAAGGTCCGATCCTTCTTTGATCGGCATCCAATAAACATCCCTTTCGGGCTCCACCCCCTCTCTAGGGGGGTCTCTTCCTCTTCGTCTTTTTTGGTGGTTTTAAAATTTTCTTGTTCCGCTAGGAACGTATATCTGCCATAAATATTTCTGGCTGCCGTTTCCGGCTTCTCCTCCGGTTTCTTCTTGGTTTCCGGGTCCAATTTAAATAATCCTCCTGCCCGTAATTTCCTGGACAGGACTTGCAAGTCTCCTTGCGAATAATCGTCTGGGTTAAATAACCCCGTGGGAAACCGTCTGCGAAGCGGTTTCTTGCATTTTCGGAGCATATGCCCGGCTCCTCCGCAGTTATAACACCGAAAAATGTTTCGGGTTATCTTTCGCCATTTTGAGGCGAGTCCCTTTTGAGCTTTTAATTTCTCGGCAAGCTCTGCCATACTCCGGTGCGTGTATGTCGTGACACACAGAGTCTTCAGATCGAATTCGTGATCTGGGCGCTTGGTTTTATTTCCCTGCTCTTTCCCTTGAGCAGTCTCGTTGACCCTATTTACAGCCGGCGTCTTGGCTTCCTTCTTGTTGAACTTGGCCAGTGCTTCGGCAAGTTCCTTCATCTGTTTGATCGGCACCTTGTCTGTACCGATCACACTGGTGATCGTTTTGATGGCCTTTCGACGATCCTTTTGCTCCTTTGGCTCGGTGACCTTGGGAGTTGTCGGCCCCTGGGATTTCGGGGGTGCTTCGGACTTCTTTTGTCCGGTCTTCGGTTTTACTTCCCTGGGAAGGTTCTTTATAGTCGACCGCCGGATCGACTGTGTCTGTGGGGACCTGTTGGGTCCCGCGGCCCGTTCTGTGGCCGTGTTCTCGTGATCCCGCCGTTCTTCGGGGATCGGGGTTCGTTGCGGAAATTCCCCTTCCGGGAACATCTCCGCCTCCTCCTGTTCAAGGCTTTGGTATCGCCCGAACTTCGTGGTGCCCATTACCCGGGGCATGGGTTCTGCTGCAAACCGGACGTGCTTCCGAGTCCCGGCTTGCTTTTTCGTCTTGGATCCCGAAGGATCCCTCCGCTTACTACCCCCTGGGTAGTGGTCGACATGAACCCCTTTGGGTTCGGTTCTACTTGAAGCCCCCGGCTTCACTGCGCTTACTGCTCCCCGAGCAGTCTCCGTTCGTGAACCTTTATTTATAGTCGTGGTTCCCACGACATTCTGCGTCATCTTCTTCTTTAACGTCGGCGATGATCCGACAGTCTTCGTGACTCCCTTATTTAGAGTCGCTGGTCCTGCGACGGTCGCTGTCCCGTTATTTATAGTCGCGGGCTTCACGATTGTGAGGGAGGCGGGAATCCAAAACATGCCGCGCGGCAAGCTCTTTCGAGCCGCGGGTTTTTCCGGTTCCCTGCTTAGAGGCATCGCCGGAGGCCTATAAGCTAGTGGGCTTGGCAGCCGCACTCGGATTTGTTCTACAATGGCCATGGTCTAGGCCACCGTTTCTCGGGTTGGGGGAGGTGGTTTCGTATACGCAAAAAGTGCGCAGGGGGTGATGGGGGGAGGGGCGAGGTGGACTCCAAGGAGTCGTTCGGCGATGCGCGGTTTCGTTCGCGACTTTTCTTCTTCCGCACGAGGCGGGGGGTGGAATTAAAGAGTGTCTGTTGCAAACAGAACTACCCCGGGCCTTCTCTTCACGTGCCCGGCGATAGCGAGTCGGTCCCCTGGGTTAACAGGTGACGGAACTCCTGCGACTGCTATGTGGCTTGGGACGGACTCAACGTTTCCCGTGGCCTAGCGTCTGTCTGTTTAAAGAGTGGACCTCTTTAATTTGTCGGTGCCGGATACGCCTTACGTCCGAGCCGCGTCTGAGAGTCGGTGGGGAGGAGGAGGGGTGGCGATAGAGACAGGAACGGATGGAAGGATAAACGTACGCAAATAGTGCGCGAAGTATTCGTTTTCGTGGGGGTTTGGGTTGCACAATAGTGTGCGGGCGATGGTGGAGGTGGTGTTGTTCTTGGTTACGCAAGTGGTGCGCGAGTGGTGAATGGGTAGAGGATACGCAAGGAGTGCGCGAGGGGGGAGGGTGAGGAAAGGAGGTCGGGGTGGCGGTACGGTGCGGTATGAAGAGTAGTCGTTTATTATGTCACAGACAAAGCCCTGGTAATCTAATCTCGTCCAGCTATACTGAGATAGTGGATTGGGGAGTGAGATTTTAGTCCAGCCAGAGACTTCGTGAAGATGATCGAATAAACGACTAGGGAGGGTACAGAATACTCTACTAACTAGTCGTACTTATACTGTCTGGGTGTGAACTACTAACTACTAAATATGGTAGCGACTGCGTGGTACTTGTTGGTATCCTCGTGGCGTCCTGGGAATAATACCTTTAAGCATGTGTTATGCTGTCCTTTGTCGTGCGTGTGGCAGGTGTCATTTAATATATACATACTGCGGCTCCTGGCGTCTAGCCCGTCTTCATGGATCGGCATACACCTTTACTTCTGTATGCTGGGAGTTCTCTCGTCGTCTCCACTGATCCTTCGTCCGAGGCTTTGTCTGTGAGCCAATAATATCCACCATGCACCTTGGCGTGTGTCTTGCCATGTGGGTGCGGGTTCTTCGTCGATCGGTCCCTCGATCAAGGTCTTCTATTAACACCATGTGTCCTTGGTGCTTCTTCGATCGTAGGGCTTCTGTATTCCCATGATCGGTGTGTGCGTTGTATGGCAGGCGACAGCTGTCGGGCGGTATTGTCGGTGTACGGCCTTCGGTGTCCCGCCATGTCTTCTGGTGAAGCGCTCCCAGAGCGTCACGCGTGACTAGTCACTGCGGATTGTCCCAAGCGGACAATATGTGTCGCGCAAGACTGTGTTCCCGTTTAATCTACAATGGCGGTGCCATGTCCTGATAGGGATATCTTCTATTCCCATATTGAGTTCCTGTTGTAGAACTCTTCGTCGTCTGAGGGGTCGTCCTCGTACGTCGTATTCCCTCTGAAGTCCTGCGGCGGCTCTGGCTCATCTTCGTCGCTGCCGTTACTGCCGTATTCCTCGCAGTACTTCCTTCGGTACTCTAAGCACCTTTCCCATCGCGCGTTGTTCTCTGCGATGAGCCGTGCTTCGGCTTCTTCCTCCGTCTCGTCATCTCCTTCGCTATCTTCTTCTAATAGCCTTCGGAAGAGATTGTCTATCTCCTTCCGGTTCTTGCCTTTAACCGGTTCTGTCCGAGGGACTTCTTCCGGTAGCATGATATAGTTTAGGCGCCTGGGCGCTTCTACTATCTTAGACGCCTGTGGGTGCCTCGGCACTTCGACCTGTGCCTGTTCTGCTATCTCGTTATCACCCTTATCATTCTGGGCGTCTACGAGATCCTCGACCTCAGGATCTATATCTTCTGTGATCCCTTGGTCTGCGGCTTGTTTCTCTTCGGCTTCTTCCTGGAGAACCTTCTGCTCGAGTTCGGCCAGCCTCTGTCTTAGCAGGTTGCCAGCTTCTACGTCTCCGGCTTGGCTGCCGAACGTGATCTGTTCGAGAGCGTCGAGCCACTCTTGTAGCTGGGCTCGGCTTCGACTCTCGGGGGTTGACTCGGGCTCCGGCATCTCCTCTTCCGAGACTTCGGAGTTGTCGCCTTCGGTTGACTCTTGGCCGAAGGTTTGTTCGTCTTGATCTTGGGAGGTGCCGAAGATCTGTTCCTGTTGATCTTCAGGGGTGTTGAAGATCTCGTCGTCGTAGTTCAGGTCCTCGAACTCGACTAGTTCCATACTCAAGCCGTATCCCTTTTCAGGTGTAGGCTCGGGCTCCGGGGTCTTTTCCCGTTCTGGCTCAGGCTTAGGGGTGTCGTCCGCCGTTATCTTGTCTGTGTGCTCCTGTTTGGCAACAGTCTCAGATGGCGTTGGAACGATAAGATTGGAATCGAATCGTGACACCCGCTTAGGAACACCGGTTTCCAGGAAGTATCCCGATGTACACGCCAAGGGGAACTCGGGATTAAAATATCGGACGTGGGGAGGGAGGGGGGGGGGGTCTGGCCGAGGGCCGAAAAAAACTTCTTCCTATAAGTTATGAGAGGCAGGAAAAAGGCTGGGAGAGGCATGGCAGAGCTTCTAATGAGTGAGAAACCTCAAGCTTTGCTTCCCACTCACTTCAGGAGGTGTTGAAATAATAATTCTAGTCAAGTTCAACCAAAAGTGGGTTGTCGGCGGTCCCGGAGTAGGTTCAGACAAAACCTGCAAGTATAATTGAGGCCCTGGCAGCACTTGAGATAGCCTTAGGGAGCATATCACATACCTCAAACAATAAAATGCACTGGCAGTGGTTGTTCGAAGAAGGTTCAGGAAGTCCGGAGAGAGCGGCCCGGTGCTAGGGGCGGGAGGCACCTTCCCTATATAGAAGGAGGGGGGGGGAGGGGGGGTCCAGCCAAGGTTGAAAAAAACTTATCGACCCCCCTTCCGACTTTCGAATCCCGAGTTCCCCTTGGTACACGCACTAAGTAGCTACATCATCGTCCCTGGACCTCTCCATATCCCCATAGCCGAGCTCACGGTCGCAGTCCCAGGCTCGCCGCGGTAGAACTACAGGAACACAAAAAAGCAGAAGAAGATTAGCACGTCAACAGATCAGCCTACCAGTCAAGTTACTAAACGGAACACGGGAACAGCATAGAAAACCTCCAGAACATCATACGCAAATTTTGCAACCAGAGCAATTGTCGGCCTCGGATAAATAATGGCTTTCAGGAACTCAGTGTTTGAGAGAGCCACCATTTGAGTGCGTAGGGTTGGAAGAGCGGTGAATAGTTCGCGGAAGAACTTGACCTGCAATTCAAAGAATTGAAAATATTCGCACGGTGAGTAATTCAAGTCATTGGTTGACATGTGGGAAGGTCCATTGAATCACGACGGAGGCAAGGCAGAGGCACGGATGAATGTGCCTTCGTACATTTCCAACTGTATTGTGGCTCATTCGTAATGTACACATGTAACTAGCAATCCAGAGACAATTTGAACTGAATCAACTGCCAATGTACATGCTTCACGAGAATTATCCAACCTACCTTTGTTTTTTTCTCATTTTATCATCGCCCATTGTCCTCCTTCCCTCTACCCGCTACTCTTTACTGACCTCTCCCTTTTCATTCTTTATCCCATCTTCCCTCCTGTCTACTTAGCACCGATCATTCTTTATACTATTGTCTCTCTATGTTCCTTCATTGCACCCTCCACCTTCTGGTCCCGCGCATATTTATTATCTCGCGGAACGCTCGCTCGAACTTCGCCCTTGCTGCGAACTCGTCGCTGCGTGCACACCCTTCGGGCAGATGATGATTGAATGACCGAATTCCTCCAATATCATGACCACCGCGAACACGGAAACTAGGGAACGGTCAAGCGGGGAGAAAGGCGCGGAGCGAGACGAGGAAAGGCAGGCTGACATGTATCGCAGTTCTGCGAAGGGATGCACAGCGAATTTTCCAGCTTGAGGTATGTGTCTCCTTGAGCCGGTGGATAAGACTAATGTCCTCTTGTCTTACAGGCCTCCTCGCGGGCACCATACGACACGCAGTTCTTCAAAAATCTGAGGTATTTACAGTTTCTTTACAGCTGTTTGCATAACTCCGTGAAAACATGTTTTTTTTTTTTTTCTTTTTTTTTTTTTTGCTCACATGCTTTGGGCCAAGATGCCCGGGGTTTCAAAATCCTTCATTTGCAGTTCCTATGAAGTCCCTTATGCCTTGACTACACTTTTGACATTCCGCCTCCCATCAAAGTCCCGATTTAGGAATTCTGATCCCGGCAGAAACGGCGGGTTTGAAAGTCCGACAGCTGCCACCAACAGGATTTCTCCCCTTCTTACTGCTCCCTGCAAATTATTGCTTGGATGCCCATGGCCTTGTCCCTCCAACAACTCGGCTTACTTGCCTTCATTGCCGGTGTCATCCACTCGAGCTGAAAGATGGTGTGTGCAATACTTTACAGAAAGAAGGATGTGTGCAATACTTTCAGGAGCCTGTGTCCAGGATAATAGTCTGTCTGTTGCGCCTTCTTTCCGGGAGGAATTTACCGAAGTGCCGTGGCTGCTGGTTCGATCCCGCCCGGTCTTTTTTCTTTTTTGTCTGTGAATTCTCGAAGTCAATGTCTGTCGACATCGGCAGACAACGGTACATGCCTGAGCTCTCACCTTTAAAACTTGTGGCCGTACCAGTCAGTACCCTGGTGCCCCCGGTCCCATGTTCTACTTTCTCCTATGACTTATCCGCCCACGGCAACGACGGCACGACTTGATCTGCCGATTTGTGCCGCGATCAAAAAAACCTTTTTGGGACTCTGAAATTTAAACGACTCCTTGACTACGCCCAAATAATATTTTCAAATGTCCTGTGCACGGTGATTATAGATGGTGGGACTTGCCGAATGTGCTGATCTAAAAACATTGATCTCCCTGTTCCCTAATGCCTGCCGACCACAAGGTATTCAAGAAGTCAATATGCAGCAACCATGTCTCTTGGTGTTCTGGCCCAGGCAGTTGTGGGTGCACAGGTGTTGGGTGGTTTGCCACCGATGCCGGGCCATGCCGAGTGTACACCGGATGCCGAATCTGCTGGTATGCACTGAAGCTTTTGCTAGATACAATTTACAAATCGATACTAAATAACATAGGACAACACTACTTTTTCGGCCATGTTCACAACATTTTGAAAGGAGTTGTTGTTTTATGTACACCCTTGATGCCGACAACGGCATGCACAACCCGGGAGCAAATCACATCGGAGGCGGCGCGGTAAAAGTTTGTGTGCGCCTCACACTCTACAGGAATGAAATGTTCATGTCTGGAGAAAATTATAACTGCGGGGAGATGCCGAGGCGGGCCTACTCAACAGCTGCCCATTACACACCGGACAGAAAATAGTCCCGAAGCAAAGTCAAGGTACTATACCCAAATTATTCCATCCAGATAACCTCTGAGGGGACTCTGGTTGCGGGAGGAACTGAAAATGAAGGATTTTGAAACCCCGGGCATCTCGGCCCAAAGCACGTGAGCAAAAAAAAAAAAAAAAAAAACACGTTTTCACTGAGTTACAAGTTGTGGGGACCCGCCTTTGGCGGGTGTTTTGCTGCACAATCTGTGCTCGCAAAGACACAGTGGATTCCGAGCTCGCCTGTTTTTGGCCCTCGCTAACGCTCGGGCATCTCACTGGGTCAGGTGACTTTATCACCTGACATTATCAAAAAAAGCTGTGCTCTTTGTGTTTTAATGTACACAAGTTGAGGGACCCGCCTTTGGCAGGTATTTTGCTGCACAATCTGTGCTCACAAAGACACAGTGGATTCCGAGCTCGCCAGTTTTTGGCCCTCGCTAACGCTCGGGCATCTCATTGCCGCCGGGTCAGGTGACTTTATCACCTGACATTATCAAAAAAGCTGTGCTCCTCGTGTTTAATGTATAGGAAGGATAGGACGCAAACGGCTGTAACGGTGATTTACTTGCTATGAATGACCCATCTCGTCGTCACCAAGTCATGATGTGCTTCGAAGGTCAGCTGAATGATTCAACTTTCGCCTTCTTTCCTCTTTCATACAGTAAACACTACTTAATAGATAATCTGTAAAACGGAAGTTGAAAGTCCAGAACATGCACTAATCGAGTGTCAAGCATCTGCCAAGGTGCTCAGCATGCGTGCCAGATTTCTGGAAAATATATTCCGTACTGTACCGAAATTGCAGGATAAAATGGCACAACTCACTGCTGTAGAGTTCCTTAAAGCCATTATTTATGAACGCTCAATTATTGTCCTGGCTGGGAAATATGTGCATGAGGTCCTTCAAGAATTCTCCGCCACTCCACTGTGCCGCCCATAGAGTAAATATGTCTGACTCGAAGTTGATTAATTCTAGGTCACCGTTTTTGCTGCTTTCTTTTGTCTGGGTTCTAAGGCGGGGCATGGGGAAACCTGTGGGATCTGCTCACTGGGGCTCAGATTGGCAGGGAGTGGTCCAGGGGCGATGATGTATTTTTACTTGCTTTGTACACCGGGATAATCCCTGGAAACCGGTGTTCGTAATTCGGACCGTGCCGTGTAATGCTACCTACCTACCTACCTACCTACCAACTCGGATCTGTGTTACACATCAAGACATCTTCCTGCGCCACGAGCATCGGCCTCCACGGAACGCATATGTCTTGTCCATCTCCTACTCAACACAGATCAGGTGAAGTCCCGCACCGAATAGATGACTATTTACCCCACGTCTCCGGGACATCACTCATGTCGAACAACACCTCAGCGCCTTCCGCAATCTGCTCGTGTCGGATGACGGCCGAACCCACCGCACGACCGTCAATCGTCAAGCTGCGGACGTACTTTGCCGACGGAGCGCCCGCGGCGATGATAGTCAACGCCTTCGCGCGCCGGGGCAGCCTAATGGTCACCTTATCGAAGAAGGGGCTGCATACGGTATTAGAAATCGGTTGGGAATTTGAAAGTTAGCGGAGGGGACGACGCACGAGCCCACGACATACTCTCTCGAGGCGGGATTCACCGGATAGAAGCCTAGCGCGGAGAAGAGGTACCAAGCGCTCATTTGACCGCAGTCCTCATTCTGCACAAGGTCAAGCAAGGTCAAAGTCGGTCGGCACGAAAGTGAATGTGAAAACTCACACCTGACAGTCCGGTGGGAGTACTATTGTAATTCGCCGCGGCGATCTCGCGCACCCGCTCCTGCGTCTTGCTCGCAGCCCCCGCAAGAGCGTACAAGTACGGAATGTGGTGACTGGGCTGGGGGTTAACTCCTTTTCAGCACACCTACATAACTTGAATGGCACGAGAACGATCCAACGAACCTCATTACTGTGATCATTATGTCCGCCATCGAGATGGGCATCCAAACTCGCCACGAAGCTCGCGTTGCCGCCGCGATGCTGCACGAGGCCGGGTATGTCCTGCACGACGTCGAACGTATAGGCCCACTTGTCACCCTCCGTCCACCCGTTGTCCGGCCCCGCCCACGCGCCACTGGCGTTCCGCGCCTCCATGAACCCCGTTTCGTTGTTGTACAGTGTGAATGGTGCGGTCATCGCGCGGTTCTGCAGGCCGCTCACGATGTGCGCGGGCTTCCCCAGTGCGTCGGCGAGGCGGGAGAGCGCGTAGTCGTCGTCTGGAGTTCAAGATGTTGAATGATAATATGGAACGGGAACGACACTCACAGGCGTAGTCGAGTGTGCGCGATGCCGACTCCGAGTGCACGTCGTCGGCGACCCAACCTTTCTCAGCGTACACCGAGGATAACCCCGCACGAACCTCGTAGCCTACGTTCTGTATGCAGACCAATTATTAATTAATATCAGCAGGTAGAATATACAACACGACTCGCCTCCTGACGATCAGAGTAACTGGGAATAGATCAAATAAGGGCCGTTGGCGTCATGAGAGTGTGAGATGCATACGTCGTGTTCAAGTCATTTTGAGGGGGCACAGTTCCGTCCTTGTACGCTGCCTCCCAGGCGAGGTCCGTGTCAAATCCTTTGATACCCTTGACGACTGCCTCGGCGATGAGGGAGTCCGCGTGCGTTCCTACCTAAGGAAGAGGTTCAGCTGCTCTCCGGCGGCATGCATGAATTCCGTACCATGATATTCGTTTCTGATGCATAGACGTGACCTGATAAGTACTCCGGGAAAATAATTATGGCAACCGCAACTCACCAACGATGTTCTTCCACATCGGGAGCCAACCGCCCTGCAAACGGGTAACGTTGTAAGAAACCGAAATGTGAAAGAAGAGTTAGGCTCAGACCTCCTGGTAATCCTGGAGCATGCTAGTGATCATCGCGGGGACTCTCTCGGGCGCAAAAAGTATGAGCCACGCCCATTCGGCGCGGAATGTGTCCTGGTTAGTTAGCGACTGAACAATGCAAACCGACAAATGGACGATGCACACCCAGTTCGAGTAACCTGTGTAAGACTTGCCCTCGTGGACCTGGTTATCATACCCCGAATAATAGTGCCCGCCTTCGTCCTGTTCGTACGGGTACTGCAACAATTTATCAGACGCCCTGTATTCGTAAGCAGAAAATTGCGGAACCTGCAACGTATGGAAGAACGCTGTGTAAAACACCTCCTTATCGGCCTCACTGGCCCCTTCGAGCGTGATACGATCGAGCTTTTCCGCCCACGCAGCGCGGGTCTGGCGCGCAGTCTCCTCCAGCGCCACCCCATCCGCGATCTCCGCATCGAGATTTCTGCGCGCCTGGTCAACAGAGATGAACGACACCCCGATGCGCACGTTCACCGTCGTCGTCTCCGCGCCGAAACGCGCGTACGCGGAAAGCAATGCTCCGTTTCCCGTTATCGCACCAGCGGGCTCGGACCCATTCTGCACGACGCCGTAGCTCGCGAACGGCACATCGAAGCGGGCGCAGAAGTAGCCGCGGAAGTGACTGGCGTTCGCAGCGATGGAAGTGGGCGTGATGATCCAGTCCTGGCGCTCGCTGTTCGAGCCGGTGATCTCGCGCCGCGCGGGGTCGATGGCAATGCTTCCGGATGGGTAGGTGATGTTGGTCGGGGTGGACGTGATCACGGAGGGCCGCGTCGCCTCGAGCAGGACGTACGCACTCTGCTCTTTAGGGAATGTGAACCGCAGATGCCCAACGCGAGATGCTATATTACGGTTCAACAGGGCGCCGGATACACGTGTAAATGGCCCTTACTTGCGCTCTGCTCTGCCAATATCGTGCTCCCGTTTCCGGCGTCCAGATCCACACGATAATAGCTCGGAGTGATGACCTCGGAGGCGTTGCTGAATCCAAACCCGCGATCGGCAAACGCGCTTTTGACCTGGCCGATCCCGGGGACGACGACCACGGGCGCGCTCTCCCCCATCCAGATGGCCGGCTGGTGGGTGCCTTGGAAGCCGTGGATGGTGCTTGCGGTGAGGTTGTACGGCGTCACGGAGACGTAGTTCTCGTGCGTCTGGGCAACCCAGCGCGTCATTGCGAAGGGTGGCGCGGTGCTCGGGATCTATGGATGTAGGTTTGGCCAGAGTTTTCAGTCCTAAGTCGATACACCTACCATTCCTCCTGAGCCGTTCGGTGTGTCTCCGCCGTTTCCAATAAGCCTGTTAAGAATGTTCAGAGGCAATTATAACGATAGGAATTTGCAGAGATCTAACGGTCGGACGTGGTCCACTGCGTCACTGGGCGGAATGGAGAATGCCGGAGGACATTTGGAGGCCGAAGCGAGTGATGCAGATGCAATGAGGATCCAAGTCGAGAAACCGGACATTTTTAGTAGTTTTCGCTCGTTTCACCAACGTTTCGCAGACGACAGAAAGAGGTTGAAGAGCAGGACTCGGAGTCACTTGCCACTTGGTTGACCCAGAGTGATGACGCCAGTGCTTGAAACTTGAACACAGGCCTCCCAACTTGAAGATAGGTTGTTTCTCCCCGTTTTCGGTCGATACAGAGGAGAACGGCACGCAATCCAACGTGGTTAAGAACAAAGTGGGAAAGTTCACGGTGGCGTGAGGAAAGACGTTAGACGTAATGATGTCATGATGGTAATTCGGTGATCCCCGCGACCTGCACCGTAAGTCAACACAAGGAAGTTTACTCGGCCGCATAGTACTTATCTCTGGGCTCTCGGCTTTTTGATGACGGGTAAGTTCAATCGGAGCACCCATTTTTTTCAACATCTCTCTGTGGTTCGTTTTCTGACCTGCCACTGGCAAATTGAAGTCGATGCTGTCCGTGGAGCCAGTCGTGTTGCAGAGTTTGGTGTTTGGGCATTCTAAAGCACTAGTTCGCATTTTCTGATTTTTATTCTAGGCTGGTGTGGGACATGGCGTCGTCACGCGCTCGTGGTCAGTCGGAGTTTGAATCCAGCTTTCCTTTCTCTCCCATGTCCACTGTCAACTTCGCTCCTTCAAGCACGGCCGGTGGAGAAAGGGTCTCTCCACTCGCTTGTCCTTGAGTCTTGCGACCTTGTCTCCGCGAACTCTCTCACTTAGAGGGTAAACACGAGAAGCACACCTTGAAAAGGCTCGAGAGGCGGCCTAGCTAGCGCGACTCAGCCATTGCCTAATCCACCAGATACATGTCTTGCATCCCATAGTCCTGTCAGCTGGAGGCTCAAGCGGCGAGAGTGGCACCCATAGGAGAGTTGTGAAAATCGTGAAGATGCCACTGGTGACTGAAGAAAGCTACCGATGAAGGGAAATTGGAGAGCTTGTCGAGGTGAAAATATCCCACCTTGCTGGTCCAACTCTGTTCCACTCAAGTCCTGGGCTGAAGGCAATTTTGCGACGATTTTCCCCCGCCGGATGTCGGGACGAACGAGCCGAAGTTGAGGCGGCAAAAGGAGGGCCCGATATCCGAGTTCACGCACTCCTAATAGAAATTCGCCCCGCAATTGCAGTCTTCTTCGTCCCCTCCCGCCACCCTACCCATGCCCTCCCCAAGCCTCTCTGCGACGCACAAAGAAGCACTCGATCGCATCTTGGTGTGTGCACTTATCATCCCAATGGTTTAGATTCCAAGTGAACCTCCGCAGGCCGATGCGGTGGCAAGCAAAATAACCCCGGCCCTGTTCTTGGCTGTGACAACCGCGGACGGACCGATTTACATGCATCAAACTGGGACGAAAGTCATAGGCGACCCGACGAGTGGTACCATCGACGAGGATACGGTTTTCTGGCTATGCAGTCAGACCAAGCTCATTACATCTGTTCGTATTTTTATAAGTTGCTTCATTCGATTCACACCACCAATTTCCTATAGATCGCTGCCCTCCAACTCGTGGACCAAGGCAAAATCGCGCTGGAAACGCCGATCGAGAGCATCATCCCTGAACTGAAGAACCCGGTGGTGCTAGGGATCGATGGGCAGACTACGCCGGCGAAGAACAAGATCACTCTCGGGCATCTGTTGAACCACAGCAGCGGACTCCATTACTACGGGGATCCCGCATTGTCGAATCCCAACGGTGAGTTCAAGCAGTAATGAAATCTGCAGTGAAGGCACTAAGAGTCTTGTGCACAGGGATGAGTGTACCGTATTCCTACCGTTACAAGGAGGACGAGGACGCTGTCTCGACGTTCTTCAAGTTTCTGAAGGTCAAAGTGAACACTTCGTGTACTTACTATTGGTTTGAACTCTGTAACGACAGGGCTCGCATCCTGGAGTGCCGTTGAAATTTGAGCCCGGCACGGACTGTAGGTCCTTCAGTCATTCCTAGTTTATTCTGTCGACACCCTCCTAGTTGCATACGGATTCTCCACCGATTGTGCCGGCTTCATCGTCGAGCGCCTATCTGGCAAGACGCTCGAGCAATATTTGTCAGTACTTTCCTCCATCGCGCTAAACTTCCAACTCTCTTAATGAATTTTCAACAGCCAGGACCACATATTCGCTCCCCTCGGCATCACTTCCGCATCGTTCTACCTCACACCCAAGCTGGAGGACCGACTCCTCCCTCTTTCTAAAGCGAACGCAAGCGGGGCCCTCGAGCCGTGGAAAGGGCCACCCCTGATCGAGCAAGACCCTGCGCGCGGTACTTATTATTTATTCGCTTAATTCGACTTCAGTTCGATCTTACCGACGACACCGCAGTGCGTGTGCACTTGGGCGGCGTCGGCGGGTACGCGTCGCAGAAAGACTACCTCACTCTGCTCCGCCACCTGCTCCAAATCAAAGGTTCGTTTCCCTCCTCCTAACAAATGTTGTCTGAAATTTGAAATCTGTGTTAGCCGGCAGCGCAACCGCGCCCATCCTCTCGCGCGCTTCCGTCGACAGCATGTTCGCACAAACGCTCACTCCCGCTGGCGGTGCGAGCCTGCTGACCATGATCGACCCGTACCTCGGGCTCCCCTCCGGCGGCGCGCAGCACGGCTACGGCCTCTCCGTCATGGCGGTGGATGTAGAGAACAGACGCCGTGCCGGGTCTGGAGCCTGTGAGTACCTTTCGTTCCCTTGTTTGAGCCAATTTATTATTTCGGGAGCCTGACGGAGCGCATGTAGGGGGCGGTTGGGCGAACACGAGCTACTTCCTTGACCCGGCGACCGGTATTGCGGTGGTGTTTGGCACGCAGCTGATACCTACTGGCGATAAGACGCACAAGCGGGTTTTCAAGGATATTGAGACGGAGATATATGCGGGACTGGTATGGAGCTAATAATTTATCTGACTGTCACAGATTCGGTCACCGTGGTTTGTTCGCATTGTATACTTACATGCCGTCTCTTTGAATTCTGGGGATAAAATCCTAATACAGCGTCTCTCCAGGGGACACAATACGAGCCAGATAACATGAGCTAATGAGTAGGGATCCGGCCGCGGAGGAACGCACAGTTGAGTTTCCGCCACGAACGGGATCACCTGATCTGCACGCGACGCGTCCAAATTGACGCGTAAAAGTTTCGTGTAGTACTAAAAGGAGATTCGCATCGGAAAGGGTCCCAGAAGGACGGTCTTTTTGGAACCACACCTCTTCTGGCTAAAATTCTCACCGGAGGCAAGTTCAAGATCACAAGAAGTTCGAGTTCAAGGAAAATTGCTTTTTGAATTCTGGAAACCAGCACAATTGACAGTCTACTCCAAACATCGGATGGAAGAGAAAAAATGTTTAAGCGTGGTGGCGCGTATGAAAAATTGTGTTGTGATCTTATAATACCATCGTATCAAGCCGAATCATATCGAAGTGTAGTTCGTTGGACACCTTCTCTATTGTCTGGCAGGCTGAATGCTCGGCGGGAGACCTTTCCGGCTATGAAGTCGCGTTGGTAAGTTTGTTCGACGTCGAGCGTTGTGTTGGAGTTCCTGGGGATCGATGCATCGGTCATCTGATTTGAGGAGGGTATATCTGTACAGAGTGAACTATGAGCAATGCCATCTTAAATTTCGGCTATTGACCTTCTACTGCAATTGGGAACGAAAAATCAACCATTTCGAGAGTTTCCCTTTCACCACCTTCAACTTACTCACCGCAAAGTTCCTTTTTGACCGCTGTCAGTCGAAGTGACAACGTATGTCTCTCCAGTTCCTGGGCGCTGGAAGTCTGAGTCCCGTGGCTTGACCTCCGCATTAAATGGGCCATGACTCAGCTCTTTTCTGTGGTTGAACGTGCGCCGAGGCCCTACATCTCAGAGTATAAAACAGCGGTCAAAAGGCGAGTCACTTCATTGCACTCGCAACTTGCCAAGAATGCCCTCGTATCTTACCACTGCCCTCGCCCTCGCCCTCGTGGCCATTTCCTTCTCTTCGAGCGCCGCCGCTGTGTCCTGCGCGGTGTGCGCTCCCAGCATCTTCTTTGAAGGTCTCACCCGCACCCTCACCTCTACACGCCAGGACAGTGGCAACGCCGCGCAGTGCAAGTAAGTCTGGATTCGTTCCCTGGCACTCTGTGGAATATCTTCTGACCGTCCAACAGTTACGACACGCCTCCCATCGCGGGCATCGCTCCTGCTTGCGTGTACCCGGTAGCTTGTCGTACGGAGCTCGTGGCGATATTGGACACACTGACTGGTTTTGCCGCAGAACGTGAATGGCATACTCACCGTCACCAACGCAGGGTCAGCGTGTCCTTTGAGCGTCCCGGTCCAGCAGGAAGCGGCCTGCCCCAATTTCGACTAGTCTCTCGTAGACAGACCAAAGACAGACGGACGCTACAACAGATCTCGCTCGTACCTCGCGCGCGTTGTAAATTTCGACCAGTGTGGCAGCCGATGAAGATAAATCATTTGTATACTCGCTTGAGAGGAATCTTAATGAAAATTGACTCTTGAATGAGAGGCGTATTTCTGAATGGATAAGGAAAGAAAGGTTCGAACATTTGACAGATAGGAGAGAACGCGCAAAGTCACACACACGTGGTCTCTGTGACCCGTCGGAGTTTGAAATCACCCTGCTCTTGACTTCCATGTCCCTCATTGCCAGTGTCTTCAAATCATATTTTGCACCCGACTGCACGCTCTATGTTGCGCTTGAATCGAAGCGTCGCAGCACGAAATGCGGCTAAGCCTCCGTGAAGCAACGCGCCTCACCCACTGGCAGGCCTCTGGCCTGGTATCCTATTGTACGTTGTACGTTCTCGGGTCTCGCCCTTGAACTTGTTTTGGGTTGAATTTTATTCAGGTAATATCATCCAACCCAACGAGCATGTAATCTTTTCCAGTTGACTGGTGTCAATTATTGCTACGTCGAGTCGGCTTGAAGGAATTCGAAGAATCGAATTCGGTGGTCGGTGCCCTATTCCTTTGTTTTATACATTGTAACTTGAGCTCCTTTTCAGCATTTTGGGGCTCCAAGTCCGCCTTCAATTTTGGTGCCTTGAAACACCATACCGGGGCCGAACCAGCTCGAAATGAAGTCGAAGCATCACTCGTGACAGGGCCTCGCGGCTTGGTTGCCACTTCTGAAGGGTTCCGATGTCCAGGCTGTCTTGAAATTTTCTTGCCTCTGCCCACGATGAACGTCGACCCCCCGCCCGCTGTCCCGCACCCCTGCGACCAAAACCCGAATCCCAAATCGCTAGTCAAACCCGAAACCACATTCTCCGTCCGTCACATGAAAATACGCGTCGAGAGCATCCCCGAAAACTATCCTTACACACTCTCCCCGATCGAAGGCGTCTTTCCGAACAAGGGCGACACCTGGGCTTTCATTCCCGTCCCGTTTTTTGAGTTCCGCGGGCTCGGCGCGCCGCCTCCAGACGTTGGCACGCCAGGGGACGCCTACATTGATACCACGCCCGGCGCGCAGGCCTTGTACTCCAAGTCGGAGGAGGAGTGGACGCGCTGGGCAGGTTCTGCGTCCGACATAACGTCCGCACATCCACACTTTGCCGACGGCACGAGGGCGCGCTTCTTGTGGTTCCACCCACAGGGCGGCGTTGAGTGGGTCTGCCAGCGCACGATCATGCGCAGGCAACTCCAGAATGGCGGGGCCCTCGGTGCGACCGTCCAGTCGAATCTCGATCGGGTGTCGGAGATCATTGGGCGCTATCTCGTTGCGGAGGCTGCGCCTGGACCAGAATCGCGGTTGTCGGCGTCGGAGGAGGAGTCGGAGCTCTCGGAACTTTCGGACGCGGACTTCTACCCATCCAAACGCGCACGCCGCCTGGCTCCCGGTACCGGCGCCTCCATCAGCGTCCCGATCCCGCCCCGCCCCGCGCACGCTTCGCGTTCCAGAGCGCCCCCGCCGTCCTCTCCACCGGCGCACTTCACCCCCGACTCCACAACTCTAGCCCTCGAGCGCGAACTCGCTGCGCTCAAGCGCGACCCCGACCTCAAGCTGCTTCGGAACCGCAAACGGGAGCTCCTCGCGACGCTCGCCACCCGCCGCACCACCTCCAACACATTGAGTCCCACCGCCCTGCAGACACTCGCGAAGGAGTTCAATAAATCCTGTGCGTGCTCTTCCTTTTTTTCCCATTCACTGTTAACGACAAGCAATATTCCAGGCCCGTCCACCCTCACTCGTATGTATGCTCCAATTCTCGATCTACCGCCTTAACCTCCCTTTCCTAGCCGACGAAGCGAAACAGGCGCTCCCCGACCTCCAGCGCCTCGTTGACGATAGTGCGTCTGTCTCTCTCAGTAGTCTCAAATATATTTCTAACTTTGCAACGCTGCAGCCAAAAAGCGGCTCCTGGCGCTCAGGGCCCAGCGCGCGGGGTTTGAGATGCAGCTGGCGGAGCGGCAGCAGGCGTGCGAGGCCCTCAAGGCCAAGGGGGCAAAGTGATGGTAGCCGGGGATTGAGGTTTGTTGTGTTGCGAAAAGAAAGCTAATATGTGATTTCTTGTACTCGTCCTTGTCCGCTGTATCTGCTAGCTAACACCTTTCTTGTATCCGCCCTCGCCCTTGACCAATGTGTTGAATTATCTTGTGACAAACGAATGAGTCAGAGTTGGGGGCCAGAGTATATTATACTGGTTGGAAGTCTCGTCCGTTAAATGCATTTCGATAGCTCTTTGAACTTGCCCGAGATCGCTGAAAGCGTACATATCTACCTTGAACTCTATGCCAGTGTCTTGTAAGGCAGGTTATGATTTTTAGTTTCCTTTGTCCGGCTAGCGACGTCCTCTCTCGCACTAGGTGCTTACTCAACCCGTCAGCATACGTACTATAGACCGTAATATCTGCATCCAAATCGGTGCTTATGTTGAGAATATTTCGAATGAGGGACAGGGAAGTAAGTATAGGAGTCACTCGAGTCGTACGAATCGGCTTCATGGGTTAAGGCATATCTGCCGGCCGTACAAGTCGGGAATGCGATTTCCCCACGGTTCAGCTTCTAGCTCTGTCCTGCATTCTTGGGGTCGACGGGGACATATAACCGCGGAGTGATCAGCGGAATGACCACCGACGCGAGTGTGAGCGCGATGAGCTTCGCATGCAGGATGGAGCCCTCGGCCACATCCTGTACGGGCCATGTATACGTCGCGAACGGGAAGATATCGCAATAAAAGTACACGCCGAACGCGACGGCAAGCCGACCATTGACCCCCAGGTGCCAGGGGGTTTGTGCACCCAATTTACCTGGTAAAATGTGACAGACCTTGAGGTGAAATATGTGCGATCAAAAACAGTCCAGGCCGCGAGGGTGTGCAATCGAGAGGATGTGTCGATTTTAATTTGGCGGGTTGGTCAATCCTGTATTCAATAACAACCAAGAACTAGATAACGGAAGTAGTGAGGAATGGTGTCCTCGAGTTCACTGTGAACCAGCCACCGGCGCTGCGTCAAGTTCGACATCTAACCGTGCTCGGCCATCTCGGAGATGTTCGAAAATCAGTGACTGGGCCGAACAACCCGATTCCATTCAATAAATTGAGTCTTATTAACTCCTCAATTGTGAATAGGTCACTCTCCTGGGGTCTACCGAAGCACAACCAGCAGCGAAAACCTGGTCCTTCAAGCCAGCTCATCGTGATGGTCGAGTCATTTCCTCCTATTTCTCATATTTAATGTATTCCGCAGCATCTGCAGAGACGCTGACATCTCTATAAGATGCGCGAGTCCACGACACCTGTTCTTAGCTCAAACCCCGGGAATCGAGCTTACTGGCTTGTCTGCCCATTCTTCATTTGTCTTGATATTGATATGTGCTTTCTATACATATACATCTTCACAACGGGACAAGGCTCCGCTAGGCGTTGTAACATGTTCACTGTTTCATCGTAATTGAACTTTACCGGCTAGATCCCTCTGATCCTTCGATATCATAATACCAACCCAGTTCCCACAGTTCGTACTTGGGGCTCCAATCCAATCGCCTGGGCCTTTCTGTCATGATCACGCTCGGATCACGAGTCGGCACACTCGGATCAGCATGGCATGGACGGCAACAACTTTTCAAATTCCGATCAAGTTATTCAAACCAGGAGGTTTTGATCGGTATTGAAACCCCCTCTACACCGAACAAACTGTCGCATTAACCCTACGCAGTGATCAGTTACTAGGAAACCACGATCACCAAGTATATTTATTTTACTATATAATCAGTAGTAGACAGTAGAATCTCCTGTACAGTAGATTCTACCTCGTCTAATCTCAGGCCCACTTTGGCTTGATACAGGCTTGCGCTCTTGCTTTAGACCCCCTGGCTCTCATTCCCTCTGGGGTCTAATTCTACCCACACCCCGCACTATCTAGGACGACTTTCCTTATACTCCGGGGTTGTGACTTTCTCATACCCCGACGTCTGGTGAACAGCTCTTCACATACTTGGGGTCTAGACTCGTGCATACCCCGACATCCGGTGGACAATATCCACACATCTTGGGGTCTAGAACTGCTGACAGGTCATATACACTGTACGACTGTCGAGGGGACACGGACAGAGGTTGATCTGTACCAGAAGCCGCTATCAGGCTGACCCAGGGTCATCGCTGACACTTTACAAATGCCAGCCTTGCCCCAGATCACCACACCCGCTGCCAAATACATATTAGCACCGCCGGCAATGAGTACACGAACAACGTGGCAAAGACAGCCACCCGCCTCCTCCCATCGGCATCCCAGGCTGGCTCCCTTAACTCTTTTACAGTAAACGGCACATCAACATGGCTATACTCGAAAAATGGCACACCCTCTGGAGAGTGTCGTCCACCGGGCACGGTCTGTGCGAGATCGACGACTCACCGCCGACCCTCATCCTACGCCCTGTACCTCTCGCCTCTCTCCCGCGCAGACATTTCACTCATATCACGCCTGCACACCAACTTCTCTGTGCTGAATGCCCACCGCTTCCACTACCGCCTTGCACCATCCCCAGCATGTGATGTGTGTGGTGCTTCCCGCGAGACCTGTGCACACTTCACCACCCGAAAGTCATCAAAATTACAGCCCAATTCATCTCTGATGCGAAACACCTCTCATAAGCTTTCCTTTCTCCTCTCCCTCTCTTTTCTCTCTAGTCTCATCTCTCTACAATCCATGATTAATACTGCTGCCCGCCAACCTCCACCCTCGTTTACACACCACCACCGTCTACGATCCCCTCCACCTATTCCTGTGCTTTCCTTGTTATCATGATTTCCCCTCACGCTTCCAATTTCTTTCTTCCTCTCTTATCTCCCGTAAATAAGTGACACCACATGAGCCCACTATATGTAGCTACTTATAAGCCCCCCCCCCCCCACCTATTTAGTGTAGTTACTGCCGCGTAGCCTCTAGGCCAGGTACGGCATATATAGAAATAATGGAAATAATGAAATGAATGAACATATTGCAAGTGCCGCGAATGAATTTACTTCAAGGGACAAGTTCTAACTTGGTTCTAACCCTCACTGATCGACGGCGGGGTTACCATCTTGACAGGAACCCCTCCTCATATTTTCGCCCTCTAACTAAGGCTTTTGTTCAACCCGCATACAAACAGAAAGTTTCAAAGAATATGCAGGTCGGTCATCTCTTAATTTGTTCAGGAAAGCATCCATAGATGTCAATGTGCTTACACCTGAGCAACTTCACTACCCAGAGCTTTGATGTTGGCTTTTGTTTCCAACAGGAGCTTCACAACGTCGAGGTGCCCATTCTGAGAAGCAACATAGAGGCTGGTTGTGCCATCCTCCTTGACTGACATTCCACAATCAGCACATAAAGTGGACCCTGGGATGATTTGACATACTACTGGCTTCGATGTTCGCATTTTTCTCTAACAGGAGCTTCACAACATCACGGTGACCATTCTGAGAAGCGATGTAGAGGCTAGTTGAGCCATCCTTCACTGACATTCCCCAATCAGCACATAAAGTGGGCTCTGGGATGATCCAACATACTACTGGCTTCGATGTTTGCATTTTTCTCCAACAGGAGCTTCACAACGTCGAGGTGACCGTTGTGAGAAGCAACATAGAGGCCGGTTGCGCCATCCTTCTTGACTGACATTCCACAATCAGCACATAAAGTGGGCCCTGGGATGATCCAACATACTACTGGCTTCAATGTTTGCATTTGTCTCCAACAAGAGCTTCACAACATTGAGTTGACCCTTCTGAGAAGCGATGTACAGGCTGGTTGCACCATTATTGTCTTGCATTCCAACAATAAGCACATAAAGTGGGTCCTGGGATGATCCAACATACTACTGGCCTCAATGTTCGCATTTTTCTCCAACAGGAGCTTCACAACGTCGAGGTGACCATTTTGAGAAGCAATATAGAGGCTGGTTGTGCCATCCGTGTTGACTCACATTCCACAATCAGCACATAAAGTGGGCCCTGGGATGAGTTGACATACTACTGGCTTCAATGTTCGCATTTTTCTCCAACAGGAGCTTGACAATGTTGAGGTGACCATTTTGAGAAGCGATGTAGAGGCTGGTTGAGCCATCCTTCACTGACATTCCCCAATCAGCACATAAAGTGGGCTCTGGGATGATTTGACATACTACTGGTTTCGATGTTCGCATTTTTCTCCCACAGGAGCTTCACAATGTCGAGGTGCCCATTCTGAGAAGCAACATAGAGGCTGGTTGTGCCATCCTCCTTGGCTGACATTCCACAATCAGCACATAAAGTGGACCCTGGGATGATTTGACATACTACTGGCTTCGATGTTCGCGTTTTCCTCCAACAGGAGCTTTACAATGTCAAGGTGACCATTCTGAGAAGCGATGTAGAGGCTGGTTGAGCCATCCTTCACTGACATTCCCCAATCAGCACATAAAGTGGGCTCTGGGATGATTTGACATACTACTGGCTTCAATGTTTGCATTTGTCTCCAACAGGAGCTTCACAACATTGAGTCGACCCTCCTGAGAAGCGATGTACAGGCTGGTTGCACCATTATTGTCTTGCATTCCAACAATAAGCATATAAAGTGGGCCCTGGGATGATCCAACATACTACTGGCCTCGATGTTCGCATTTTTCTCCAACAGGAGCTTCACAATGTCGAGGTGACCGTTCTGAGAAGCAACATAGAGGCTGGTTGCACTATTCCCATCTGGCATTCACACAATCAGCACATAAAGTGAGCCCTGGGATGATCCGACATACTACTGGCTTCGATGTTTGTGCCTTTCTCCAGCAGGAGCTTTACAACATTGAGGTGACTGTTGTAAGAAGCGGTATAGAGGCTGGTTGTGCCATCCTTCACTAACATTCCACAATCAGCACCTAAAATGGACCCTGAGATGATTTGACATACTACTGGCTTCGATGTTCGCATTCTTCTCCAACAGGTGCTTCACAACATTGAGGTGACCCTCCTGAGAAGCGATGTACAGGCTGGTTGCACCATTATTGTCTTGCATTCCAACAATAAGTGCATAAAGTGGGCCCTAGCATGATTGAACATACTACTGGCTTCGATGTTCGCGTTTTTCTCCAACAGGAGCCTCACAACATTGAGGTGACCGTTCTGAGAACTAATGTACAGGCTGGTTGCGCCATTATTGTCTTGCATTCCAACAATCAGCACATAAAGTGGGCCCTGGGATGATTTGACATACTACTGGCTTCGATGTTCGCATTTTTCTCCGACAGGAGCTTCACAACGTCACGGTGGCCGTTCCGAGAAGCAATGCAGACACTGGTGTCTCCCTTCTTACCTGAAATTCAAACACTAAGCACCAAGCAGCCTCTGGTATAATATGACGTACCAGGGTTTTCGATGTCCGCGTTTTTTTGCACCAACAGCCTCACGACGTCGAGGGCACCGTTCTCAGATGCAATCCACAGACTAGTTACCCCATCTGTTTCTGAACCCCAGCAATAAGTACATGCAGCAGACCCTAGGATGATTCAACATACTGCTGGCTTTAACATCTGCGCGGTTATTCACCAAAAATGTCGTAATGTCAAGACGCTTTCTTCCACAAGCAATATGGAGACTCGTTGTCCCGTTGGGCCCTCAATTCTGACTCAGTGCGCATGAGGAATTCAACGATCTGGACACACCTCGGCCATTTATTTTCGCACCGTTCTCCACTAGACACTCAATTACCCTGAGGTGACCACTTTGAGTAGCGATATGAAGACCGGTCTTCCCATCCTCATCTGCACCCCGAGTCGCCTTGAGCATATCCAAAAAAGTCATATTTCCAACATACCAGTGGCTTCAATCTCTGCACTGTGTGTGAGTAGGTACTTGACGACATTGAGGTGGTTGCCCTCGGCAGCATGATGCAATGCAGTTTTTTCGTTCTCATCTGTAGTCCAGGTAGCACTGAGCACACGTAAGATCAGATTTGTTGCACCCACCGGTAGCATTGACATCGGAACTTGGCTCGCCCAGTTGTGTTGCAACGTTGGCGGACCGCTCGAGGCCCCCAGGTGTATCGTTCTCGTCGTCATCAGTGCCAACATTTTTTTCAACCAGGTACTGCACAATTTCGAGGTGACCATTTCGCGAACTGTAGTGGAGGCTGATCCTTCCGAATTTATCTGAAGTAAATGTCAGTTTGAAAGTGCAAAGTTCCGCCTGAGACTTACCCCTATTATTAATGACCATGCCTTCCCGGACCAAGTACTTTACGACGTCAAGGTAACCGTTGATAGAGGCATAATGGAGGCCGGTTTTATCCTCCGCATCTGGAGTCCAACGAATGAGCTTGCACATACAGAAGCTCTGCTTTGGACATACCCTTGCTATTGATATCCAGCTTCAAGTTCTCGGAAACCACGTACTGAACCACATCGAGGCCACCCTCAGAAGCATAATGAAGACTCTTTTTATTCAGTTGACCTAGGTAAGTAACATGAGCCGACATGTAGGATTGAACATTCAACCATAAACATACTACTAGCATCGAGATCTCCGCCGTTCTTACGCAGAAATACCACGAGCTTCAGGCGATTACTTTTCAATGCATAATCGAGGCTGGTCGTTCCGTGATTATCTATTGCCCAAGCGTGAGTACTGCCACTGTAACGCGTTCATAAAATTCACCTTGTTCATTCAAATTTTTGTGATAATTCCCGGCGAAAGCAATGACATCCTGATCGTCGTTCTTGACTGCGGCATGGATCCATTTACCCCCGATGGGCACTGCGGAAGTTATATGACGGTTCGGTCTCGAGGATATCGTGGCGCTTACCTATCTTTGCCCCCTGAATGTCGTGGATCCACTGTTTCACTTTTTCCCATTCGACACTGCTTGTGTAACCCTCTAGACCCCTGACTGCCTCAGCCTGAATAGCCGCCACGCGTGCAGCCGCTTCCGCCACGCGTTTAGGATCTTCGGGACCGTCTATAATGCGTAGGGCTGCAGCAATATTCCATAAAGGGAGCACAAGAAGAAGCAGGGCGAGTGTTTGACCAAATGTCCAAAGCCCGTCCTGGCGATCCTGCAGGCTCTCGTTGCGCGATATAGACAGCTCAGTGTCGACGATGAAAAGGAGGTTGACGAACATGAGCATCAGGAGGCCCGTCAGAATTGCTCCTATCTCGCGGCGATTGAGTTTATTCAATATTAATTGCACGGGGCGGCCACCATCAACTTGTTTCGACTCTGTATCAGGTTTCAGCAATTGCACGGGGCCGCGTGGATTACACTTACCATCAACTTTAGGCGTAAGACGACGTACTAGAACCAGTGGTGCACAGAATATCACCGTGGGTAGGATGAGGTTGAGGCCAGGAACGAGAATAAGAATGTAGACGGAGAGGGATACGGCGCGCAAAGCATGAGATGAGAGGGGTATTGCGCGTCCAAACAAGGAGATGGTAGACTCGAGTGAACATGACAGTGAATTGCCAAAGCGGCCAGGAGCGATCCACAGCCATAGTCCAAGCGCCCCCATTAAAGACAAGTGAAGTGAACCGATGAGAACGGCAGGGTCGACACTGTCGATGATCGACGCTAACGTGAGGGACCTTTTTCGTATGGCTACATAGAGCTTGGCTGAGAGCGACTTTGCGTCCTGCTCCATGCCAGCTTTCGGTTCCTTGCCCGCGCGCCGACGGGACTGGAATCTGGACCAAGGGTTGCGATCGGCATGCAGGAGAAAAAGGATGTAAATGAATGTGTTGGTGTTGTTCATCCAGTTGAGGTTGAGCACGATAGTTGTGTGATAGTTGTCCAACTGGTTGCGAGCCAGGATAAGTCCCGCGATTAAGAGGGCGTAGGAGCTGAGGAGAATTGTCGTGGACTGGCCCTCCAGTGAATCCAGCTCTTTCTGTGAGATTTGGTGGTCGATAAGAGCCAGAACGGCGGGAACAAAGCTGAGGAGATTTTGGGCATATGCTGCGGTCCGCACCCCAATTCCAGAGATGTCGGTGTTGGGTATGATGCAGTGCGAGGCCATGGCTGGTAGAAGTGAGTAGGGAGTAAGCGTAAACGTGGTCAGCGATTGGACACGTCCAATGGAATTTAACCGGAAACGGTCAGCTGCAGCGATGGGACACATCCTATGATGATGGAATGGAATTTAACATTAGATGTGTCCAATTCCAGGTTCGAAGGCGGGGCACGGGGAAACCTGTGGGATCTGCTCACTGGGGCTTGGTTGGCGGAGAGTGGCCCAGGGGCGAAGGTGTAATTACTTGCTTGTACACCGAGATAACTCCTGGAAACCGGCGTTCGTGATTCGGACCGTGCCGTGTAATGCTACCTACCTACCATTAATTTGAATGTGACTAATGGCATGTGTGTGACACTGGGGAAAAATGAGACAAACGTGGCTTCCCGTCTTTGACTCATGAAACAACAACGGCCACACCCTCACCTACTCGCCATTGACGATGTGATGCTTTCACCCTTTAGTCAACTACACTCTATATTGCCCTGCTGCTTTGCCCACCCACTGCTCTGCCCTCCAACCCCTCTCCCAGCTCCGCCAGCGCCAACAACTTCGTCGGCGGGAATGGAGGGCAGGGAGGGCAGTAACGCGCTTGAGAGCGCGCCAAGCCTGAAACGCCCACAAACGCCCACAAGCGCCCACGCGGATCAGCCCGAGTTCGGCGATCACTTCTGAGACAAACAATACGGCATTCCGCCGCCTCTTTCTCTCCCGTCTCACTCAGCACCAGCCCCCGAATCACGCGTTGATCGCGATTCTTGCATTCCACTGCCTCGGACCCCTCGACGAGCCCGATTTCTGACGAATCAGCCCCACTATCCGCTCGAGCCCATTAGGGTGTTTCATAATTAGATTTTCGACCCCAACTTGTGCCGCAACTTGTGCCTCAACTTGTCAGAAGTTGGGGCACAAGTTGGGGCATCAAATCGGAGTTGGGGCTGAAATCGTGCGTTGCAGCACGACTTGCTGCCCCAACTTCTGCCCCAACTTCTTGCCTCAACTTCGTGCCTCAACTCCGGCTACTCTCGGCTTCTCTCGTCCATCATCCCGCCCTTTGTTATGTAATGAGGAATATATTCTATTGCCGCTCTTTCACACTCGTTACCAATCTCGTCGAACTCCACACCATGCTCCTCCATGCTGGCAAAGCCAGCAGTGAAGAAAGTCACCACCAAGGCTGCCGCCGCCCCAGAACCCAAGCTGTGTGGGTGACAGAGTTTTGTCAATGGCGGCGGCGTCATATTTGCTACGGCGCTCTTCCGGCGCTGGAAGAATTTGGGCTTCGGGACATTGGCTAGCCTTCCCTTGATTTCTGGGCCCTTCTTATTGGAGGTAAAGATGCTCAGGACTATCGACAAAGAAAGTGAGCATAACTATTACGCCGGCGGCCGCGGCCGACAACGAGCAACGGCGGCCGCGGTCGGCAACAACGAGCAAGTTGGGTAACTTAAGCAAGATATGCACTCAGGTGTTTCACAAACAAGCCTCCAACTTCTACCCCAACTTGGCCCAAGTTGGGGCAGAGTTGAGGCACAAATTGCGGCACAAGTTGGGGTCGGAATTCTAATTATGAAACACCCTATTGTCTCGCCGTTCACTCGCCCCGCCTCAATATATTCATTCATCGCCTTGTCCTCCTTTCCTACTCCTAGTTCTCGATGAGTCTTACTCTTATTCATTTCTACTCCACTTCCTCCTTTCTCTCCTTCTGTATAAATACTACTAGGCTACCTCCATGAAATCACTTTTATGCCCCCAAAAGTCCTTCGCTCTTGAGTTATCGCCCCCGCTCCCGCTTACGCTCCCGCTTCGCTCTCCCCCACGCTTCTGCTTCGTCTCCGCCTCCGTTCCGAATCCCACGCACTTATTGTTCTGGTGTCAGCCGCTCGGCGCCAGGACTTTGCGAAGACACTCGCATTTTGTGTCCGCCCTTCCACCCTTGTTCGGCTTACCTCGTATTTAGGTGACAGCTCGCGCTTGGACGGTCGGCAGGCACGTCAGCAGGGCGAGTGGAGACAGACCGTGGACGAGGTGTTTGGTGTGCTGAGCTGTTAGTGATTGTTTATTTCTCGATTTTTGGATTTTTTGGGGCGAAATGGATCATGGGCGCGAATCCCTTCGATTGCGTTCTCGTTTGTGCGGATGTTTTTGATGGGAGGGTGGCGCGCGCACCAATACTTACTCACGCACGAGCACGAGCTTACCCCCGTTGTCGGTGTCCTCGCGGGCTTAGGCCTGCGTCGGCTGCTTGATCTTCAGGAAGGGATGCGTCGTTGTGGGACGGTGTCCGTATTCATCTTCATCGGTGTGCGGCGCCTTTGTGGGGGCGATCGCCCCTCCACTCTCGTCCTTCCTTCCTCTTTCCTTACTGTCAATCCTCGATGCTAACCTCCCCCCTTTCTTTCCTCCCAGTAATGCGCCCCAGCGCCGATGACACCGACTGTGAAGGGGGCGACTACCTCTTCGCGCCGCCCGTTGCAGAGACGGTGTTTGCGTCCCCTGGGACGGCGGTGGCGAGTAACTTTAGTGAGTCCGGGTTTCTCTCCGTTTTCCATCCTCTCGTTTGCCCTTCATCTTCGAAGGTCGTGCGACCACATACTCAGGATAGATACGTGCATTTAAATGGGTGCCTATGTTACGAGTATCTTACAGCAGCGGGTGTAGATAGGACTTGCGCGAGTCGTACGAATTGGCTGAATTGGCCTAGGCATATCTGTCAATGAGCCGGGAATTATGACTTTCCCACGGTTCACCTTCTATTTCTGTCCCACATTTCTAACCCTTTGCATTGAAGGTAAAATTATTCGGAGGCCGAGCGATTTATTTAATAATTAATCAAAGAGTGAAAATGTAGGCGACTCGAAGTCATACCAGCCTAGAATCAGGTAAATAACTGACAAAGTCCTACGATCAATAACACATCGCTATCGCAGCAACTCCTGCCAGGAAGGACAAGAAAATATGAGGGCTTGCGAGCCTCTCACTCGCGATGTTATTATGGCTGCTCGAGCTCCCCGAGCCGGTGGTGGAGTCGTTTGACACTATTCCCGAGAATGCGGGCGTCCACGTACTCGCGTTCCATTCGGCGAACGTCGTGTTCGGGCTCAACAAGAGAGAAGGTGCGACGAACGGCGGGGTGCCCGTCGCCATCTGGCCCTGCCAACAGTGCTCCGCAAAGCAAAGCTGGCACTGATCGGGAATCGGCTGCCCAAGCCGCTCGAGGCTGCGAAGGATGGAACCGCAGGCGCTACGGTCAACGGTTGTCAGTTGGACACCATCACGGTCTAGAAAAGCGTGCCGTACATGCACTGCGCCCAGGTGGTGTTGCTTTGGGAAACAATGTCGAGAGTGTTTTGCAGCAGGAGCTGGATCTGATCCTCACTTGGCCCAGTGCTGTTGGAGAAATCGTGACGATGAGAATGCCTTTGCATTATGCCATGGAGAGACGTACTTGACCACAGTGGTGGCGTTTGAGTAGGCACTGTAGGGAGCATCGGCGACGAAGAGTACCAGAGGCACCTCAGGCTCATTGCAACCTGTCAAGTCAAAGACGGTCAGAGTCACCGAGAAGTAGTGATTCTTATGCTGACCGAAGAATACCGGGGCCAAGGTGTAGTTGTTGATGAGGAAGGTGTTGATATCGGGAAGTTTGGGGAAAGGGACGTTGTTGGCTATTGCCATCGACGCAGTGTTGACTGGAAAGATAGACGTTAGCGCTAATAAATCGGCGAAAAGAGATGCCCTCACTTAAATTCGTGCCGTTCATCCAACCCGACTTGGAGGAGGAAGAAATCAGCGATGAGTGAAGACGTGAACGGAGATGAGACTCACTGATAATTCGGATCCGGAGCTGTCACTAACGAGCAAAAAGTCCATTTTTCTCGCTGGCTGGATAAGTGGCCAGATAGGAGACTCCTGACCTGATGAGGTTGAGTCGCGTTAGTGATTTCAACTCGATTTAGAAGTAACAGATCTCACCAGATTCGCCGCCATCCACCAGTACTAACGTTTTTTGTTGCTGAAGCGCCGCGTCAGACTTGTCGTACCCTACATGTTATTATTGCAGATCAGCGCTATGTCTGGGGTCACCGAACAGACGATATCTTACCGAAGAAGGGGTTGGCGATCAGTCCATAGCCAACTTCCTGCAAAGGCATATTCACCACAGGATCCCACGAGCAGTGGAGTAGACTTACTTGAATAGTGGCATTACCTAGCAGGTTGAGAACCCCCGGAAGTATGTCCGTTACAAACGCGCCCAGTTCCTGAGTTATCTTTTGATCTTCGATCTCAGTTTCGTGCGCAGGGAACGGCAGCTCCGCACGCTTGCGTGAAAATGCTCCTCTGGTGTTGTTGGTGTCCTGGATGACGACCCAGTCCTTTATAATTCCTTAGGTGAGGTTTCTCAACCTGTAAAAGGCGCACGCACGGCGATTGCAGATTCCGCCGCCCCCAGGACCCAAACAGACGAGTCGAACCCAGTGACACACTCGCTCGTGTTGACTGGAACACCTGCTTTGAAGGTAGTGCCAAGATGCGCGGTGGGGAGGAATGCTTGGGCTCGGCCTTGCCAACTGCCGAACTCGATCGGAGATATTTCGTAGATGGTTTGGTTTGTGGCGCTATAAAAGCAAAGCTAAGGGATTGGTTTCATAGATGGGACAAAAATCATTCACTTGTTGACAGGGAATAAAATTCCGTCGTAGGAGTTACTTCCAGGGAGACCTTCGGGGATTCCTTCCGCCATAATGAGGAAAGGGAGCGGAACCGAGCCGTTTGTGTAAGCAGCCGAGGAAAAGAGTCCGCTGAACGTCGGGCCAAGGACACCTTTTGCAGGGTAGAAGAGTTGATCCTGTAAAATGTTGAACGCACGGAGGAGAAAAACAAGGGGTCGACGCACAACGCCCAAAACATCGGCGATGGACAAGTTGAATCCCGCTTCTGCCTTTAGTTGCAAGATCTCATAAGCAGAGCGAGGCACATCTACGGAAATTTCAGTTCGAGAGTTGCCCAAGTCTTTCTGAAAGCATCTTACCTGAGTTATTGAATGCTCCTCCGGTGACGAGTGTTTGAACATCGGCAAAGTCATTGATCGCAAGCGCCATGGTCGATTGGCATCCCCCGCTGACTGCATCTAGAATCAGTACACTCCCATTTCAGTCTAGAAGAACCTCACGGCCGGCGACATAGGTAGTGGCTTGGGAAAGCCCGCCCGTTTTTGCAGCGACAGATTTATTATACCTGGAATCAAAGCTTTGATAGAAGCCGATGCCGCCCATCTGAACGCCAAATTTTAGCGTCTGGAGTCGACTCAAGAGCAACGAAGGAGGTTACCGAAGCGCGGACTAGTTCGGAGTCAATTAACACAAAGTAAGTGCAGAACCTGTAAAGTACTCACTTCCGCCGCCTGAATACGATTGTCCAATGACCGGAACGGCGCTGCTGTTTGCAGAGAGGGTCGATATGTATGCGCTGACATTGAACCCAGGGATTCCCGCCAGAGTCAAGTAAGATTGGAGTGCGGAAACAACTTGTGGCCGCCTCGAGTTGAGCCAGGTAAATTCCTCGGAAGATAATCCTTCAGAGGCAGGACGAACGTAGGTCGCGTTGGAGGGGCAAGCACCATAGGCCGGTGGAGTTGGCAAAGAGACCGCAGACACAAGTTCAACGGTAGAGGCTCTCAACACAATAGCGAGAGAGATTTTCATCGTTTTGACAATACTTTGAAAGTTGTTTTGCAGCGTTTTTATATTAACTCAAGCGATGACGAGATGTAATTTGAATGCCGTAGCCATCACGGAGCGCGGGGAGGTTTCGATGGCTCATGGGCACGATGGGTACCATTTAGACGGTACCGCCACCGAGTTTCCGCCATACTCCAGACAGGCACCCGTCACCTAAATGGTTGATTCAGTAATTGTTATGCTGAGGGACTCCAGAAATCTCCGGGCTGTACCAGGGTGTACAGAAATAGACGGAAACAACGACAAAAATCAACCAAAAACAAGAACAGTCTCCGCTTCGCTCCGGCGGACACCGGTTAAAGGCGGCTGAACCATTGCGCGTGCAAGCTGCGGACTCAGCTCCAGCTGCGCTTGAGTGCCAGCGCAGTGCGCCTGAGAGAAACTTGAGCTCAATAGAGTTCAATATTGAGTTATGCACTGGTTTGCAGCGGAGTTTCTGGACACATTGAGAACCGGTCAACATTGAAGCCAGAGGAAGAAGAGAGAAGCGGAGAAGGGGACCTTGATGGGGATTGAACCAAAGCGACGCAAACGAATACGAGGCATCTCGGTTAATGCCGACGGAAGGGTCGATTGATGCACTGATGCGACGGCGGGAGCGGTGACGGTGTGCCGTGTCTGGTTCCACCTTTTCTGCATGGAGCAGTTAACTCACGCTCCGAGTCGGCACTCTTTACCCACACCCAAAATCCTGCAGAACTCAAAATTTCGAAAAGTTGCACATCCGGTATGTTGTGGGTGCACGAAGTGCATGTACCGTTGAATCGCAGAAAAAAAAATGTGCTCTGCATCCGAGTCAATATTTAAAACTCGTAGTAGTAACCTGGTAGTAACTACGTTCCTCTTTGACGTCTAGATCTTACGTATGGCGGTATAGTGTCTCAAATAAATAGGTTGTAAAAATAGGGTTTCCACTTGACTTCCACAGTTGTCATTTAGGCGAAGGTATAGAAACGTAATGGACAGAGAACGGTAGAGTCGCCCAAGATCGCCAAGCAGCAGTTAAACTGGCACATATACCGTCAATTGCCTCAGCGCGAATCAACCGTGTCAATTTTTGAACATCGCGGAACGGTTCGTGTGGGCAAACTGCGTTGGATGGAGTCTTAGTGTTTCCAAAAAGGTCGAGGCAAGATCACGCGCCGGCACTCTTGTCGAACTTGTTCTTCAGGAGTCAGATTTCGGCAAAGTTGGAACCAAAGGTTCAAGCCTCAGGACGTCTGCAGTTTGGAGGAAGATCAAATGGACGTGTTCCCGGTCGCCGGCCAGACGAACAAAATTTCGTGACTCTGGTTGTAAAATTGGCCCGATGGCGATAGTGAAGGTTGGAGTCATACAGCAGGTGGTCAAATACCAGTTCAGGAAGCAAGAAGAGAAATAACGCCGCCCTTATCTTATGCACACTTCTACGGGTAAGGTTAGCGTTGCAAAAGTATTTAAGTAACTTACTTACTTAATCTCCTACTACTCACATTGGGATTTGAGCCGTTTGTGCTCGTAGATCGCGAGCCCGAGAAGGATCTGCGCGTCCTCGAGCATAGATTCTTCCTTGGATTGTTGCGCTTCGGCTGCGGGGCAGGCCGGCAGACTTAGGTTTCGAAAACGGACGGATCAAAACCAACGCACCAACGGCCAATTCAGCTTTGAGGTCGCAATATTCGCGGACGCCAGGGTCCAGCTCTGCGCTTGCGGTATTAGAAGACCCACGAAAGGGTTGAATAAATGCGTACCGTGCCTATAACCCTCAATCCCACCTACAGGGAAAGGTCAGTGACTAGGAAATAATAAAAAGAAGGAAAGAGACATACGGGCAAGTACTTTCTCAATCCACCCGGAAAATTCCTTGCTCTCGGGAATGTCGAGCGGCGGAGACGGGTTTGTTGAAGCCAAGTATTCCTCTAGGGCGCGGACGTCTTCCACGAGCTCGTTCTTCTCCGCCTTGAGACGCTGAGTCAAGCTACGGAGTACCGCCTTGTAGCGCTCCCCCTCGACGAAGGCTGCAGTAGGACGAGACCCAGACGCCTCTGCAGCACCCTGGCCGCGCGTCTTACGCTTGCCGATGAGAGGCGAGGGCTCGCGAGATTCCGAGGGAAACGAGAGGGGCGAGAGGGGCGGTGTCAACATATCACCCTCATTTTTATCGCCAAAACCCTCCGGCGTCGCGGACTGGAGGAACGACCCAATAATCGCCGATGCTTCCCTCCATCTCGCAGCCTCCGTCTTCCCCACATCCCTCGACATCAACCCTGTACTTTTCGCTCGTGCCTGGATGCTGGAGACAGTCGTGGCGGTAAACCAGTTGATGCCCGTCGCGTCGCTGCACCAAAGCCAGCGGTTGCGGCAGTACGGGTGCTTCGGGAGCGCCGTGGCGCCGTCCGACCTGAGCCCTGGCTGAGGATCATACCATCGCTGCCACGACTCAGAGTCACTTCCGCCCGCTTCTGCGACCCTCCCATACGCGGCGTACTTCCCCGGCGAGATGTCGATGTAAATGTCGCCCAGAGTTATGCCAGTCAAGTCGTCCGGGGGTGGGCCGCGTCCGGAGATTTCGCAGTACGGGATGTGGTATTTGACTACGTGGGCCTGCCTTCCCTGCAAGGGGGTGATCTCGTAGGGATAGCCCAAGATGACGAGCTGGTGGTTGTTGATGGTGAAGTAGCAGGCCTTTGTGACGAGCCCGGGTTGCTTCGCAGAGGATGGGAAAGTACCACGGAGGCAGGGGTGCGTACGTGCGGAGGCGGTGGCCTTCGTGCCCATGGCCGTTGTCGTCAAGTGAAAATTTGGCCATTCGAAGCATCATTTCGCCTTCTGAACGTCCTTCTGCCACATGAGTCAAAACGCACGTAAAAGGGATGAATCCGCAAAATAAAGTTCGTTGCTTACCTGACGACTTCCTCCTTCAAAACGCTGTAGGGTTTAAGTGGGGTTGTATAGCAGTAGTGCGGTCAAATAAAACCCCGAATTTTCTTGCGCTCCAAAGTCACGGAACCAAGAGCTGTACGTGGAACCTGACAGCCGGTCGAGATTTGCTTGAACGATGGCCAGCGAAAAACTACAGGAATTCCTGCTGACTGAGCTCCTAGAAATTGCATAAGTTGTGTGAGAGGCTGGAGTATATGAGGACCAGTGGTTGGGCCGTGGTGGTCGCGGTCAAGCGGGAGTGATAGCCGACGCTTGCGCAGCCGAACCTCCGGAAATATAATCTTCCCGCGGTTTAACTTCTGGCGAAATTGTGCTCGGATTTTCAAACCCAGGATAATTGATGATCGATAGTCGAAGATGGTCAAGGATTAACCCTCTCGCCCAGCTCAGCCCTCCCTCGGCCCGCTCAACGCCATGAGCCCCTCAAAATCCACCGTCCCATTGGTTATGCCTTCGGGCGCCATCGTTGCGGAGTTTTGGCAGGAGTGCTCTGCGCTCAGCACTCGAACAAGAGACCACACATGTAAGTTGGTTGCCAGTCGAGCAGTTGCGCTTTTGAACGCACGGAATACGTGGATTTAAACAGGAAATTGTGATTTTCCCCACGGTTCAAGTTGTTCAAAGTGGTTCATTTAGACGATCATGAGTTGATTAATACTCGTAAAGGAATTTAGACGACTCTAACAAGTCGTACAAACGTAATAAAGTAAATAAATGTCCGAGCATCAATAACACATCGCTATCGCAGCAAATCCTGCCAGCAAGGACAAGAAGACATGAGGGCTTGCGAGCCTCTCACTTGCCATGTTTTTCTGGCTGCCCGAACTCCCCGAACCGGTGGTGGAGCCGTTTGACACTATTCCCGAGAATGCGGGCGTCCACGTACTCGCGTTCCATTCGGCAAACGTCGTATTCGGGCTCAACAAGAGGGAAGGTGCGACAAACGGCGGGGTGCCTGTCGCCATCTGGCCCTGCCAACAGTGCTCCGCAAAGCAAAGCTGGCACTGATCAGGAATGGGTTGTCCAAGCCGCTCGAGGCTGCGAAGGATGGAACCGCAGGCGCTACGGTGAATGATGGTCAGTTGGACGCCATCGCAGCGTAAAAGAGCGGTCCGTACATGCACTGCGCCCAAGTGGTGTTGCTTTGGGAAACGATGTCGAGAGTGTTTTGCAGCAGAAGCTGAATCTGAGCCTCACTTGGACCGGTGCTGTTGGGGAAATCGTGAACATGAGAGCGGCGTTGTATGAGGTGAAGAAACGTACGCGACCACAGTGGTGGCATTTGAGTAGGCACTGTAGGGAGCATCGGCGACGAAAAGTACCAGCGGCACCTCAGGCTCATTGCAACCTGTCAATTCAAAGACGGTCAGAGTCCAACCGAGTAGTGATTATTGTTAGCTGACCGAAGAATACCGGGGCCAAGGTGTAGTTGTTGATGAGGAAGGTGTTAATGTCGGGAAGCTTAGGGAAAGGGACATTGTTCGCTGTTGCCATCGCCCCAGTGTTGACTGGAGATAGACGTCAGGGCTACCAAAATGATAGCGAAGACAGATCCGCTTACTTAAATTCGTGCCGTTCATCCAACCCGACTTGAAGAGGAAGGGAAATTAGTGAGGAGTGAAGACATGAGTGAAAAAGAGACCTACTGATAATTCGACACCGGAGCTGTCACTAACAAGCAAGAAGTCCATTTTTCTCGCTGGCTGGATAAGTGGCCAGATAGGAGACTCCTGGCCTGAGGGTGATTCGCGTTAGTAATTTCAACTCGATTGAGAAGTAACGGATCTCACCAGATTCGCCACCATCCACCAGTACCAACGTTTCTTGTTGCTGAAGACCCGCGTCAGACTTGTCGTACCCTGCATGCCATTATTGCAGGTCAGCGCGCTGTCTGGAGTCACCGAACAGACGATATCTTACCGAAGAAGGGGTTGGCGACCAATCCATAGCCAACTTCCTACAAAGGCGCATTCAGTGCACGATCCGAGAGCAGCGCAGTAGACTTACTTGAATAGTGGCATTACCGAGCAGCTTAAGAATCCCGGGAAGTACATTATCTATAAACGCGCCCAGTTCCTGAACTTGGTTTTGATTCAAGATCTCAGTTTCATTAGCCGGGAACGGCAGCTCCGCCCGCTTGCGGGAAAATTTTCCTCTGGTGTTGTTTGTGTCCCGGATGACGACCCAGTCCTTTATAAATCGTTGAGTGAGGTTTTCAACTTGTAAAAAGTGCACGTACGGCGACTGCAGATTCCGCCGCCCCCAGGACCCAAACAGACGAGTCGAACCCGGTAACACACTCGCTCGTGTTGGCTGGCACGCCTGCTTTGAAGGCAGTACCGAGATGCGCGGTGGGGAGGAATGCTTGGGCTCGGCCTTGCCAACTGCCGAACTCGATCGGAGATATTTCGTAGATGGTTTGGTTTGTGGCGCTATAAAAGTAAAGGTGAGGAATCAATTTCACAGGTGAGACAAAGGCATTCACTTGTTGATGGGGAATAAAATTCCGTCGTAGGAGTTGCTTCCAGGAAGACCTTCGGGGATTCCTTCGGCCGCAATGAGGAAGGGGAGCGGAACTGAGCCATTTGTGTAGGCAGCCGAGGAAAAGAGGCCACTGAACGTCGGGCCAAGGTCGCCTTTTGCAGGATAGAAGAGTTGATCCTGTAAAAAGTTGAACACATAGAGGAGAAAAAGAAGGGGTTGGCGCACAACGCCCAAAACATCGGCGATGGTTAAGTTGAATCCCGCTTTTGCCTTGACTTCAAGGAGCTCGTAAGCAGAGGTAGGCACATCTACGGAAACTTCAGTTCGACAGTCGCCTGAGCCTTTCTGAAAGCATCTTACCCGAGTTATTGAATGCTCCTCCAGTGACGAGTGATTGAACATCGGCAAAGTCATTGATCGCGAGCGCCATGGTCGCTTGGCACCCTCCGCTCACTGCATCTAGAATTAGTACACTTGGGTTGCATTCTAGAAGAACTCACGGCCGGCGACATAGGTAGTGGCTTGGGAAAGCCCGCCCGTTTTTGCGGCGACAGATTTATTATACCTGGAATCAAAGCTTTGATAGAGGCCGATGCCGCCCATCTAAACGCCAAAATTTTAGCGTCTGGAGTCGACGAAAGAACAACGAAAGAGGTTACTGCAGCGCGGACTAGTTCGGAGTCAATTAACACAAAGTCGGTACAAGACCCGTAGAGTACTCACTTCCGCCGCCTGAATACGATTGTCCAATGACCGGAACGGCGCTGCTGTTTACAGAAAGGGTAGAGATATAGGTGCTGACATTGAACCCGGGGATGGCCGCCAGAGTCAGGTAAGACTGGAGTGCCGAAACAACTTGTGTTCGCCTCGAGTTGAGCCAGGTAGACTCCTCGGGGGATAATCCTTCGGAAGCAGGACGAACGTAAGTCGCGTTGGGGGAGCAAGCAGCATAGGCCGGTGGAGTTGGCGAAGAGACCGCAGAAGCAACTGCAGAACCGCCTAACACGATGGCGAGAGCTGAAGTATAGGTTTTCATCGTTGTGAAAGTACTTTAACTTTGGTCTTGCGACGTTTTATGTCAACCCAGGCGATGACGAAACAGAATCGATGCAGCCATCGCGGAGCAGTCGCGGGCCCTACGTTCAGTCATACTGATGGACGGCGCGCACCAGAATTAAAAATTGCAACAGCGAGCCGACGCCGACGGCCTTCGATTGATGCGACGGGGCGGTGGCGGTGTAGCCTGTTAAGCTTTCTGTTCAGCTTCACTTGGAGGTAGGCTACAACTCAAGGGGCCAGTGACTCGCGGCACATTCCGAGTCGGTGGCCTACCCAGATCCAAGGTTGAAAGTCGAAACTGCTGCTTGAACCGATTCAAGTTGATTCCAGAGGGGGAGACAAATCATGCTGACTTCGCGCGGGCCGCACTAGATAGCCGACAGAAAATGTACGCGGAGTTCAACCTGTAGAATTGCGGCCCGCAAGTTCGCGAAGTGGATTACATACTCAGGTTTCCGCTTTTGTCGGCCGACCGACAACGAGGCGCCCCAATGGGACTTCATGCGTTGACAGTGGCGGTACGATTTTCCTTTGCTAGCTGAATTGAGTGAGACCCATGAACCGCGCTGGTGCCTGTTTGCGAGTTCAATCGGTGGGCGACAAGCTCCTTGTCGTTCCAGATGTGCGGTGATCTCCTCGTTCATGATTTTACCCATACCTCAGACACAAGTCATCGTCAGGTTCATGCTCTTATCCGCATCCACCCCCGACCTCTCCATGAGCGCAAACACATAGTCCCCCTTCTCGAGCTCCCACTCGTACCGCCGATTCACAATAGGGAGGTAGCGGTCCACCTCGAGCGGCACCACCACCGTCGTGCTCTCGCCGACGTCGAGGTACACGCGGTCAAAGGCGACGAGCTGCTGCAGCGGTCGCGTTACGCTCGAAACGCGCACGAGGAGGTATACCTGCAATCGGTGTCAGTTCTTTTATGCAGCAAAACGGAGATGCAAAGGAAGTAAGGGAGGGAGCGCACCTGCGGGACGTAGCTCCCCGCCATCGGCCCCTCGTTCTTTATCGTAGCCCGGAAGTTGATGGTCTCGCCGGCGGAGAAGGTGTGCATTCCGTGCGTCGAGGTCGCGTTGAATCCGCCGACGGTGAAGGTGGAGTAGGACTTGCCGTAGCCGAAGGAGTACGATGGGAAGGAGTAGATGTCTGTGTAGTTCTTCGCGTGGGCGGTGAATTTGTAGCTGCACATGAGTCAGAGATGGAGTGACGGAGGAAGGGGAGACGTACTTGTAATATACCGGTAGCGTCTACGTGCGAGATCAGTGGGACTGGTAAATATGTAGGAAGGAAGCGACGCACGCCGACATCATACGGTACACTCAGCGGAACGCGACCACCTGGATTGAAGAGGCCGAATAGGACGTCCGAGATGGCTTGACCACCAGATTGACCTGGGAAGAACTGCAGACTTTCAGCTTCCTGCGAAGAAGGGGCTTCGAAAAGCACCGACAGCGTCCAGTACAGCCGCAGCCTGACTGTAATACTTGGGAATCGCAAACGGTCGACCACCTTGTAGGACCATGACAACAGGCTTTCCGAGAGCGAAGATGGCGTCCGCAAGCACGGCTGTCGCTCGTCAGCAAGGAGGGATGCGAAAGGGGAAACTCCGCACTCTGATTCGCAGACAGCCCCAGCGTCGCGCGGTCCCCACTCTCCGCGTCGCTGTTCCAGTTCGCTCCGACTGCGAGCACGATAACGTCCGCGTCCTTCGCCACGTCGACCGCCTGCAAGCACCGTCAGCGACGCTGCAAAGGCCATTCATATATTATCCAGCCCACGCACCTGCCCCACCGCATCCGTCCGGTCCACCAAATTCCAAAACAGCTCCACCTGCGCATTCAGCGAATTCACATTCTCAAACTTCTGCACATAATTCCACGCCTGGAACTCCACCCGCACGCTATGCTTCGCGCCCTTCTTGAATGAAAACGCCGACGCCCCGGGGGGCGGGCCCGTCCCATTAGTAATATCGTACGCCAGCTGCTCGATGTTGCCGATGATGTTCCCCGCCAGGGTGAGCGGCGACTCCGCGGTGAGGTTCCCGTCGACGAATAGGCGCGCGGTCGTATTGGCGTTGACGCCCACGCCAATCCAGCCCGAAACGTCCCGATCGACGGGCACCTCCACCTCGCCCTCCCACACGACGCTGAAGTTGTTGGACGGGAGCCCGACGGGCGGGTAGATGCCCCAGTCGCGGTTCGGCGTCTCCTGCGTCTGGAACACCGCGTGCGTGAAATTCGTGTCGGAGTAGTACGTCGCGCGCAGTCCGCCGGGCACGCCGTCCGCGGAGAGGAGGTATCCCGGGATATTGTACTGTCCGTTATAAAGCCAGGTGTTAGTCCCCCAGCTCGACACCAGCTGGACGTCGGGGGCGTTTGCGGCGAGGTGCGAAACCAGCGCCTGGCGCAGCGTCGACGAGTTGGCGGTGGGATACGCGCCCCAGGGCCCGGAGTAGTCGCCGTAGTTGAGGATGTCGCTAAAGGGCCCGATGAGCGCGATGGTTTTGATACCCTGATCGGCGGGCTTGAGGGGGAGGGTGGTGTTGCGGTTCTCGAGCAGGACGATGCTGCGGTGCGCGGCGTCGAGCGTAAGGGGAACATGTGCTGCCGTGAGGGCGGCGGAGTCGACCGAGTCGGGGATGTATGGGTTGTCGAAGAGCCCCATATCGTATTTTGTGCTGAGGACGCGGCGTGCGGCCGCTTTCAGCGTGGATTCGGGGATGGTGTGGTTTGCGACGAGTGCGACAGTGGTCTGCGGGTCCCTTTGAGAAAGGGTAGTCTACAACGGAACCTGGCTCACGTTTAAAAAGATGTCGATCGTGAAATCATAGAATTGCACGCCGCCGCCGGCGTTAAACCATTGTTGGATGGTATCCGCATTGGAGTCCGCAACGGTGTGCCGAGTAAGCAGATATTTCATCGCTGAGACAATTTAGAGGGGCCCAGGCGTGGAGAGAAGAATAGATACCATTATCGTCCGCGATAATAAAGCCGTCGTAATTCCAGTCCGCTAACGCATCATAGAGCATGGGGCTCACCACCGCGGGGACCTCGTCAAGCTCGTTATACGCCCTAACAAGACAGTGAGCGTTGAAAGACAGCAGGTTCGCGAGACCTACATCATAACGCCTTTGGCCCCGCCCAAATCTATAACAGCCTTGAAGGGCACCAGCATCTCCATCATTACCTGGCGACTCCCCCGACCGATGAAAGGTGCAGCGTTGAGCCCGCCTCGCGGACTTCCATGGGCGGCAAAGTGCTGGAAAAAAGAAATTGAGAAAATTTGATCGCTGCAGCACGAATAGCTCTCCGCACCTTCACCACAGGCACCACCGCGTCCGGCTCGCTCCACGACCCATTCTTCGAGAGCCCCGACGCGTAGGCGACACCCATGTGCGACGTCAGCACGAAATCCTCGCCCCACGCCTCCTGGACGCGGCCCCACCGCGGTTCCTTCCCCAGATCCAGCACCGGCGCAAAGCACGCGTGAATCCCAATACTGCGCGCTTCCGAGCCAATGGCGCGGCCGACCGAATACGCGAGGCTTTTGTCGAAGGACGCGGCGATGCCGATGGATTGCGGGAACATGCTCTGTTTGAAGGAGCCGACACCGTGCAGACACTCACCGGTCTGCATGAAGGGGACATGAAGGCGCGACTCCTTGATGTTGAGCGCTTGGAGGGAGTTGAATTGGGACTTGTTGGTCGGGTACCAGTCGTGCACGACGCCGACACCGGCGGCGGGAGCGAAGCGCGTCGCGAAGTCTGTTTTATCACTGAGAAGGGAAGATAAATACAGACGCGGAAACACACACTATACAACGCGTTGTCAGAGTTGGGTCCAACCATGTTGTCTGCGAACATGAGGTGCAATTGCATGACTGCGACGCGAGTTGTTAGTTAGAAAGGTGTGGGGTACCGGAGCAAGCACTCACCTAGCTCAGGGACCGTCATTTCATCTAAAAGCGCGTCGATAAACGCGTCCCTGGACGCCCGCTTTTCGTCCTTTGCACATTTTGGGTTGACGACGCCGGAGTCAAAGCTGTATCTGCTGTTAAACGACAACTGGGCCACACAGCTCCCGAGGGCCACGAGCAGACCAAGGGTCGGCTTGACGAGCATGTTTCAAACGCCGAGGGGGTCGACCAGAGTCTTAAGACACGTCGATTTCGCAGTCAACGCCATTTATACGGCTTTAAGTAAACGCTTCTCTTCGAAAAAGCCAGATGACCGATTATCACCACGTGAACTTGTCGGCTTGCAAGATCTCGACAAGTCGATAGCGGACCGGGAATTTGTGAAAGCGCAGCGGGACCGATTGCCCGACAGATCCGCCATGAGCATACAAGTTGCCTGCGACTCGCGAGATAACGCGTTAAAATCATTTCAGGCCATTTCTTTTGCTTTTCTGCCGGTTTATTTGGGCGAACGGTATAATCAAGTGAGAAAGAGATGGAGCGCCAAATTAAGGGCGTAGTAATTCGTGCGATTGGCTCAACTCGGCCTGCAAAGGCTGGTGGGACCGTGGTGGTTTGAAGCAAGAGGCAATGACCTGCGAACCAAACACCACCCAAAACACAACAAGCCACAACCAGCTTTGCTTGCGCCGACTCAACTCCGACTCGCACTCCGCTGGGCTAACGTTTTGCTTTTTGAACGCCATTCAACTCGAACTATTCCAAGCTCTAATTCCGTTGGCACCACAATTGAGTCGTCCAGTCGTGGAATCAAAGTCTTTTTCTTTTGGATCCAAAACTCGAGCACTACTTACAGTCCATTGGAGTCCGACGCTCTAAAAATCTCTGTTTCTTTATTCCTCCTACGTGCCCTGAGGTCTGACTGGGTTCCCTTGTCGGCGTGTATATATTTTCTCTTGGCGAGATACCGCAAATCCAAATCGCGGACCGCCAGATAGCCGCCCAAATCTTTGCGATTAGATCGCGGCCCGTCGCGGTTCATACCCCAGGACTCACACCAGAAGTACTCCATCTTCTTCCCTACCATGTCCCGCATCCACAATCTCGAACTAAACACCAACTGGTCGTGGAAGCAGCGCGAACCCGCGGTAGAATCTGTGCTCGATGAGGTCGATGGCTGGAAGCCCGCACAAGCATACCCCTCCGAGATCCACGTCGAGCTGCTCAAAAGCGGCGCGATCCCCGATCCGTACCTTGGCTTCAACGAGAACAAGGTTCAATGTGCGTGCCCTTCCTTTGACATTTTGATTTTCCTGCTGACCATTGGGAAGGGATCAGCAAGGCGGAGTGGTTGTACAAATGCACCTTCGACTTCACAGCCGACGCGGTGGACGACCACGCGTTATTGGAGTTCCTCGGGCTCGACACGATCTGCGATGTCTATCTGGTCCATCGACGTACCGTTTTTTTAATCCGCTGCAAGTATTCATGAATGTGTATAGAACGGCGCGAAGATCCTCGCAGCGGACAATATGTTTCAAACGCACGTAGTCCCGCTGGAACTGTCGTCTCTCAAGCAGCAAAACACCCTTCTCTTGCACTTCAAGTCCGCGTTGCTGCTTGCGAAGGAACTCGAGGCGCAGATGGGCGTCGTCCGCGCCGGCTCGACAAACCTCGGTGACCCCAGCCGTGTCTACGTCCGCAAGGCGCAGTACGATTGGCGGTAAGCGTCTCCTTCTCATCTGCTTGCTTATATTAATTAATCATCTTTTTTTGAGGTGGGATTGGGTTCGTCTTGTCCAGGAAATTAGGATCAAGCTAACCGCATCTCAATATAGGGCCCGGAACTAATGACATGCGGTCCCTACCGCCCAATCACCCTCAAAACCTACACCGTGCGCATCAAGGATGTCCAAACGCACGCCCTCCTCTCAGACGCCAACGCACCTTCCCTCACCGTCGACGTTACACTCGATGGATCTCCACCCGCCGGGTCGTCCCTCCGGATTACTCTCGCGAGTCTCGACGGAAAGGTCCTAAGAACCGCAGACGTCTCGGCCTCCACCTCCGTAATCGGGGGCGCGGTCTCCTGGGATCTGAGCGGCGTGGTCGAGCCCTGGTGGCCCGTCGGGTACGGCGCGCAGGCACTGTACAACGTCTCCGTCTCCCTCGTCTCCATCCCCGCTTCTTCGTCATCGCAACCACCGAGTGACGCTGAAGCGATCCTGGACGAGAAGACGACGCGCATAGGCTTCCGCCGCGTCGCGCTCGTACAGGAGCCCCTCGCGGAGGCGGACCAGTACGGCACCGGCACTACGTTCTTGTTCGAGGTGAATGGCGTGCGGATGTTCATGGGCGGTACGTTCCGCTCTTCCTTCAAATAAGCAAAGAAATCACGGTCATTTACGCGCACGACAGGCTCCAACTGGGTGCCCGCCGACAACCTCCTCACGACCATCTCGCCGGAGCGCTACCGCGCGTGGCTCACGCTCCTGCGGGACGGGAACCAGAACATGGTGCGGCTGTGGGGCGGGGGCGTCTACGAGCCGGATGTGTTTTACGATACTTGCGATGGTGCGTATCCTTCCTTCCCTCCAACCTCTTTCAAGTATGGTACACTGACGAGGGGGACGCAGAGCTCGGCATCCTCGTGTGGCAAGACTTCCAGTTCGCCTGCGGCGTGTACCCAGCGCACGACGCGTTCGTCGCGAGCGGGCGCAAGGAGGCGGAGGACAACGTCCGGCGGCTGCGGCATCACCCCTCGCTGGCGCTCTTTTGCGGGAACAACGAGGATTACCAGCTGATTTTGCAGTGGGGTGGTGCGTATCCGTCCTTCCATTCCTTCTCCCCATTTGCAATAATATGGCGTTAACACACTTTCGTTTTAGACGTGAAAGACTTCCCCGCCATCAAAATCTACGAAGAGGTCCTCCCCGAGGTCGTCTCAGCGCTAACGGGTCCACACGCGCCCGTGCCCTACCACCGCGGCTCGCCGTACGGCGGCAAGGGGTGGGACACCGCCGACCCAACTGTGGGCGACGTGCACCAATGTAAGACAGACACCACTCTTCAATGCACTAAGATAAACTGATCCCGATTCAGGGAACGTGTGGGGCGGGAAGGAGTTTCCGTGGCAGGACTACGTGAAGCTCGGGGGCCGGTTTGTTTCGTGCGTCCTATCTTCCTTCTTCCTCTCATCCATCCTGATCATGACCCGCCCACCCAGCGAATTCGGCATCCCAAGCCACCCCGAGATGAAGACGATCGAGTACTGGATGGACGGCGCCGGCGCGGAGGCGCGCCACGCGCAGAGCGCGCTCATGGCGCAGCATTGCCGCGCGGGGAGCTTCGAGCGCCGGCTCGCCATTCTGATGAACGAGGGGTTTAGGGTGACGGAGGATTTGGAAACGTGCGTGGTCCCCTCTCTTTGCTCGGTCGAAAGAAGGACGAAGGGCTGACGGCGTTGCAGATACGTGTACAACACGCGTCTTATGGCGGCGGAGGCAGTGGGCTACGCGTATCAGGTGTGGCGGCGCAAGTGGGGCGGGCGGGGGAAGGAATACGTGCGTCCGCTTTTCGGATCGCACATACCGTAGTAACTGACTCGTCGGTAAAGACGGCCGGCGTTCTGGTGTGGCAGCTAAATGACTGCTGGCCGGTAACATCGTGGGCGATCGCGGATTACTTCGTGCGCTTCCTTCCCCTCGTGCTTCAGTCGATGCCAATCTGTTGCTTAGCTGCGCCCCAAGCCGATATATTTCACAATCAAGCGGCAGTTGGAGACGTATTCCGTTGGCATTATGCGTACTGTAAGTATTTTTACGTCTCCGCGCCCTTGCTCTCGCTGACCGGATGCCCTAGGTCATAAAAAACCGCGCAAACGACCGCCCTCCGCAGGTAAGCATCCAATCCCCATTCACCCCCCATTCTCATCATCTCCTCTGACGCAGTACTACGAATACGGCAACTTCCAATCCTACGGCGCCACCCTCGAAATCTGGGGCACCAACAGCTCCCTCGCACCACGCGCCGCAACCCTCGAGCTGCACTGCGTCGACCTCAAGTCGCGCTGGACACACACCGAGACGCACGCCGTCACCCTCCTCCCCAACCAAGCCACCGAGCTCCTCGCGCTCCCGTGCCCCGGCCCGCCGCAGGACGTCGCTGCGGCGCCGCCGACGGGCGACGCGCAGTTCACGAGCACGCATTCGGTGGTGGTGGGTGCGCGGCTGCTCGACGGCGAGACGGGGAAGGTGCTGGCGCGGTATGCGGACTGGCCGCAGCCGTACCGCTTCATCGAGCCCGCGCTCCTCAGTCAGCCGGGGTTGGACGTAAAGATCGACCGCGCGACGGGGGAGGTGCGCGTGAGTGCGGAGCGGCCCGTAAAGGGGCTTTGGCTGAGTGCGACGTCGGACGACGGGAAGGAGGGGAAGGAGGAGGCAAAGTGGAGCGATAACGCGCTGGATGTGATGCCCGGGGACCCGCAGGTGGTTTTCGTGAAGGGGTTGGGTGAGCGGGAGGTGGGGGTGGGGGCTTCGTGGCTCGGGAGGGAGAAGGTGCAGCCGTTGTGATCAGTGTATAAAGTGTTCGAAAGCTGCCCTCGTCTTCAGAAATCTAAAACGATGTACCCTAGTTGTAACAAGAAATTCAATACATTGGTTAAGAGCAAGCGCGGATACAAGAAAGATAGCTAGCAGATACAGCGGACGAGGACGAATACAAAAAGGCACATTAAATCTCTTTTCAGACCACAACCATCCCCGCCCGCCTACTTTGACACCTTGGCCTTGAGCGCCTCGCACGCCTGCATCCGCTCCGCCAGCTGCATCTCAAACCCCGCGCGCTGGGCCTTGAGCACCAGGAGCCCCTTTTTGGCTGCAACATTGCAAAGTCAGAAATATATTTGAGACTATTAAGGGAGACAGACGCACTATCGTCGACGAGGCGCCGGAGCTCGGGGAGCGCCTGTTTCGCTTCATCGGCTACGGAAGGGAGGGTAAGGCGGTAAATCGAGAATTGGAGCATACATACGAGTGAGGGTGGATGGGCCTGGAATATCGATTGTCATCAACGAGGAATGCGGAAAAAAGAAAGAGAACGCACAGGAGTTATTAAACTCTTTCGCGAGCGTCTGGAGGATGGCGGGACTCAAGGTGTTGACGGTGGTGCGACGGGTTGCGAGCGTTGCGAGGAGCTCCTGCTTACGGTTCCGAAGCAACTTGAGGTCGGGGTGGCGCTTGAGCGCGGCGAGTTCGCGCTCGAGAGTTAGAGTTGTGGAGTCGGGGGTGGAGTGCGCTGGTGGAGAGGACGGCAGGGGTGCTTTCGAGCGCGAAGCGTAGGCGCGGCGGGGCGGGATTGGGACGCTGATGGAAGCGCTGGTGCCGGACGCGATGCGGCGCGCGCGTTTGGATGGGTAGAATTCCACGTCCGAGAGTTCCGAGAGTTCGTCCTCCTCCTCCTCCTCCTCCTCCGATGCTGGCAGCTGCGACCCGCCCCGTAGCCCAGGTGCAGCCTCTGTGGCGAGGTAGCGCCCAATAATTTCCGAGGCCAGATTAAGGTTCGCCTGGTCGCTCGCGCCAACGGGGAGGCTTTCCTGTCTGCGCCGGACAGAACAAAATCAGGAACGGAAATGAACTAAAAATTGCCTATTCACGGAAAACTCGACTGCGTATGAAGACGGGCTTCTTCATCTGTGAGCACAATCACTATTCAGCCTGAAAAACGAAAATCGTTGAAGTGACTCACATCGACTTGAACTCAAACTTCCAGGGCAGAGCTCACGGATGCCAGAGTCAGAACCAGGCAAAGCGCGTTGCGTCACGGAGGCTTTGCGGCATCTTCAGCGTTTCGAAAGCCGGCCAGTGAGCTTTCGATTCAAGCCCAAGTGAGGGCGGTCCGAGATGCGTAGAATCAAATGGTATGAAGGCCCTTATTGGACAAAAGTGTAGAAATCCGGAATTAAGGGCGGAAAACGTCGAGATCTTTGGATACTTACTACAATATCATCATGATCAAGATCTCTTGAGATCTCGAATCAATATTGATTTTTTTGTCGAGATCTTCAGAAATGTCGAGACAATCTCGATTTTTGTTTGGTAGGTAGGTAGGTGATTACACCGGTCCCGCTCAGGAACGCCAAAGTCGAGATCTCGAAGGGTTTCGTCGAGATCTACGGACAGGTGCACTGATTGTAATCAGGATAAACAAAGAAGCTTGTCCTCGTGTCTCCCACGTTGTGTATCATCTCCTTGTCCTCCACCTCCACCTCCACTACTGCAGTGGTACCTCAAGTCAGTTTCTCTCCTGTGAAATGTTTCTGGTGGTTGATATGCTTGCCTCCTAGAGTCAGCAGGGCATCATGTTTTCACTAGACCGTGACGGTGGTTCTCGATCACTCCACATTGCTGGTGTGGGACTATTTTTTTGAGTCGTGAAGGGGATTAATTATCCGGTACAGGTGGCCAAGGTGGTCCTGGGGGTCCGGCACACCTGCAAGGTGGCATGGGTGGCACTGGACAGGGCCCTATTGTGCATATCACTACATCACAGTTAATTGCACACAATCTGCAGGCAACAGTTGCTACGGACCAGGAATTGCGGCTTCGGGACCTCCGAGCATCTCAAATTGCTAGTCATTGTCCTCCTCCATCAAGAATCTTCTGTGGCAGACAAGAAATCCTCAACAAAATGCATCATTTCTTCTCTGACACTGGGATCCAACACACTTATGTGCTACATGGACTCGGAGGTGCCGGAAAAACACAGATTGCTCTGAAATTTATCAAGGAGTCATCATCTCGGTGAGCTTGATCGTCTGACTGGGAAGTAGTCGTTGATTCAGTTTTATTTCAGCTTCTCAGACACCTTTTTCATTGACACCAGCACCATTGCAATGATTGATACAGGTCTCAAGAATATAGCTGTGCTGAAAGACTTTGGAGATTCTTCACAAGATGGATTACTATGGCTGACCAGCAAAGTTGAAGAATGGCTTCTTTTATTTGATAATGCAGATGATCCAACCATCAATTTGAATGAATTTATTCCTCAATGCAATCATGGGAATATTATCATCACCTCTCGGAATCCAGGCCTGCGTGTCTATGCTGGATCCAACTCCTCCCTTGTGTCAGACTTGGAAGAGGAAGATGCAGTGGCATTGATACTCAAGAGTGCCTTGCAGGAGGCCACAAGCCATACTGAACAAATTGCAGCAGAAATTGTGAAGGTAAGAGCATTAGCCGGCAACTCATCTAATTTTGAACACTTCCTTTAGTTGTTGCACTATTTACCTTTGGCAATTGTTCAGGCTGGTGCATTCATATCCAAATCTCAAGATCTGGATGGCTATCTACCTCTTTATATGAAGCACCAAGCACAACTGCTCAGCGAAAAGCCTGCTCAATCCTATGATCAATATACCTGGACAGTGTACACAACATGGCAAATGAGTTTTGACAGGCTCACACCATCAGCTGCAATGTTCTTGCAGCATTGTTCATTCCTCCATTACAATGGAATCCTAGAGAAAATCTTTAGCTATGCATCAGAGTACCAATTCTCTTCTGATGGTCCATCTGAGGAAGAACTAGAGGAGCCTTTGGAATTCCTCTCACATTTTCTGGGACCAGATGGTGAATGGGACTCTCTAAAGTTTTTCAATGCTACCAATGAGGTCCAATCCTACTCATTGATCAGCTTTGATGCAGAGAAGAAGGTCTTTTCTATTCATCCACTGGTACATTCTTGGAGTCAAGGGACAGTTCAAAACCCAAAAGGATACATGTCCACCATGGGGTCCATACTTGGCATGGCTATTTCAGAACGGCCACAGTGGGATATGCAATTGGCAAGTCTGCTATTGTGTCCACATATTGAATTGGCTGTAAAGATGGAAGCGGAAGTAGCTCTGGTTTTCAGAGGTCAATATGCAATAGCATTTTGGGAAGGGGGGAGATACAAACAAGCGGCAAAGCTAGAGGAAGAAGTGCTGGAGAAACGGAAACAGGTTCTAGGCGAGAATCATCCAGACACCCTGCTTAGCATGGGTAACCTGGCCAGCTCATACTCAGACCTGGGTGAACATCAAAAAGCAAAAGATCTTGAGCTTATTGTGTTGGAGAAACGGAAACAGATTCTAGGCGAGAATCATCCAGACACCCTGAATACCATGGGTAACCTGGCCAGCTCATACTCAGACCTGGGTGAACATCAAGAGGCCCAAGAACTCCAGGCCATTGTGGTCGAGAAAAGGAAAGAGGTTCTAGGCGAGAATCATCCAGACACCCTGCTTAGCATGGGTAACCTGGCCAGCTCATACTCAGACCTGGGTGAACATCAAGAGGCCCAAGAACTCCAGGCCATTGTGGTCGAGAAAAGGAAAGAGGTTCTAGGCGAGAATCATCCAGACACCCTGCTTAGCATGGGTAACCTGGCCAGCTCATACTCAGACCTGGGTGAACATCAAAAAGCAAAAGATCTTGAGCTTATTGTGCTGGAGAAGCGAAAACAGGTTCTAGGCGAGAATCATCCAGACACCCTGAATACCATGGGTAACCTGGCCAGATCATACTCAGACCTGGGAGAGCATCAAAAGGCCATAGAACTCGAGGTTATTGTGCTGGAGAAACGGAAACAGTTTCTAGGCGAGAATCATCCAGGCACCCTGAATACCATGGGTAACCTGGCCAGATCATACTCAGACCTGGGAGAGCATCAAAAGGCCAAAGACCTCGAGGTTATTGTGCTGGAGAAACGGAAACAGGTTCTAGGCGAGAATCATCCAGACACCCTGCTTAGCATGGGTAACCTGGCCAGATCATACTCAGACCTGGGAGAGCATCAAAAGGCCAAAGACCTCGAGGTTATTGTGCTGGAGAAACGGAAACAGGTTCTAGGCGAGAATCATCCAGACACCCTGCTTAGCATGGGTAACCTGGCCAGATCATACTCAGACCTGGGAGAGCATCAAAAGGCCATAGAACTCGAGGTTATTGTGCTGGAGAAACGGAAACAGGTTCTAGGCGAGAATCATCCAGGCACCCTGAATACCATGGGTAACCTGGCCAGCTCATACTCAGCCCTGGGAGAGCATCAAAAGGCCAAAGACCTCGAGGTTATTGTGCTGGAGAAACGGAAACAGGTTCTAGGCGAGAATCATCCAGTCACCCTGAATACCATGGGTAACCTGGCCAGCTCATACTCAGACCTGGGAGAGCATCAAAAGGCCAAAGACCTCAAGGTTATTGTGCTGAAGAAACGGAAACAGGTTCTAGGCGAGAATCATCCAGACACCCTGCTTAGCATGGGTAACCTGGCCAGATCATACTCAGACCTGGGAGAGCATCAAAAGGCCATAGAACTCGAGGTTATTGTGCTGGAGAAACGGAAACAGTTTCTAGGCGAGAATCATCCAGGCACCCTGAATACCATGGGTAACCTGGCCAGATCATACTCAGACCTGGGAGAGCATCAAAAGGCCAAAGACCTCGATGTTATTGTGCTGGAGAAACGGAAACAGGTTCTAGGCGAGAATCATCCAGACACCCTGCTTAGCATGAGTAACCTGGCCAGCTCATACTCAGACCTGGGAGAGCATCAAAAGGCCAAAGAACTCGAGGTTATTGTGCTGAAGAAACGGAAACAGTTTCTAGGCGAGAATCATCCAGACACCTTGCTTAGCATGGGTAACCTGGCCAGATCATACTCAGACCTTGGAAAGCCTCAAAAGGTGCCACAGTCAGGCCAGTTACTTCCACCACTGATGCCTTCAAAGCCTGTGATCCTATTGATTCTTGATCGGCTGCTTCCCATGACCCTAGAACCTGTGCCTGATGCTGTTGATTAGTGTTGATTAACTATTCTTTAACAAGATGGCTCGTATTTGTTTGCATGTTTTTGGTTGAATCTCCATATGGGTTATCCCCTTCCCTCTCCTTCTCCTCTCACTCTCGATCTCTGCATTGGTCTAGATGATTTAGGCCAAGCCAAACATCAGCTAAGCTGACTGTTTCATCTGGCTGAACTTATGAATCACACCAGCATGTGTTTCATTGCTTGCTCAACGACCAAACACCACCACTCTGTTACTCATTTCTGTTTCTCTCATTGCATTGAACTCAGTAGTATAGAAGGACCTAGAAAAGACCGCAATAGCTCAGTTCATCCCCGCTCATTGTTGGATGGTGTAAGTATGCTCAGACAATCTATGAAGAGAATTACATATTTTCCTCTGTATCTGTTTTGTCTGTAAAATGGAACCTTGGTTTTTAACTGGCTACTTTCGGAGTGACATTTAAGTTGAACAGCCTCTGAGGATTAATGCAAATGCACCACTAAGTTTCGCATTAGAACAACATATAAATATAAGGGCCATATGCGCCAGGAAAGAAGACTTATTTGTTGCATTGGCTGTGCAGTTACTTTGCATTACCAACACAAAGGCTATGCTATCTTTGAGCTAAACACCAAACTAGGTGCTAGCTGTCATAAACAGGCCGATTTACCCACACTCTATGACACCGTAAGATCAAGCAAAGGATCTGGGCGGGTCTTCGGTATGATTGAAGACTAGGAGTGGGACAACAACAACCTGTGAAGAAGATAAAATAAAAACACTAAGGTACATAGGTGGAACTAGAACTGCTTATATAGCTGTGGGTTCACTGGGGGTAAGTGCCATGACCATGGGTTCATGGGAGAGGACCGACACTTGCCATGACCCTTGCCATGGCGTTGGTCAAATTCTTTGTTCCTTTGTCAGTGTGGGAAGGTTCGGTGTTCACAACAATTTTCAGCATTTTGAGTGTTTTCGCCCTCAATTCTCCTCCGATATTTCACTTATTCACAGGAGCTTAATTCCAATGTGGTGTTCTGCTTCCCGCAAAATTTTCAAAGATGTGGGATGCAACCCGGGATCCCAAAGCAGCCCCAGGACCAAGCTGCCTGTGAAACAAATTCACCGTGCTGCAGGGCTGAAAGTAGAGACAATTTGTACCATACAGTTGTATATATTTTCTGGTGTTCTCTGCAGATTCATCACTATCCTCTTTCGAGTGAACTTAGTATTTTCGGACTCCGAGGACTTCCCACGCTGACAAAAGAACAAAGAGTTTCACCGACGGTATGGCAAAGATCATGGCAAGTGTCGGTCCTCTGCTGTGAGCCCATGGTCATGACACTTGCCCCCAGTGGTTGTTGGCAACTGTTTGTACAAGAATGATGAAGACAATAGGAAGTGAAACAACATGGCCTTGATCACCTGCTGATGTAGAATGGAGAGGACAATAGATCTGAAATGATCTGCACCGTAGTTGACATCATCAGGCATTCAGGATCAATAGGATCACAGGCTTCGATGGCATCAACAATGGAATCAACTGGCCAGACTGTGACACTAGCTAGGTAGACCACTTTGGTTGAGTGCAGTGGAAGATTGAATCAGTAGATCACAGTGAATGTAGTTCATTGTTCCTAGGTCCCCAAAAAGCCAAGGGGGCACCGGCATTCAAACTGGCAACTAAGGGCCGGTCAGTTACTCCGGCTGCTAGGCCGGAAAAAATAAAATCAAGTACCACTTTTTGACCGAGAACCGCTGTTTGGCGAGGCCTCAAGAGGTTGATTTGAGCTGCTGATGTGAGCTATCACTTTGTAATTAGCTCCAGACGCCCTTCTGCGCAGAACAAAAACACCTTTCAGAACAACGGGCGAAGCATGGTCACTGGCGCACTCCATTGGAAATCACTGATGGAAATCACTAGCGCACTCTTGGAAGTTTCTGGTGCACTCAGAGATTACAAGTCACTATGGGCACGCACATTTGAAACTACTGGCCATTGAAACGACTGGTGCACTGGCATTTCAAACCACGGGCACACTTGCACATGATCCAGAAAAGAAAGGCGCGCTTTCGCAAATAAAGGAGGTAGCTTCATTCAAGGTGGCGCACATGCATTCCAAACCACTGGCATGTTGGAAAACGACTGGCGCACTCGCATTCGAAACCACTAGCGCACTTGCAGATGATTCAGAAAAGGCACACTCTCACAAAGAAAAAGAGGTAGCTTCGTTCCTTGAACGAAGCCACCGCTTTAAAGGCCAGACCCCGAGTCGAACGAGGGTAGCAGTATTTGATCGAACATCTGTGCACTAACTGCTGTGCTATCTGGCCGTGATGATGGAAACGAGTGGTGCACAACTATCGAAACAAAGTGCCGTGAGAAGAAAAGAGCACCATATTGAACCAACGACCTTTCACACATTTTACACGTGCGGAGACGAACTCACAACAAAGACTATCTGGAAAGTGAGTTAACAAAGGCGCTGAACTAGAAAAAAGAAGTGGTTAAATTTTGCAAGGCCAGACCCCGAGTCGAACGAGGGTATCAGATTAAATATTGCCCTTGAACCCATCAAGTATCCGCGCACTAACAGCTGTGCTATCTGACCATGATAGCTAGGGACTGGGGAACAATCACAACCTATACGAGAAAAGAACAAGCTGGTTGAAGAAAGGCGCGGGCGCTGTTTGAAGAAAGGCGCAGGCGCGGTTTGGAGGAAAAGGTGCAGGCACTGTTTGAAGGAAAGGGCGCGTGCACTGTTTAAAAGGAAGGCCGGCGCAGTTTGAGGAAAAAGGCACAGGCAGACTTGGGAAGAAAGGCGCTGGAGTAAGATCAATGGGGAAGCAGGAGAAGGTATAAAAGGGGGGGTGCAAAGAAGAGAGAAGGCATCTAATTACCTCTACTGCATACTGCTAAAGGAAAGGCGCTCCCATTAAAACAGGAGGCGCTAATCCAGTACATTGTTGAATCAAATATATCAGTGTGCCTTCCCAAGAGTGGGGTAACAGGGTCACCTTGACTGCGGTTGTACAGAATACGAGCTGCACGAGAGACCTCCATGACAAGAAAGGAGAAAACATAGGAAATAACAGGTGTTGAAGCGCGCATTCAGTTGAAGAAAGCGCAGCGCAATCCTCCAAACAGCTAGCAGACCTACTCAGGCTGCGTGTAACTGTTGACTTTTGGCGTTCATAATGCACATCTTGCGTGTGTAGGGCACATTTATCCAGAAGGCGCCTTTTACCAACTCGACTATACCATTTCCCCCATCCAATTCGGCGCACTTCACTCGACTAGCTAGAAAGGCGCCTCTCGCCTGGCTATTCGCGCATGCACCAATTTTCAGATTGCAAAGGAGCGCGCTACAATCTGACGGCGCTGTGTTTACACAGTTCTGAAGAAACTGCTTGCGCACCCAATACAAAGCAAGGAGATACGAAAACACCACATTACCCGGGTTTACCAACTAGGAGCGTCCTTCACATTGCGGAGCACTATTCCTTCGCGCGAGTGTAGAAGAATCTCCCATCGCGTCTTTCTCGGAAGGCTAACCCCCAATGAGAGACCAAACTCTCGAGGGACCTAGCACCTTTCTCAAAATTTGCTACTCGCAGACAAGAAATCTGTATTAACCACCACCACCACATAAGATATCACTCCGTAGAAGTAGAGAGCGCCAACAGCCCGATTATTTCCCCCTAGAGGACGAATAAAACTATTGTATTTCAGTTTGACTGTAATTCCACGGGCAGATTCGAGTACAATAACTGCAGTCCACATCACACCGAGTGTTGTATCCCTTCAACCCAGCATGTTTACCCATCTGCACTTGTTGCCTGAGTTCAAGTCCATATATGGTAAGAGAGATGATAATTCTCGAAAGATTGAAAATTGTCTTGGAAGGTTGTTTTGAAGGTTTGGATGCTCCAGTTGGTGTCCTATGTTGAAAAGGGCTCAATATTGATGGTCTGCATTGATTTTCGAGCTGACTAGTGACTTGAACACATAATAAATTACCATACATGATGCGTGGGAACGTTACGTTAGTTAGTTAGTCCAGTGGTCGAGTCGGAAAAAAGAAAAACAGCCCTATATAGTTTTTTTGAATGCCGGTTCCCCCTTGCCAAAAGCCAAAGTGTTCAAAAATGTTCTTGTGTTATAAAGGAAACACAAGTCTAACAAGGTGGTTATCTGACCTAGTTTTGTTAAGAGGCAGTAATTGCGGAAGCAACATAGCCCTAACAGAATTTTCAGATGCAAACTTTGCTTAGGAGCTACTTTGGTAACCCTGGTACCAATCTTTGAAAGGAAGTTGAATTTGTTTGCAATGTCTGCTTGGCTTCAGGTTGTGCAAGCTAAAACAGGGACAGGGTTTCCCGCTTCCTACGCCACCTGCCATTCCCAACTAACGGACCTTGTAGGACTATATTAATACCCCCTAAATGTGGTCCTAGGTAGACCTCGACCAGCCAAGTCCCGCCTGCAGCCACCCTATGGGGGCCTACAGGGACTGGGGGGGGACTGCGGGGGACGGTCCCTCTTGGGGAGGGGGACACATAGAGTGCCGGTGCAGGGACAGGGATACTATGGGGACAAGGGCCGGATATAGGCGCAGTGGGGGGACAGGGGGGACAGATTGGACTTATAGCACCTCGGGCAAACATCCACGGTGTGGGGACAGGGGGGACAGCCGCAGTGGGGGGACAGGGGGACATCTCGCAGAACATCGATGGTGGGGGGGGACATTAAGAGGGACATCACGTGCCTAGTACACACACGGTGGGGGGACAAGGGGGACATTTTTTTCACAGTGTGGGGATGGGATCACGTGCCCGATACACACGCGGTGGGGGACAAACGGGACATTTTTTTTTTTCATGGTATGGGGATGGGATCACGTGCCTGGTACATCTGTGGTGGGGGGACAAGGGGGACATTTTTTCTCCAGTTGCTGGCGGGTGTGGGATAGTGTCACGTGACCACTACACATGCGGTGGGGGGGACAGGCGGGACATGTTCTGCATTTCATTGTAAAAGGGACACAATGGCGGTGTGGGGACATTCAGACTTGTAAAATCTTCAGACAGTATGCTAAAGATTACGTGCACAGTACATACACGGTGGAGGGACAAGCGGGACATTTTTTTTTACAGTTGTTGGCAGGTGCAAGGGTGGACTCCCGTGTGCGGTACATACACGGTGGGGGGACAGAGGGGACACATGCTGTGGGTTTAGGTACTGGATTTTGTTAGGGCAACATGCTTGATGTGTTGATGCACATCGGCGGTGGGGGGACAAGGGGGACATTTCTGGTAACACTAGTGGTGATGGGCCGTGTCTGTATATTAGAGCAACATGACAGGAGATCCCGGCAGTGAGGGGACATTAGGGGGACATGGCAGCAGATCATTGTTGTGTAGAGACACTTGAGACATTGTACTACATCACATCCAACATTGTACTCATGAACTTCACTCGGGTATTTTCTGCCATCCAAGGTACATGTTTTCTGCACATAGCCTTTGGAACTGACCAGAATCCTACATGATCTATACTGTTGCACTGTCGCTATTGCATCCAGTACATTGATCTCATGTTTCTATCCCATGAATAAAAATACATCCAGGTGCGTGCAACTACCTACATCTGCTGTTACCTTCAGTACCTAGTACACCCTTCTGAAGGTATTTCTGTCTGTTGATCATAAATTCCCAAGTATCAATCCCCCCTTGAAGAATATGGCGTTCAAAATGCACATTTAATAAAAATCACCCTTTTTCAACTTTTTTTCAACTTTTATCCCTCCTTTGACTCTAAGTATACATATCTCTCTCCCTGAGTGGTCCTAAATGGTGTGAAAGAGGGAGATGAAATTTGGCACCTTTTATCCGTCCCTACTTTCGGGTTTACTTGGCATCCCGATACTTTTTCACACGGAACTTTCCCGATACTTTCTGAACCAAAATTTTATCCCGATACTTTTTGAATTAATTTTTTTATCCCTCTCTTTTGCAAGGTTGGATTATTATACATCTGATACGTTCTGACCTTCCTTTCACTCTCTCCTTCTTGGTTCGAACACGCAACGTCACAATCACGTGCGGGGTGACTCGGGCCGCCATCCGAGTGAGGCGAGGGTTTGTGAAGTGTGGTACGTGTTTTGGGACCTAATGACAAAGTGGTGGTCTTTCAGAAAGGCAAGGGTGGTTCATCAGTTTTGACAAGTGCAACCACAAGTTTGGCCCTATAATTGTGCTTTGGATGAATAAAGTTGAGGTTGGACCCGGTCCAACCTCCAATGGATTGCATGGTAAATTTGATCAGAGGTGCCCTTTGGCCAAAGCCTTTACCCTTGAAAGGCCTTTGCAAATTTCTGCAGGGCTTTTAGTGTGAACATTGGGTCACCACGGAAGAACTGAAGCTTTTACAGGTGGAGGAACCCCTTCATGCCTCTATTTGGGCCAGCGTTGACACTCCCCATCGGAGTGCGACAGACTGTTGGCCACAGCACCGCCTGAACATGCTCCTTTGCCTACCACCTTTATGATACCCTGCATTGAATTTAATTTCTGTTGAGTCACTCTGCACGTGATTGTGACGTTGCGCGTCCGAACCAAGAAGGAGAGAGGGAAGGAAGATCAGGAGGTATCGGCATGTATAATCTTTCAACCCTGGCAAAAGTATCGGGATAAAAAAATTTGGTTCAAAAAAGTATCAGGATAAAATTTCGGTTCAGAAAGTATCGGGATAACGTTCCGTGTGAAAAAGTATCGGGATGCCAAGCACACCCTAAAGTAGGGAGAGATAAAAGGTGCAAAATTTCATCTCCCCCTTTTACACCACTCAGGACCACTCAGAGAGAGAGGGATATGCACATTTAGAGTTAAAAGAGGGATAAAAGTTGCAAAAAGTCGAAAAGTAGTGATTTTTATTAAATGTGCACTTTGAACGTCATAAAAGAGTGCATGCTCCGATACACCTGATATGTGAAGGATATGTTGTCCCCCTCATACAAGCTTCCCTATGTCCTCCTAATGTTCCTACACTGCTGACCTATATCCCTGAACACACCCTTCCCATGATCCAGGATGGGTATTCAGTGCTCATGTCCCCCTAGTGTCGTCCCCACACAACCAGGATGTAGTTTGGTATGTCTGCTTGTGGTCAATAATGAGAACTATGCTATAATATCTGGGCCATGAGTTAAGAATGTACTTAAAGGGTAAGAGACCTCCTACCAACATTTGCAGCAGTTCATGTTGATTTTTTCAGATGTTCCTTTTGTGTCCAGAGTTTTCTTTTCCAAAGAGGTTTTTGGTCTCTGTGTATGTGGGGAGTCAATGATCACCCTAGCCTTCTTGGTAAAGATGCAGAATCAGCTTTATGGTCCTATCATGCTTTAAACCAGAGTTAGGGGGCAATGTGTGGATGTGAACCCCTATCTGTCAATATTTAATGAGGAAACAGCCAGTACAATGAGTGTCCATTGCATAGGACCATTCAAAACACACCACCGGTCCATACTCTCAAGTTTGAAATTATCTAAAGGGGACATTTAACGGGACAAGGGGGACAAAAGTCCCGCTTAGCATTCCCATGTCGCGAACACGTTTTTCGGTGATCGCGAACACGTCACATCAATCCTCACATCAATGCATATTAGGACCTTCCCCTGAGGTGAGATACAAAATCCTAAGAGGCCAATGTTCCTCAAAAAATTGTATGAAGCATGCACTCTGAATTTTTCTAGATTTACTGTGAATTTCTAAGGTGTAGTTTGGCAGATGCATTAAATGAACACTAAGTTCACTCAAAGTGCTAAAGCCCACTTGTGTGTCTGCCATTCTGGACGCACTTTTCCTCCAAATCACTTCAAGTAAAATCATCTGGGGAACCTATAACCTATCTTATGAATTCTACATAGAAGTCACCAGGGACACTCCTTGACCCTCTATTAATTGAATAAGGCGAAAATATGATTTTTGATAGCTCATGAAAGAAGGCATGTAAGCAGCTGATCTTCGTGTCTAAAATGTTCTACATGATTGGTTAAATCCACAACACCATTTCTAAAGACTTGAAGCCGTCTGAGGGGGAGTACAACGGTGAAAACATGGTGATCCAGTAAAAGTCCAACTTCAGACACATTGAAAACCCCAGACTGTCAAAAATCGATCTGGTTCAGGTCATAAAGGGTCCTACAAGTGGGCCACCATATTCTGGGACATTGTTCATCTCTTCTTGCTCATATTCTGCTCATTTTGATCCAGGGGAAAGATAGACACACAGGTGGCTATTTCAACACCACAATTCACCCAAATGAGTCCAAAGAGTCCTGAGCTCATTCAGAGGCATCTCATTTCTTCCCAAAAGTAATTTCTGTAGCCCCAGAGGATGCAATATTGCTGTTCTTGAAGACCTTCAGTAAGTTAACTGTTCTATTATACTCCATGGCCCCAGGGTGTAGTATATGCTGAATGTGAGGGAAGGGAAGGGTAGCAACCCAAAAGGTTCAAAATTCCATATAAGAAACCAGAGTTTGTGATAATTTCCTTATATGGGTGACAGGTGGTAGTACTATTTTAAGAAAGAGAATGATCTTACTTGTTCTTACCGATCTTATGGTATAGTCGCTGGCTTGAATTCTGCAGTATATGTTCTATAATCTCAGAAAAGTCAAAATGACTTGTTCATATAATCATAAATCCTACTGGTAGACTATAGTCAATGTTATTTAATGATCCAACTGGGATTGTAGTGATTACAAAAATTGGGAATAGATGCCCTGTGTTGTTCAGAGGCTGGATCATTGATACTCCCATCTTGTGCTATGTCCCAAGTGTCTTTATACAATGGTTATCTATGGTCATATCCCTCTAATTTCCCCCTCCTATGATCTACTATCCCAACCCCTGCCAACACACCTCAAACATGTCCCCTTTGTCCCCGCACCAGCGGTGTGCATCAAAGACATCCTGCTAAAGTGATCCCAGTTTCATACTGCCAGTGTTACCAGAAATGTCCCCCTTGTCCCCCCACCGCCGATGTGCATCAACACATCAAGCATGTTGCCCTAACAAAATCCAGTACCTAAACCCACAGCATGTGTCCCCTCTGTCCCCCCACCGTGTATGTACCGCGCACGGGAGCCCACCCTTGCACCTGCCAACAACTGTAAAAAAAAATGTCCCGCTTGTCCCTCCACCGTGTATGTACTGTGCACGTAATCTTTAGCATACTGTCTGAAGATTTTACAAGTCTGAATGTCCCCACACCGCCATTACGTCCCTTTTACAATGAAATGCAGAACATGTCCCGCCTGTCCCCCCACCGCGTGTGTAGCGGTCACGTGATGCTATCCCACACCCGCCAGCAACTGGAGAAAAAATGTCCCCCTTGTCCCCCCACCGCAGATGTACCAGGCACGTGATCCTGTAAGAATATCTCTCAGATCTCAATCCAGAGACTCCAGAGAAAAGGAACTGTACTATTAGGCAAATTACAAGGAGGTTATATACTCTACAATATCTGTACTAGAACTTTCTACAACCTAAGAGTCCATGCATCGGGCTGAGTAACTAAAGCTCGGGCTGAGTAAGTTAACCGGCCGGATCATAAATCCCATCATGGCGGCTTGTCATATTCCAACATTCCCCCTCAAGCCGACATCTTTACCATGCAGCATCAAATTCTGCATCAACAGCAGTCGCGGCAGCGGGTGTGTTGTCGGGGCAATTAGCTTTGTAGTGTCCTTTCTTCTGGCACTTGAAGCAAGTAATCTCGGCAACAGGCCAACGGTTATACAAGCGGTTTGTATCAACACGGAAGGCGGCTTCGTGTGTGATCGTAGGGGCCCTACGTGATTCTTCATTTAGCAATCTGCCAATCACGTAGTCGAGGGTAAGTGAGGTGGGGGCGGTGGAGTCGAGGGCAACGATAAATGTGTCGTAGGAGTCGGGAAGGCCCATCGTGAGCACAAGGATAACATCTTCATCGTCAACTGTGATTCCACTCTGTTTCAAGCGGAAGGCAACATTCCGGACTTCTCCAATCCATGATGCCATCTTCTGTGTGTCGTCCATGCACATCGACATAAATTTTCGGTGTAGTGCCATTTTCGTGGCAAATCCACGGGAGCGGTGGACTCGTTCGAGCTCCTGCCAAACTTCATAGGCAGTCGGCGTGGACATATGCGCGAGCTGATCGACTTCGACAGCTAATATCATCTCGGCACGGGCTTCGGCACTCTGCCGATCCCAATCCTTGACACCCTTCGAATTCGGGCCTGTCAACGGACGCGGGGTAATTCCAAGTGCGACATCGTGAACATTTTGGCGTGTAAATATAGCCTCCATGAGAATGCGCCATATTTCGTAGTTTTCGTTGGTGAGTTTCGCAACTCCTTTCGCTTCGGCCATCGTGATATCGATCGGGGGAAAACGGGATGGGTTCGGGTTCGGTTCGACGGTATGTGTGCTTTCGGATAGGCACGTTCGGGGGTTCGGTTACGTACACACGCTTTTGGCTAGGCGCGATGTGATGCGGACTGCGGTTCTGTGAACTGCCTGACCCGGGGTGGGTATAGTCAAGTAGTGTTTACAGAATTTAATTCGTCCTCTAGGGGGAAATTGCTCTGTCGCGGAGCTGCGTAGTTTAAGGTACGCTGATGCGCAATATATAATTTGTGGTGTGTGTGTGTACAGTTCTCTCCGTTTGGATTGAACACTTTGCCAGGTTCCTCGAAGATTTAGTTCTTCGTTGGGGGCTGGCCTTCCGAAGGTACCGCGGATGGATAGTTTTCTACACTTGCTCGAAGGGTACGCTCCGCAATGCGAATGCTGTTCCGTTCTGGAGTACTCGGGTTATCTGTTATGCTTTATCCACCCGTCTCGAACGTATCGGACGGCAGGTCTCTTCAGTACAGTGCAACACTATACGGACGGCTATAGTGATTCCCTTCGTAGCCTGGGTTTTCCGTTGGTGAATGCCTTGAAACGGAATCACTTCCGTTTCGAAGACTCGGGGGTGAAGTGTGTGAATTGAATGGGGGAAATGGTATGATCGCGTAGGATAGGCCTTCCGTATACGATGGGGTGGGTTCCTCGCAAGGATATGCGCTTGAACTCCGAAAAGGAACGGTTGCACGAAGCCAAGTTAGGTGACTGGCCGTTTGGTGGTGTGCCGCGTTAATTTACTACCACGCACTTTCAACTCCGGATTGACTATATTTCCCCCGTATCGATTTATCGAAACGGAGGTGAGACGGACGGGGTTTCTTGATAAGCCCTGGCCTTCTAGGTGACCTTGGTTTGTCCTACTATTGGGCGGCACAACCCGTAGCGGAGTATATTTTAATTTGGTTCCCCCACCCTGGTGTACTTCAGGGGGAGTAGCTTTTAGGTAAATGCAGTGGGAGGTAATAAGATGATCATTCCGTATCCTACAGCTGGCTTTTATACTGTACTCTGTCCGATACTCGCGCGCATATTTATCCCTTTAATTGGAAACGGACGTTCCACCTTTTCAGTTCTGACTCACCTCTGTGATTGCCCACGCGTTCCCGATTCCGAAGGGGTTAGAAATTGACTCGGAGCAGCCTCGTGTCGCATCCGTTTCCCGTTTCAGTCACCCCGTTTCCCAAGAACCGCCTCAGTTCTCTGTTTAGTTGCCCCGTTTCCCATACCGCAACCACCTCGTCTCCGTTTGCTCCCCCATTTCCTTCCCTAGTACCAGCCAGGTGGCGGAACGGCAACGCATGCAAGACAAATAAGAGAGCCTGTAATGTTTCCTCGCAAGGTCTCCGTTCAATTCGGGGTCTGGCCTTGATAAACCATCAAGAAACTTTTGCCTCCGTTTCGTTTTTGAGTGAATGCGTGTCGAGTTTTTGAGTGAACACATTGAACGGCCAGGTAGCTCTTGCCAGAATCAATATTTTCCTGCTTGCTTGTGGGTTTCCGTTTGATTCGGAGTCTGATGTTCCTATAATTGAAATCAGGTTCGTTTCGTCTTCTTGTCCGTTTGTCGAGTCGTAAATCATGAATACACAGACTTCCATAACGTTTCCTCGCAAGGTCTCTGTTCGATTCGGGGTCTGGCCTTTTTATTCGGAGGCGCACTGTGTCATATTCTTGGACGTCGTGAGTATGAATTTCCTCCCGTTTGGCCGCGTTCAGAGCGCATCACAAAGTGACAGCTCACAGCGATCGGGTTTGTCGGGACACGCGCTTTCGGATAGGCGCGATCGGTTACACGGACGCTTTCGGATAGGTGCCTTCGGGGTCAATTCGGCAAGTTCGGCAAACACACAACTCCTCGATGAGCAGGTGCTTTGACGGTTACAATGATAGAGGGAACGACGCGTTGGGATTCGGCACCCAAGAAGGCCACAAGAGAGCGGGGTAACGAGCAAAGCAGAGGTTCAGGCGCCGGGGGCCAATAACCTGTAAGAATATCTCTCAGATCTCAATCCAGAGACTCCAGAGAAAAGGAACTGTACTATTAGGCAAATTACAAGGAGGTTATATACTCTACAATATCTGTACTAGAACTTTCTACAACCTAAGAGTCCATGCATCGGGCTGAGTAAGTTAACCGGCCGGATCATAAATCCCATCATGGCAGCTTGTCATATTCCAACAGATCCCATCCCCATACCATGAAAAAAAAATGTCCCGTTTGTCCCCCACCGCGTGTGTATCGGGCACGTGATCCCATCCCCACACTGTGAAAAAAATGTCCCCCTTGTCCCCCCACCATGTGTGTACTAGGCACATGATGTCCCTCTTAATGTCCCCCCCCACCGTCGATGTTCTGCGAGATGTCCCCCTGTCCCCCCACCGCGGCTGTCCCCCCTGTCCCCACACCGTGGATGTTTGCCCGAGGTGCTACAAGTCCAATCTGTCCCCCCTGTCCCCCCACCGCGCCTATATCTGGCCCTTGTCCCCATAGTATCCCTGTCCCTGCACCGGCACTCTATGCGTCCCCCTCCCCAAGAGGGACCGTCCCCCGCAGTCCCCCCCGGTCCCTGTAGGTCCCCATAGGGTGGCTGCAGGCGGGACTTGGCTGGTCGAGGTCTACCTAGGACCACATTTAGGGGGTATTAATATAGTCCTACAAGGTCCGTTAGTTGGGAATGGCAGGTGTCCTACGCGTCCATTCATTTAATTTCTGGCACAAAATGAGGTGAATTAAACCCACAGGAAGAATATTCTAAAGTTTATCCATCCCGCATCCCTAGGTCTGACATCTTCACTCAAGCTTTGCTTTCGGTCGACATAGATTGAACTTCTTATGTCTACCGACACTCACTGATGGCGGCCCGACGAGGTTCGGCACCTCGGCCATCACTCTTGGGGCTCAATTGCGACCGCTACAACTGGTGGTGGGCACCGAAGGGTGGTGGGACCGTGGTGGTTTGAAGCAAGAGGCAATGACCTGTGAACCAAACACCGCCCAAACACAACAAGCCACAACCAGCTTGCTTACGCTCCAACTCAATTTGCACTCCGCTGGGCTAACATTTTACGTTTTTAACCCCATTTAACCTGAACCATTCGAAGCTCTAATCTCGGCGGCACCACAATTTAGTTGTCGAGTCGTTGAATCAACTCTTTTTCTTTTTGGATCCAAAACTCGAGCACTACCCGAGCGAAAAAGCGCATCAGAGTTCAACGTGAATTGGATGTGAACGACCTCTGTTTCCTTATCCCTCTACGTGCCCTGGGTCCGACTGGATTCCTCGACCTGTATATATTTTCTTGGCGAGATACCACAAATCCAATCGCCGCGGACCGCCAGATAGCCGCCCAAATCTTTGCGATTAGATCGCGGCCCGTCACGGTTCATACCCCACAACTCAGTCCACAGTACTCCATCTTCGTCTCTATCATGTCCCGCACCCACAATCTCGAACTAAACACCAATTGGTCATGGAAGCAGCGCGGACCCGCGGACCCGGTGGAATCTGTGCTCAATGAGGTTGATGGGTGGAAGCCCGCACAAGCATATGTGGGCTTTGAGGCCATTGCTGGCACATGGCAGTACGAGTCTGGCCTCTGGCCTTTCAGGTTTAATATTATGTAGAGCAAGAAGAAAGTGCTTTACGCTCAAGGATTGTTGAACTGACACCGGTAACAGATATTTAGTCTCTTATAAACGGACACTAAAACCATGGACTCATACCTGATTTGTTGTAGCAGACATTCTGCCTGAGTGCCTCAGAACATAAAGGGTCAGGAACATCACCCAACCTCCGTACAAACTCAACAGAACACCCGGGACGGCGAGATGAGTGGCAGAAGCATGGGAACCTGGTGGTGCACATGCATTAAGGAGCATCTGGAAACACAATTTTCTGTGATAGACATGTGGCCCGCCTGATAGGGCGGGAGTTTCTGGGTAGGTGCCGATAGATTTGATGTCACGACGTAGATCCTGATAGACATTGACGATCTCCATAGACTTGCAAGTCTACCATAGTCTTCGGGTCTCTATCCCATTCTACTGTGATCCTCAGGGCCTATATCCGATCTTCTTCTGTGCACATGCGCACCGCTAACTGACCTTGACTTAAATATCGAGACTTCATCAAATCTTCCTGTCATTCCCTCTTCCTTCCCCCCCCTACCCGCACCTACCTCTCAGACCGTTGTCAAGCGTATTTTGTGTTATACACGAGGTCCACCGGGAACGGCTTTATCCGGGTGTTTCTCGTAAGTTCGAGATCGAGGTGGTGACGTGAGATTAGGTGGATTTCGTAAGAAATCTACCGTGGGAAAATTGGTCAGAGAAGAGAGTGGTGATGAATGGTTATCCGAAAATTGTAATCAGGTAACCTTCGGTGTGATTCATAGGTCGTAACTCGTCGGTGAGGGATCCAGGTCACCCTCTTGTAAATTGTATGCGGTAGCTCGTCGGTGAGGGATCCAGGTCACCCTCTCGTAATTCGTAGCTCGTAGCTCGTCAGTGAGGGATCCAGGTCACCCTCTCGTATTGCGTAGGTCGTAGCTCATCGGTGAGGGATCCAGGTCACCCTCTTGTAGTCGTAAATGTGTAAGGTCGTAGGTCGCTTCGAAAGGGGTCGAAGTGAAAGGTGGTTCAGAGATTGGTTCTGAGTAAGGGGGTGGTTCGCTCTGCGGAAGAGGGGTAAATTCGTTCCGAGGAGAAGGGGGTAAATTCGGTTCCAAGGAAGAGGGGGTAGATTCGGTTCCGTTCTAGTTACATGGGTGGGGTTCATATACAATTTCGAAGTAATTAATTCTAACCATTCTCGGTGTAGAGTGTCCATGGCTGTTGATTGATGTGACATGATTATGAATATGTAGTCTAATGAGGGTGAAACCATGCTAGCTGGTGAGTTGCATTGAACCAAGCTTGTGCATCAGGAAAACTAAAATGCTATAATAAAACACAGCCTTCTATGAAGGTCTCTGATGGTCTATGAATGTCCATGTGTCAACCACCTTTTTTGGAAAGTACTTGTTCTGAATTGTTCTGGCCTTCAAAACTGTCACATCCAGGAAATGATTCCATATTTTGTGCTTCACTTAAGCTGTTGAAGGAAAACTTGTGCTAAACAACTCTTATAGCTCTTTTCAAGCTTTTGATTTGGGGTCTATTTTCACATCTGCAAATATATGCCTTGGTGAGATATTTGCTGAGTTTCTTGCTAGAGAAGTATTCATGCCCAGATGCTTTCAGCAGAGGAGATGTGGATGGGACAGGCAAGAACTTACTTGAGAGAAGTAAACTGACCTGGAGAATAAGAGCCTACACACCTATCAGAATGGTGTCCACCACATTATACAGTCCTTTAGCTCAGTTGGTAGTCAACCTCATTCCAGATTTTGTCCGAAACCGCCAGGTCGCGAGTTCGATCCCGATGAAAAGCACTTTACTTTAATTAGAACTTTAATTTGCATTAGATACATTGACTAGATACCCTTGACCAAATTATGATATACCAAGTTCACATTCATATTCAGATGGAAAAACACCTTGAACAGTAAGTAAGCACAGTAAGCAAAGGTCGGTGGTGGTGACAGAAACCTTGTATCTCTGCACTACCTGTGGTATAATGTGTTTTTACTGTCATTTTTGTGTGTGTTTTACAGCCAACGACAGTACCGAAGGCGCGGATCAAAACTTTCCAAATTTAGAGGTTTTTCATCTTTTCAAAAGAACTAACCATACCTCGCTCATCTCTGCACCGTTTGACTTGTGAGTAGGCTAGAAATGCCAGGCTAATTCACGTGCAATTATTCATAGAGCTAGATTAACAAAAATGGTTTATTTTGGGTACCTCCTCAAATTGGGCTTGCTCAACGGTAAATTCGTGTTAGTAGTGCCGTATCACGTCCAGTTGGTCCCAGTTTCGGATAGGTAAATTCAGGAGGTATCATAATTGATGTCATAGATGCATAAAGCAAATTTACTGCCTGATCATTCTAAAATGGGACTGTGGCGGATCTAACAGTAAAAGTGTTGAAAGTTGTATATTGAATGAAATACTTGACATGAGCACCAAGAACTACTCACTAGAGAGCCTCAGGCATGTACTTGTGTAAATAGTTGCCAAGGGCCAAGCCCCAAATCACTAATTAGATGTGTCGCATTGTGTCGCCTAAGTCACAATTCCGACCTCCGAGTCCGCACTCCCTCTGCATCATTTGGACGTACATTGTGCCTTCTCTGCTCATCCACAAGACATAGGACTCCGATACCCTGCACCTCAACGAGTAAAGGACAAGCTAGGGGTGTGTTGTACAATTTACTGGCGGGTTGCTCACTCACACCCACTTATGCACCGTAAACCACCTGCGAGCCAGCAGCATCAATGATTTGCTCCCTGCTCATCTTGATCTGCTCCATACACAACGAAATATCTCCAAAAGAAACATGTGGGTGGTTTCAGGTTTTACGAATTATATTAAAAGTTGATCCTTTCCCGCCTGTGCTGGCCTACACCAAGCTCAAAGTGCTCAGGCAGCAAAATCTGTATAGCTGAGTGCAGTGTAGCAGTTGCCTTCGAACAAGGTGTCCAGTGAGTAGGGATTCATTCACGTACGATAACACTTAGCTCGTTTGAGCTTTCTCTCTGCTCCAAGTTGCAGGAAATGCCCATGTATGGACCTTCTCTGTCCTTCCCATGCATTCCTGAAGGAGGGAGGAACAGTTGAGAGCTCAAACATCCTGAGTCGACAGCCTTAGAAATATAACAATGTTGAATTGCAAACAATGCCTTCATTACTCTATGTCAGTGGTTGTACTGGTACAGAGCATAAGGCTGTTTAGACCGCGCACCCATAATTTATTTACATGTCAAAGTACTCCAGTCAATATACAACTTTCAACCCTTTCACCGTTAGATCCTCCGCAGTCCCATTTTAAAATGATCAGGTAGTAAATTCGCTGTTATGCGTCGATGACATCAATTATAATACCTCCTAAATTTCCCTATCCGAAACTGGGGCCCACTGGATGTGATATGGCACTACTAACATGAATTTACCGTTGGCCAAGCCCAATTTGAGGAGGTACCCAAAATAAACCATTTTTATTGATATAGTTCTATGATTGATTGCGCGTGAATTAGCCTGGCATTTCTAGCCTATTCACAAGTCAAATGGTGCAGAGATGAGCAAGGTATGGCTAATTCTTTTGAAAAGATGAAAAACCTCTAAATTTGGAAAATTTTGATCTGTGCCTTCGGTACTGTCGTTGACTGTAAGCCACTGTGAACCCAAAAAAATTGACAAAATCTCATAGAAAGCAGGCCAGTTTCATAGAAAACAGGGGTTTATAGGTGTCTATGGGTGTCTATGGAGTTGACCGGTTTTTCCTGATGTTGAAGCTCGCAGATTGTTATAGGAAGTATCAGATTCCTCGAGCATGGTAACTCTTACATTTCTAGCAGGTGGAAGTGGAAGATGAGACCCATGCCGCCCTGGTGTATATGACCTACCTAGAACTGTCCCCTCTGTGGACAGACTCTCTTCGTCACGTCCGTCAGACTCGGTGCAAATGCAGTCTGCTGAGGTTACCCGTTCCCTGTTTACTTCTGTACCAGGCAGTAACTCCACAAATGACGCATTATGTATATGACATCTGCAGGTCGAGACACAGGCGATACGGTCCCACCAGAGCATTTCAACCTCATTGGTTGACAGGATGTTCCAGTCCAGCAAATACAAACTATTTCGTGTATCAACCTCGAAACTGTGAGACGGTTCACTCTTTTGGTTACTCCTTTCTGGATAACGGCGATTGTTGTGATTGGCCAGGGGACTGGCCTTTGACTCCTGGTTGACGATGACCAGGTTGGCGCTGATTGTCCTGCCCGTGAGTTGGTGATTATAAAGTCCAGAAATGATTACCACGCAGGCTAGGAAAGCAGTAGATTAGAGGCGGGCTAGTTCACAACGGTAGAGATTAGATACATCCGTAGCATACGTTTACGCCTTGTGTATGTAGTACGGACACCGGCCGTTCCGATCCGGGACCTGGCGTCGGCAATCCTATCCTATCTCCAAAAATAGTGGTGCCGCATCTGAAATGTGCATCAATCACGCAAATCTCGGGTAGGTGGGCCGCGAAAACAGCCAAATATTTACCCGCTCTCTTCCCACTACCACCACCTGCTCCCGCTCTCCGCGCTCAAAAGCCTGAATACGTGTCAAATGCCCCCAAAACACACTCCCGGCGACACAACACTGATTGAGAGCCTGCCGATGGGTGTCATCACGGCATTTCAATGTTCGGTACGCGTCTCCCCCACTGACTGACAGTCGGAAGACCTATATTTACGCCTCTAACCACGTCTGACGCGAACAGATCTACGTGAATGGCTTTGTGATAGCGAACCCGCTCCTTTTCATCGGCAACGAATGGATCGACGCCACTCAGCTTCGGGTCTTTCTCCAGCATTCCGCTCCCCCTCGCGCGGAAACACCTCCCCCGGCGATTAAAATTGAATCTGAGATGCTGCCGACACGTTTCAGTACCACCAACCCTCTCTTCTCGAAAAAGCGGTGGTCAAGACTTGAATCCGGACTGAGGGAACACGGGAAGTGGTCGAAATTTTGTCCGACTCGGATGAGGCCTCGGGTTTGGACGATTTTGAAGTCCGCGGGCACGGTGAGCACAAAACCGGTCAGAACAAAAATATACCTGTGCTCACAATGATTTTGTAGGTCCCCGGGTTTCGTCGCCGCTCCCTCTGTCCGATATTCCGACGGAATCATCGGATATGGTATCTGGTGCACCAGCCTTCATATTAGGGTCGTTCACAGTAGCCCTTTTGCTCCCTTTTTGCTTCCTTTTTGTGTTCCTTTTTCAAAGAGGGAACAGAAAAGGTGTGTGAGACCTGGGTGAGTCTACTAGAGGAAACTATTGACGAAAAGTCTGGCGAGCGTAGGTCTAATTATGTGGTTAAGACCCTTCACGGTCCGAACCCTCGAGATCCTTCCCAAAGGAGAGATATTCTCTCCTTTATTAGAAGTCTCTTTAGACTCGTAGAATATTCGTATTAGTCCGGGCTTGGAGCGTAGCGCAGAGGCCGATAACTGCTTAAAGAGATAATAAAGAGTCACCCAGTGCCCGTTGCCTGTGCTCGGAGAGCTCGACGAGTCAGGTGCGCGGGCAACGTGGTGATAGTTTGAGTGAAAGTGTAGTGATATTCATCGGCCGACGGGCAATACAATATACGTAATCGGGATATGAATCATGAGTCGAGATTAATTAGTGAGAAAAATTGAGAAATCAATATCTGGGGTTGATCTGGGGTATAGTAGATGGAAAGAGGTCCTCACAAGGTGAGCAAAAAGAGAGCCTAAGGGGAAAAGGGAGGAGGGGTGCTCCTTCTCCTCTTTCCTTCCTTTGTCACATCCTTTAGTTTTCCTTTTTCTGATCCGCTTTTGCCCCAGGCTTAATTTCTGCTGTAATGCATTTGTATCAGGCCATTAAATACACTTCTAACAAACCCTAGAGCTTCTTCTAAACACTCAATATTCTGCAGAATATATCTGTCGGGTTAAGTGTCCTTTTTGCGTCCTTTTCCCCAAAATCCCGAAGCCACCCGTTCACAGTAGTCCTTTTTCAGCCCCTTTTTGCCTTCCTCTTGCTGTCATTTTTACTCAAATGGCAGGAAAAGAGGAAAAAGGGAAGAAAAAGGAGCGCAAAAAGGAGCCAAAAAGGGCTACTGTGAACGACCCTATTTTCTGACGCGATGTCATTTATTGCCAGATTTAGACGCCGAATCTTTGTCCAACGAGCTGGACATTGAACCAGAGCTTATGCAGTCGGTTGGACCCAGAGATATTGTCACTCGTCCGCGTTGGGGAGTTCCGCATCACGATGGATGACACTGTCCAGCAAGGGGGATCAACTTTAAAATTTCTTATATACAGTCATAAAGTTTTTTGATCTCAGATCCTGACCCCCCCTCCCCCCCTCCCCATGGGAAATTACCTTATATAGGCTCGGGATCAATGATTTTCGCGAATCTTTTCCGCGCAAGCGTCGTATACAGCTCGCCCGCCTCGATTCCTGTACTCAGATCCTGGAAAATGAGTCGGTCAATCGAGAACTGTTTTGTCAAAATTTTACGTGGCCGTTGATTGTCAGCAAGGATCATGGGAAATTTCCTCTTTTGGCGAGGCTGTACACCTTTGCCGTCTAAATCGGGGTGATAATGTATGTCCCCAGATTTCCATGACGACTACATTGTTCGCCATAAAAAGTTGAAAATCGAGCTCAGCCTTGAAAAACCCTCCAGAATAGATCCGGGGTCCGAAATTTTAAAGTTGATCCCCCCTTGCTGTCCAGCGTGTTGAATATCTCACCGCTTTCCCTTCCTTGTACCCGATTTCTTCGACGCCCACGGCATTTGTCATAGATGCTCAAGATCCTAGGTAGCTGCATCGTCAATCGGCCCCTGCCATGCAACGCGAACCATTTACGTGCCCGTAGACGCAATTATCCGGAAGGTGCTCATTATTCATCCCCGTAATATTGGCCATAACCACCCCATGCCGGCGTTGAAGAAACCCTCTCTCGAGACAAAAGAGTTGTATTGCCGGTGCATCCGGGCTGTCGGTTGTGTTGGTGCGACAGTCTCCAAGGTCGATAATGGTATGCGACCATTTTTATACATCGCACACAATATTCATTCAGTTATATTTGTAGCACCCTCCACTCGACTCCTGCTGGACGGCAAAAAGCCTGGAGAATTCCACCCGGCCCTGCATTCGAACCAAATCAAATGTAAGCTGGTGCGTGAGGCAAAAATGGAGGCATATCCCGCCGGACTCGACCTTGCCGGTATGCAGGTGTAGAAATTTAATTACGATAACTGCGCACTGACTCTCCCGTTATAGGTGCTTTCCAGCTCTTCCGTGACAACCTGAGAAAACCCATCGACGAGCGCTACATCCAACGTCTCGTCACGATGCCCGATGGTGGAGTCATTATCCTCACCGGTCTCGCGGCCTTGATAGAGCTACTGGACGACATGGGAGTGACCAGCTTTGAGACCGACACCACCTTCAAGCGTGTAGAGGGCGAGATTGACGAGTGGGAGGTTGTAATTTTCTTTGAGAGCCTCCAGCGCGGTCAGAACCCTCATTCATCGTTTCGCTGGTTCTTTGTGGCTAATTACATCTTCAGCCGTTACAATTACTCACGCATACATCAACGGCGTGAGTACAGATCTTTTTGAGCGCCTCTACGACGAATTCCGGTCCTTGAAAGTGGACTTGACCGGAAGACCCATCGCATTCAAGTGTTTCTTCGAAGGAGTTAATCTTTTAGCATTAAATTCCGACATGGAAGGTGCCCAGGTGCGTACACCAAAATTCTATACCCCTAATCTCAACGCCCTCAGGTACTGGGAGCCACACGTTCTTTCATGAAAACCAACAATCCGGATTACAGTGGGATCAGCCGTGATACTCCGGCAGAGAGGGTCGCGCCAAAATTTATAAAGCTCTGCACCACCCACGGGAAGCAGTAAGTTTATTGACTTCCTGTGGCCACTTCCGACCTCATTTTCAGTGCCGTTCTCGATTTCCGGTCACTTGTATCTGAGTCGAAATACCAATGTCTGATTGACTTCCCATACATTGAGTCGGAGGAGGACCTGAATGATGATTGGGCCCGTCAAATCCACACCAAGAGCCAAACTATGGTGTTCCATTGGAGGACGTGGGGAGATGGGGTCGAGAAAAAAGTGCGTACATCTCCTAATCTGTACTTCTTAACATATCCTCACCGCTACACCAGGGGTTTTTCCTCTCACATCTTATAGTTTGTACATATTCTTCGCATCTCGGAAAGCATACCCGAAGAATATGCACGGAGCTCGGACCCGCCGTATGGTGCGGCGGTCATGGCCGCGCAGGCAGTGCATTATTATTTCTTTCTCACATTCATTGCTTAATCCTTCTCAGGTCGACCACAATCTCTTATATTGGGCGGCGGGTGCCACCAGTTCAAACACTTTCATGGTTGGGAAATTAAACACTGCCCCGTGAAGAGTGACCACCGACTGGTACTAACCCAATTAACATGCAGATGGGATGAGAAACGCGGGCCCGGGAGGTGGTCAATGCCGTTATATTTGCTGAAGACTCCGAAATTCATGAACCATGTTCAGGCACTGGCCGCACAGCTGGTTAGCGACCTTGAGGACCTAGAAAAATCGGACCGCAATGCTGAGAATAATATATAGACCCTATGGTCAAAATTCAAGCTGGATATAACAACATATGGGAGGCACTGCTCACGCTATGTAACCGATGATCTAACACGGAGAATACGAACCTTGAAAGCCCAAATAAATATTGTGTTACATGACCAAGATATGCAACCTGAAGACCGGTCATGGGCCGCCTATATGCTGGAACAGAAAATTGCGGAAGAGATACGTGAGGCCGCAGAACGCAAGAAACAAGTCATGGCTGCGCGACAGGATGTCGAGGCTGAAAACTTACGAACAAAGGTGGCATGGACTAAGTCCGCCAAAGGCTACCATATCCAAGAGTCAATTCTTGAACTGAAAGTTGAAGAATCATTGAATGCAGATGTTCCACAGTATGAAACCAAATCAAAACAAATGGCAAAAATGGCACGTGAGTACCACAACTCGATTCAAGCTTGCGACTTGCCCGATGAATATGGGAGAGTTTTGGCAACTGAAGTTATCCTCGAAAAGTGTAATGCATACCTCTCAGAAGCCGAATTCAAGGAATTAGATAAGGCTCTGACAAGGGAAGATGTCGGATCGGCACTAAGACTTTCAAACAATGGAACGGCCCCCGGAATCGATGGCATTCCCTTCGAATTTTACAAGCTCCTTGACATACTTTTCCAACAAGCAAAAGTAAATGGCCTCATCGTGTTTAATGTATTAAGCTTCCTCACAAAAGTCTATGCAGATATCGAGAACCATGGGTTGGTGGAAAACTGCAAATTCAATGCCGGTTGGCTCTGCCCGATCTTTAAGAAAGGAGACAAATCCTTGATAAATAACTATCGCCCGGTGACACTCCTCAACTGCGACTACAAACTGATGACAAAGGCGTACTCTTTACGATTAATGACCGTAGCTCCCTCGTTGGTCCATCCTGACCAAGCCGGATTCATGAAGGGAAGAAAAATTGGGTTAAACTAGCTAAATTCCTGTTGAATTATGCCGAGGCCGCCGAAGAGGATGGAGCCATAGTGGCCCTGAAGAAGAGGGGATAGTCCAATAGGTGGACTGAGGAAAGGCCTAGGTCGTGTAAACACCAGCTGTCCCGGTGAAGTGTATTTTTGAGGGAGATGATGCCGAATCGAAGTCTAGAAGTAGACCGTCAGTGATGCGACAGAAATGTAAAACTCAGCTCGTTCTAGTGATTTATTGGGCTCGGGGTTAACTCAAGTGGCTCAGTGGGGTGGATTCGCACAAGAGAAGAGCAAGGATGTCGATTTGACGTGGCAGTATGAGACGAAGAGAGGTAGGTAATGATCCATTCTAAAACAGAGAAAAACATAAGTACATAAATTGGCCGTGGTTGAAAATGCCGCTGCTCCGAACCAAACCAGGCACAGCAATCCGGGAGCTATGCAAATACTGAATAGGGAGATACTCGCTGCCCCGCTCAGCGCCGAGAATGGGTGCCCAGGCCATTCTCGGGATCAATCCCCGGTGTAGTCCGAGATGCCCGAGACTGGTTGGATCCTTCGCGTTGGCGGTACATAGTGTAGAAAATTAATGTCTGTCAACGATATGGGAAGGGTGAGTAAAGGTATATGAGGGCAAAGTGAAAAACCATGTCAAGTAATACTTGAGGGCTGAACTAGCAAACATAATTGAAACGTTCGGTTGAATGACTTGTGCGTGAAATATCTAAAGTCGTAAGTGCGTAAAGATAGCCGGAATTGAAGAGGTATTGAGAACGTGAGATGACTGTGAGTGTGAAACGAGTCAAAGAATAAAAATGAACAGATGAAACAATTTTGAGGATTGTTTTGTGAGAAGCTTGGTCCAAGTCGGGAATCGGCCTAACACCCGAAGGCGATGAGCACGGTGAATCGCACTTCCACAGCCCTCGACCAGGAGAAGGTGTACGATCAGATTAACCACTCCTACTTACTCCGTGTACTACACTGGTTGGGGGATTCAAGTTTTTCACTACAATTTATGCTGAAAAATGTTGTTTGTTTTTCAGACATTTTTCACTGAAAAAGTAGGTGGAAAATTCAAACATTTTTCACCACTTTTTGCCTTTCTTTTGAATTTTTCACCTTGAGCTCAAAAAATAGTGAAAATAATTTGAGTTTTTCACCCACTTTTTGGGTGAAAAATGTCTGAAAAACAAACAACATTTTTCACCGTAAATTGTGCTGAAAAACTTGAATCTCCCAACCAGTGCTACAAAAAATGGGGTTTCCCCAGAAATTCTGCGACACAATCAAGAACCTTTATATCAATGCGGAGACAGTTGTTATGATCAACGGTGAAATTAGTGAACCATTCATCGTTACTCGTGGTGTAAGGCAAGGAGATCCCTTGTCATGTTTGTTATTCAACCTAGCTATTGAACCACTTGCTTGCTTGATACGAGCTTCGAAACTAAAAGGTGTTCCAATACCAGGAACTGACCGCAACCTTGTAGTATCACTGTTTGCAGATGATACCTCAATTTATCTTTCATCAGAGGATTCTCTGAAAAACTTGTGGGACATACTTTCATTATGGTGTGCAGCCTCAACAGCAAAATTCAATGAAAATAAGACAGTGATTATTCCTTTTGGAGGGCTCGCTATCGAGCAAAGGTATTACAAGAGAGACGGTTGAACACTGCTAATTGCATTGGGGAAATCCCGGTGTCTATTAAAATATTACCAGACGGTCAGACATGCCGAATGCTGGGTGCATGGATCGGAAACAATGTCTCGTACATAACACCATGGCCCGTGGTGGTTGAGAAAATTGCAAGTGGCCTTGAAGGTTGGCAAACCACAACACCAAGCCTCGAAGGCAAGCACCACATTATTAATATGGTCATTGGGGGTAAAACCCAGTACTTGACCAGAGTACAAGGCATGCCAAAGGAAATTGAAAAGACAGTGATACGAATGGAACATGTATTCCTGTGGGAGGGAAAGCCCGCCAGGGTCGCACATGATACAATGAGCCTGGACCTCCTCGACGGGGGGAAGAAAATTCTGGACATTGCTGCTCAGAATGAAGCTATTGATCTTTGGAATTTACAAACTTATCTCATGCAGGGTGATGAGCGCCCAATGTGGTGCTATTTCGTTGATTTCATCCTGGCTAACTTCTTGGAAAAGAGTTACCTGAACATTCGGCCCGGGGAAATTCTCAATGTATTTTTACATATCCCGATATCCAATAAGACACCTCTACCTGAGGAAATTAAGCGAATGATATTGACAGCCCGAAAGTACAACCTCAAACTCACTGGATTGTCAATAGCTGATGAAGTTAAATGCAACATGCCAATTTGGAGGCACCCAGGAATGAAGAAAAAAGAATACCAGAATGCGCCTGGTCATTGCTAGGCGAGAACAACAAACCTACGAAAGCCCCACCAGATAAATCCTTCTGGAATTGGACAAAAAAACTGTGGTTGCTCACTGTGCTTTCAAGATTGAACAGTATTGGGCTGTGTACACCCTGGACAATGTATCAAAATGGTGAAAGGTTTTCACTACATGCACAAATGGAAAATGCTAGAAATGAGATAGACGGAGTATATCCAACTAAACCAAAACTAAACACCAAAACTACCACTCTCTACACTGGGTGATGAACAGGTTTGTTCGGGGGTGAAAGCCAAGTATTAGGCTTGTATAGACGAAAGGAGTCAAGTTCTTTCCATGCACCAAGGCTTTGGCTCTACTTCAGATCGAAGGAGCAGGACAGACTGTTTGGCTAGTTTGATTCAACACAAGTTGGGGTTTTTGCTCGAAAGCGGGTTTTATTGCAAGTTAAGGTGGTTTAGACCGGTGTGGGGTTTTTCAATGCTCTTTAGATAACAGTTGCACACACACACAACAGAACATTCCGTTAAGTTGCAAAATGGGTTCGGTCAGATATTCAAGTCCAATCAGTTTGATAGGTAAGGTCCCGTCCGATTCGATCAAGTCGGTCGAGTTCAAGTCCGTTCAAGTTCAAGTCCGTTCAATCAAGTCCGTGCAAGTCCAATTCCGTTCAGTACAAGTCCGTGCGAGTCACATCAATCAAGTCCGTTCAGTTCAATCTGTCTGGTTCAAATCCAATCTAATCCAATCAATCAAGGGTGTGCAAAATACAAGTGCGTGTAGCAACTAGCAGTCCAAGAGCATCACTAACTAGAACCAATGGCGTGTCAGGCCACCATCCCAGGGAATCTGCTCCCTTCTACTCTACTCTACTGTCCTTTTATACATGATTCAGAAAATAGGTGACTAATAAGTAATTGATGTCCATTTGGTAAACTATCCGGTATCAGTGTTTCAAATATTTCGGTTCTTCTCCGATTGGTTAGCTTGGCTGGCTTCCATGGTCCAGATGGAGACTGGTCCATTTTTGGTGAGTGGGGTGTGTTTGATTCTTCCTGACCATGTCTTCTTCATCCTGTTGCTTCCAGCCCCCTCTGGAACACATTCGTAGACCTGACTCAGTCAACTAGATGGCAGTCAACTAGACGGCGGTCTAGTTCGTAGATGTTTTTGGTATAGCCCATGTCAGTAAGTTCGACTGGACTTGGCTCGACTTTGTCTCGGATCACTTTGCCTTTCGGTGATCACAGATCACTTCTTATCCCGGAATAGCTCGGTAAGTACCCGAAGTAGTTTCCCCGTTTCGCCAAACAGCCCATCCGGTTGGTCTTACGGGTCCGTCTCGAAATAGACCGTCAGTTGGCTATGCGAGACAGGCCGGCTGGCCTTCCGAGGCAAGTCAAGGCATCGAGTGATTCCTCGTTTTTATCACGTTATGAAGTCACGTGCTCAATCACATCACGTCCTTGGTTCAAACTCCTCCAAACAGACGGCTTCCGGCCAACTAGTTCAGGACCGTTGCTACTCCGCTCCGTATAGTTTATGAATCCAACTCCTCATGGTAAGTGGTCTGGCTGGCACTTTGGCCCTTCCAGATCTTATTACATATCAGTCTAGTTCGTGCACTTGATTTTCGGGGACTCAGTTTAATAGTGGTACTCCCTGTCCATAGAACCGGTTGCACATATCAAGGTCGCCCTAGCCATATGGACCATTTAGTCAGACTTGTGTGAGGTCACAATCCGCTCTGATTGATTATAGCTTCGGTATAGTTCACTGTTAAAAATGAAAAGATTCGTCTTTTCACATGTAGCAGTTTCCCGGCTTATCAACGGCAAAGATGTTAATTGACAGTATTACACCAAAATGGAACCCAACTATACCCAATCTCGATTTGGGTGATGAACTGGCCCTGACAGAGGAGGAGTTACAACTAAATGATATGCCAATAGATAGTGTATGACACGGGTTTGGGTAAACCCGCGGTATCACGGTACGGGTGCCGCGGGTGCGGGTACGGTACTTGATTTTCCGAACACCGTGAATACCGCAACCCGCGGCACTACCGTACCCGAGATTACTGCGGTACCTAACCCGTGGCCCTCAAAAAGTCTTCTGAGGGATTTGAACACAGGATCTGGTGCATTCATGTGAAATTCATAGCAGGAGTACTTACAACTGAGCTAAGGGAGCATGGTGAACAGTCCTCGTAAATTATAGAAGGATGGTAGTTGGATTGAACCACAGGATTCCTTTTTGGGATGACAGGTAAATACTGACAAATAACACTTGATTTGACCTACTCTCCATCCCTACAGCATGTACAAATCTAGTAAAATTTTGAGATTTGTAGGCCTACTATGAGAACATGATGAACACCAACTGCAAGTCTTTATGCAGCTGCTGTACATTATATTCAGGCAAAACCAGGTTTTACTAGTAAAAATGACACAAAATAAAATTTGTGAGGTTATTCCTCCTAAGCTAATGACCAATTCAGGGTTTCTAACTCTTATAGTACTTGGGTTGCGAGTACTGGCATCCAAAACAACTATTTCTTCACCCGGAAACCAGTTTCCGGTCACATGATTAAAAGTACCAATATTTCTCTGGTTATTTCTACAGTATAATGCAAAGTACTTGCCTGTCTAGGCAGTTTTCCATGATTAGTATTGCTTATGTGATGTTTCCTTAGTGTGAAATCAGTAGAACAAGTGAGATACCACAGTTAAACACCCCGGTAATTGAACCGCGGGTGTTTATGTAAATACCGTGGGTTTATACCCGTAATACCGTACCCGTGGGAAAACGGGTACGGCATCACGGGTCACGGGTACGGTGTGACGTTGTGACACCCGCAGTATCACCCGTGTCATTCCCTACCAATAGAGCCCGAACACGTCATGACCTTCAACCCAAACTTTGATTTGATAGATTTTGCGAGCGGTTTCCGCATTTTTGCTGGGGAGGAATCACTCAATGAAATCCCAGCTAGGAGATATCGGATACCTGGTGATGTACCGAGGATGGTGACATATTTTTTACACCCCGTGATTTTACATGCCGGGGAGTTCGAACCAAAGATTGATTTGAACATCATCCGAGAATCTAACAATACTAATGAAAGTATTACACTTGCACTCTCCTTTGATAGACCTGAAACCCCGATGAATTTCTCAACTGCACTCTTGGGTGGCCTGCTCCTGATATTACAGAATGACCACAAGAATACTCCACTTCTGATTTGCTCCTCCTCAGAATTTCTAGCCAAGGCTTTGGTCAAAGACAGGGAAAAGTACGAAAAGGATCTCTTGAACCCAAGCTTCCGAATCTTGAAGGCTGTTGTGGCCATGTTGAACGAAAGGGTAGCACGAACTCAGTTCAAGAAGGCCTTAGAAAATCCAGCCAAATCATTGCCCCAGGAAACTAAATATTTAATTGAACTTGAGACTGGGGTTGACCTAATGTTTGAAAACCCGGGAATGATGTTGTCTCGGGGTTCTCAACGTCTGTTCACAAATATGATTCGCTCCCTCAGGGAGAAACCGTACCAAAAATACACCTTTGTGAATCTTGACCGCATACGCTGTGCTGTAGACGCACTATGTGGATATACGGTTTTCCCCCCAATAGACTGGGTATTGGGGGGGTGCAGAAATCGAAAACATCTCCCAGAAAGAGAGGATCCTGGAGGGCTTAGAGAGGCTCTTGAGCTGCAAACCTCTCCAGTCATTTTCAACTGCTCGCTCTGATCCTTTGATGGCCGGGTTTGATGTGCCTGATGGCCTTCACTAAAACCTCGGAATAAGACGCCGGAAGCCTCTCGGGACGTTGTAAACTAACTAAACCATGCTGTATGATATCACGAAGGTTCAGGGATAGTGCCAGCGATGTTAACAACAACACTTTAAGTACTTTGTGCTACTTGAACTGATTCATCAGTAGAGAAGTGAATACAGGTTAAAGGGTGCTCACTAAAACTCCTAGTAACATATCTGAATGTAGATTAGTCGTTATATGCTCCATTGAGACCCATTTCCACCTCCAGTTTACAATATTTGAAGACAAAGAGGAAGTCGGCGTGAAATCTCTCTTTTGGTACAGGGAGAGCTGTAAAAAAATTAGAAGCTGAGCTGAGGGGTAGGTTACCTCTCTAATACCTCTTTAGAGGGAGCCTTCCCCTGAAAAAGACCTACTGTGCGCGCGACGCGTCGCGAGGTCGCGATTGATGCGTGTGGCAACCGTGTGAACTGCTGTTATCTACCATGTTATCTGCCGTTAACGAATCTCGCCGCACAGTGGACTCTGTCTGTTGATTTTTGGTGCTGTTTCCTTCCCCTGGACTAAAACTAGTCCCTCAAATATTTCTGTGAGTTAAAGCTAGCTAAACAAGGGTCAATGCAGCATGGCAGATAACTTGTACAGCCACTGGCAGATAACAACCCAGCGGACCGGGCGGTAAACCGGATATACACCATCTGATCCCATGATTTGGCAGTCAATCCGATCTACGACTCTACACCGACACTCACGGGAATTTTATTGGAAATGCATCCACAATACTTTCAGAGTGGGAAGCTTCTGGTCTCATGTTGACCATCTAGATCGAATCGGTACCTGCCACGTGTGTGACACAATAGAAAGCTTAGAACACATTGCACTTGAGTGCACCTCCCCAGAACAGGAACTGATGTGGGCCCTCTCAAGACAGCTATGGTTGAAGAAATATGTTACCTGGCCAAAACTAAGCTGGGGATTAATCCTAGGCTGTAATTTAGTAAAATTCAAGTCTTCAATAGGCCGTGTACTCCCGGAGAAAGGGAGACTCTTTGCAATATTGGTATCAGTTAGCTGGCATCTTATTTGGAACCTACGCGTGAACCGTGTCCTGAAGAATAAAAGGGCAACCCAAAGTGCAGCAAGTATCCACAATCAATGGCTTACCGCGGTGAATGCGGCCTTAGGGCGTAACCGTATCCTTACCGATAAGGTTGAATTTGGCTCACTCACATTTAAAAAGCAACTGGTATTAAACACATGGAGTGGGCTACTAATGGATGAGGACTCATTGCCGAATGACTGGACACTCACAGAGGGGGTTTTAGTGGGTATATGGCCAATAAACGGTATAGGATAAATTTTTCACAAGGCCAGAGTCCCACTAGTTAGTATACTGTGCGTAATGGCATTTCCTCCCTGGACAAACCTCGACCGGCAGTCTGGCTCCAAACCAGCGACACAAGCGGATGACTTTGAATGCTTCTGCAGACGAAGATAAATCATTATTCCAAACGCTCCAAAAAAAAAAAAAAAAAATCCTCAAATTTGTTGCCAGATAATATTTAGTGATCCTAGATATCCCTATCCCCCTCTTTTTTTCTCTTCTCGTCAACTTGAAAAAAAACTTGAAAACCCGATGAAAGCCCAGAGGTGTTCGATGCGCCAATTTCGCGGTGCGCGCTGATAGATGGCTTATTTTAGTCAACTGAACGGTGATCCGGGGAGATCCGACCATCGGCGGCCACGGCCTGTTGGTTGGAAAATTCAGCACCCCCGAGATCCCTGAGAGGGTTTTCCCGGCAAGCCGGAGACAGGTTTTTGCACTCAGTTATCAATTCTTTCCAATCCCTACAGAGAGAACATTAGAACTTGTGAAACAACAGAGGATTCCATGGGTAAAAGCACTGCGCAACGGCGTTCATCAGCAAAGGTTGATAACTCAACTTTTTGAAATAATGGTGTAGGTACCTAATAATTGTAGGCTGAGCAAAGACCTAGTGAGGGAACGACATGCGGTTTTCTTTCCGAGGTCAAGGTTGGCGCGTGTTTCCTTGTGTTTTCACAATCTCAGCAATCACACCATCAAAACTGTGTACTCCCGCCTTCTTTTATTATCACCGACTGCTTACCGGGCCAAACTAGTTAGTGGGCCACTTTGGGAATAGAGGGATTTACCTGCAGAAATATGTGGTATTGGGACTCGTGGGATGGAGTGGGATCCTAGACGGTGTTGGGCATCAAGTTTTGAGACCGAGTGATCCGTTGATCACAAGCTGTGCCCCGTTTGTTCCCGGGAGCAGGGTGATAATTAATCAATTCTTATCTCCGAATGGACTCACCCTCTTCTTTTCCGCTTTTCGCCACCAATTCTTCACCGATTGACGAGTTTGGGGGCTCATTTTGTTTCCGCTATCGAGTAGACATTGATACATAGGCTCTACAGCTCAGAACGACCCAAGGTTCTCTGATAAACCGCTCGAGAACGGCCGAATCTGTTGCTGGGTGGCAAAGTATAGACCCTTCTATAGGGATGCACCCGACCTGGTATCGCCGCTGAATTTTGGTGTGTACCTTTGCGATATGTATTCTGATCCTCTCCCAGGTCCCCAAGCGCTATACTATCTTACCTGGCGGTCACCATCCACCATTACGCCAAATCATCAAATTTCTGTCGCACATAGAAATGGATTTTGTTCTAGGGGTTATTGGTATGAGGGAGACATGAAATCTACCTAATTAAGTCTGTACACTTCCTATTTAACATTTTGAATCTCCACTTGGACCGAAACGCCTCTCTGGGCTTTGCAGTGCGCACCATTCGGTCAATACCCCAATATCCCCTTGCCTCCATCCGGAGAATGGCCGATAATATTGATCCCTGTACACCTTAAACTAATACTCTGAGTGCTTCTAATTATGCATTGGAACCCTATGAATGATTTTGAATGCATTGGGCTGTCTATTCTGAAGAACAAGGACCTATTTAGCGTGATGGCCCGCTAAGGTGTTTTTTCCCCTTTTGGGGTAGCGCCGAGAATAAATTCAGCAAGTGCGCAGATGGCCACCTAAAATTGGTCCAAAGTGTCTCATATCACTCTTGGTATGTAAAGGTTCATTCAAGAGCAAAAACCTCAGCAATTGTAGTACTCTATGAGTCGGCCAGAGGCCAAAAGTGCTAAGGTGGCCCGGTAACCAGTCACAGATAATAATCCTTCCACGCTAGTCTGTGAGTAGTCTTGCTGTTCTCAGACATCATTATTTGAAGATAAACTCACTGACCAGACCAAGACTTACGAAACAGTGAAAGTTTGCTCAACGGACTTCCTTGATCTCGCATCAGCACGGGCCAGATCATGATCTCGCATCGATCTCTCGGCGTCGCGTTGCGCTCTCTTTCTCTTCCGCGACTTTGAGATGTATTGTATTGTATTGTAAGTTCTATGCTAGCTGTACCTGGCCCGAAGGCTACGCAGCAGTACTCTACGAAGTAGGTAGGGGTTTTAAGTAACCGCCGTTTGGTTGAAACCTTTTTTTGATGTTTGGGGCGACATGTTTGTGAACATAAGTTTGATCATCAACAAATGTTGCCGCAAATGTTCGGCAAATAAAAGATTGTCAAATCCTCAATGATTCTGTGACATGGGGTTTCCCCAATGTTCTGACGAACCTTCAGCACATGTTTGCGGCACATCCTGTAAACCTAGGCAGGACACTTTTTTTTCTTTCTTTCATCGCGCCTTTTAATTTGTGCAAAACGATCAATTGACGGAAAATCTCCAAATTGTACAATATATATATAAGGGTGTATCGTACTCAAGGGCCCATATTCATCAGGACGAGATCGCGACACGATGGGGAAGGTAACAGTAATGATGAGGGTGGCCCATGAGGCACAGCGAGGATGTGTGTCGGCGTCTTTACTCATCGGGGCCGCAGCAAACAAAAGTTGAGGAGGATGATAGCTAAAAAAGTTGTATTGAAGGTTGAAGCAACATTGAGGACACACTTGACGGGGATAAATCACGTTGGAGACGGAGCGAGACACTACTTGACGAGTCCTTGCTTGATCATTTTGAGGGTGACGAAAAGTTTGAACTTCGGGCCCGGCACGGGAGCTTGGGAGACGGAAGTCGAGTAGCGTTCGCCAGGCTTTGGTGCACCGGCGCCTATGGGGTAGGGAAGCAGGTATGTCCTAGTCCCTGACCTGTGCGTGTTGCATATTTAGTGCGCCCACGTGTAACACCGGAGCTCAGGTGGGAAGTGTTGTTGCTGCTCTCGTTCCATTGTCTCCAGCACTATTCGTAGTTTGTGGTGTGCAGCCTACTTTATCGCTGCTGGATGTCGGTCGGATTTCTTGGTTTGCTGTTGCGGCGGTGGGGGATTCCGAGTGTTAGCCTTCAATGAACAGGAGCTTGAGGATGCTGGTTCCGTGTTAGTCCATCATCGAGTGCAGGCAGTGGTAGATATTGGCTCTCGGGGGATTTGCGGGAGACGAGCAGTGGGGAAAGGCGAAGATGGCTCGAATCAAGACCAACATGCACGTGACGACATAGCGGGAACAAACAATGGGCACAGACCACTGACGTGATGCGCGTGTTTCCGGGTTTGAACTTCAATTTAGACCGAAAATCTTGAAGTTTGGATAAAATTTGTGAGCCCCAAGTTACCAAATCCAACTTTATTCAAGCACTTCTCCATAGTAACATAATTCAGAAAACAATCCACTACTTACCATCGTCCGGTGCCGGATAGCGAGATCTAGCAAAAAAAGGCTCGAAGTGGTCTTCAGATTGTAGATGGCCGCCATTACCTACACTACCTACTATGATGAAAGGATGAACAATGTGAATGCTTCCATTGTCCTCTGCAAATTTTAATGTGTCTTGGCGCTCAATCTGTGCTGCCACAATAAAAAGCCTGACTCAGAGATTATCACTGGTGTCCGGTTCGACAACAGGAAGGAAAGCGAAAGCACACAAGGCTTCCGGGACGCACGCAGGGGGAGGCATAGCCCAAGGGTGTTTTAATTCCGGAGACATAGTCAAAGGATTTGAGCATACCTTGCATCATCATCGGTGGAATGTTGCAGCGGTGTTGAGCCAATGTTTCTCAGACATTGGATGAAAAACCTTTTGAAATGCTTGACCCAATAATTCCACACATTTGGAAGTAATGTTCAGAGAATATCTGTCAGCCATGTTTGAAAAACAAAATTCCCGAATGGCGGTGTAAATGGGGGTCGTATGGTGCTTATGTTGCTTATGTATGTAGAGGAGAGAATAGAGAAAGAGGGAACGAAATGGGAAATTGGATGCAAGAGGTAACGCTGCGTGGGGTAAGGTGGAGAGCGTGGGAACCCAGCACCCTTACATAAGCTGTTCTGTGACACTCTTTTAACTATATGAGGAACTGTAAAAAATATATTATGGTTGCTAGGAAATGTGCTAATTAACCATGTTATCACTTCCTAGGAAGCAGAATCTTCAAAAAGACATCCATTCCAGAATTATAAAGACTTTTTTCCTTTTTAGGAAACTATGTTCCTATGGCCTTTTCCGTGCATTTGGTGCGGTTTTGAAAAACGAAACACGAATATTTGGAATGATTATGTAATCAATCACGTGATCAGTCCGGACATCCCGCCGCCTCACCCAAGCCTCGTTGCAGCCTCATTGGAGTCGCATTTTTGGTCCTCTCCTCTCCCCTCCATCTGCACCATGCCCAGAGTCAGTAAAGGCAAGAAAGCTAGGCAGAATAACCTTGCCAAGGCCACAGCAGCTCTCAGTTTGAAGAGATCACAGACTAGTACCCCTATTCCAGATGACTCTTAACTCATGGGACCTTTTGCTTGGAGATGAACTTCCCGATGTGGAATGCACAGAACTGCAGGAAAATAATGCAGATGAAGAGGATATGGAACTCAATTCTGCAGCTGCTTACCAGAAATCTGCACCTCAGGAACTCGTTGAAAGCCGTGGTCATATTTGTGACTTCTATCCTAAATACCACTGTGAACTGAATTTCATTGAAATGTACTGGGGTGCGGCAAAATTCAAGTATCGAAAGTCCCCCAGCACCAAGAATATTGAGGAGATGGAAGCAAATGTCAAAAGATGTCTGGATGAAGTCCCTCAATTGTTTATTCTTCGGTTTTCCAATAGAGCAGTCCGGTTTATCTCAGGTTATTATCTTGGCTGCACTGGGAAGGATTTAGGTTATCTACAGAAGGAATGCAAGAGCCATAGGATGCTGCCTTATAATGCTGTAACATTAATGAAACAGTCTGTACAAATGTAGTTTTTTTCCTCTATGAAATACATTTTTTTTTGCCTCGATTTAATTTAATTTTTTTTTGCGACTCGAGATTTGGAATGTCATGTCACGCTTGTCACGGCTGACATAAGGGTGCTGGGTTCCCACGCTCTCCACCTTATGTAGTAAACAGGTATGAGTGAGTGAGAGTGGTGCTGGTTGGATTGGACAGGATGGAGAGGTTTAAGATTTTGATATAGTAAAGGGAGAGAGGGAGCCGGGGAGCAGGGAATAAGAGAGTGCGTAGTAGATGAGTAGAACTCCGTAGATCTTGGAATACCTAAATCGGGCGAGATAAGATCGGTTGGCAGCGCACGCTGTCTGGACCTCGGACACCGGTATCACCGTACTTTCTTTGTGCTCTTTTCGTTTGGTTCGGCAATTCTGAGTGTTGAGATCGAAAAAAAGAACATTCCAATGGGTTTTTTTTCCTCAACATAAATGAGCGGATGTTTTGGATGCAATCATTGCGGCCAACCATCATACAAATAACGCGTCGCGTCGAATTGCCCCTGGTGGAATGCTGGTCACAATTATTTTGGAGCACAATGGAAAGTGATGAGGAAATTGCCAAAGACATGGCCATGGTGATATGGCCGGAGAACGGGAGGCTACATTCCGAGAAAGGAAATAACAAAGTGGCATGAACAATGGGTGGCTTTAACGGAGGGTATATAAGACCCTGCAGTGAGAATGCATCCAACAATGTATCTGCTTTGCCCCCAACTCTCCCTAGTATGTGATGCGCTGAACGGTATCTTGGGTGTGAAAATCACGGCGGCACATGAGCGATGCGCTCCGCTGGCGGTCCCTGTTTTTCTGTGGCAAGAGAAGCTGTGTTTTGGGCTTGCTTCCAGTTGCCCCACTGAGTCTGACCATAGGCCCTATGGGTGCAAATGAACGCTGTTCTATCAATGTTCATTGCGCAGTACAGTACCAACATTTCATTGCAACTGCACTGCATATTATTACGGCGGAAGACGTGACTGGATGGTGGATGAATGCCGTCGGATTGTTCAGTAGTTCGCAAGTAAGTACCCGCAGCCCCCAAAAAAAGAATCACAGTAGAATTGACATAGGATTAACATAGAATAAAACATATTGTTTTGAATCTTCCCCACCCTAAACCATGAACAGTGAACCTGCCAGTGTGTTTTTAAATGCAAAGAGAAAGTGAGTACTGTTGAGGACGAGTAAAATCCCGGGTTGTGGTTGCTGTAAACCGACAGCATATGCAATAGACACGTATTTCCGCCGAAAAAACGACTTTGCTGTTTCGGTACACTGGCACTCAGAGAAGAAAAACATACCGCGGTCACGTGCGATGTCAATCAAATATCGATGGCAAACGAGGCGGATATGTTTTCTGAGCGTCAAAAGTCCTCGGACATGTGTTGGGGAATATCACCTTTTCCTTCACCGAATCACTGTGATCTTTTTGTGGTCAAGTACTTAAGAACTTTCAGAAACATGGCAACGTATGTATGTTTTTTTTTCAACTTCAATACTGGCATTTCAGTATGACTTGGAATCCTTCGTGAGTGTTGTGCAACTCTCCGGTGGAAGGAGGACCTGCAGCGGTGCCCTGGGTCCCACCGTCGAACCGCTTGGTTGAGAGCCGAACAACGTCAGAATCCCCCAAAATAGATGCGAGATTTGATCGGAGTTCTACTCATCTACTCAACACTGGGAATAAGAAAAAGGAGAGGGCCTATGCAAATCTATTGGTGGCGGTAACGAAGCGAGTTGTGGCCTTGAGAAGCTTCGGGTGGGTGAGGAGGGATCGGACGTCGACCGCACCGAGGAGGCCTGCGCTATAATGAGCATGCTGGAGCGGAGGGCGGAGATACTCCCACCATTGTTCTTCTCAACCTGGACCACGAGAATCAAAGTTTTGGGATACGGCGGATGTTAAAGTTAAGGCGGACAATCTACGGCAGACCACGTCATTTCACATGCATTCATTGTATTAATATATTGATACAGAGATCAAATATCATCGGCTAGGGTTACAATTTGAAAAGCAGCCATTGGTCGAACCATAGTAAGCTGGAAGAAGTAAGCTACCATCAAATTCCCTTAACAGGAAAATTTTCCAGCACGAAGCGGCAACGTCATCGCAAAAAAAAAAAAAACGACCCCGATGGCAGAGAAACCGTGGGTAAATAACGAGTCTAAAATTACCATTTTTAGACTCGTAACCCCTCACACCGGCAATCACGAAATTTCGGGCGGCCCGAGCCGCAAATTGAAACTCAAAGTGTTGCGTTAACAATAGTTGGGCGTGAAATCCAAGCTGATTCTCTAAGTTTCGTAAAAGAATTCATGCGCGCTGAAAGCCAAAGAAAAATATTTGTATTCGACTTAACTGGTACTCAAAGTTTCAGTTTACAAAAAAGGCGAGCCGAAATCATGTTGTGAAACTAGAGGTATTGACATACAAAAAGCTGGAGCTGAAACTAATATAAAATTTAGTGTCTCCAGGTGTGCTTTCAGCGCTACTGAAAGCAAAGTCGAAACTTTGCATTTCGAATGAGGTGAAATTAAACCAGATTCGATTTCACCTGGTTCAAAATGCAAAGTTTCGGCTTTGATTTCAGGTGAGGTGAAAGCACACCTGAAATGCTAGAATCCGTATTGGTTTCAGCTACATTGTTTTGCATGTTGATGCCTATGGTTTCACAACACAATTTCAGCTTGCACTATTTGTAAACTGAAACTTAGAGTACCATTAAAGTTTCACTGAAGTTGAATACAAAGACTTTTCTTTGGCTTTCAGTGCGCATGAATTCTTTTACAAAACTCAGAGAATCAGCTTAGATTTCAGGCCCAACTATTGTCAATTCGACGCTTTGAATTTCGACTTGTGGCTCGGCTCATCCGAAATTTCGTGATTGCCGGTGTGCCTCCGAGATCCACGTCGAGCTGTGATCCCCGATCCGTACCTTGGCTTCAACGAGAACAAGGTCCAATGTTCGTGCCCTTCCTTCACCATTTTGATGTCCTCTGAACCATCGGAAAGGGATCAGCAAGGCGGAGTGGTTGTACAAATGCACCTTTGGCTTCACGGCCGACGCGAGGGACGACCACGCGATATTGGAGTTCCTCGGGCTCGACACGATCTGCGATGTCTATCTGGTCCATCGACGTACCGTTTTTTTAACTTGTGCTTGAGGGCCATTGCATGCGCATGGCATAACGAGTTTGATTCTTTTTTTCTTTTCTTTTTCTTTTCATTCTACTTCTATTTTTTACTTATTTCATTTCCAGCAACCGTAAAAAATTGGGATTTGAGATTGAGCGCAAATGCGGTCAGGATAGGGGTGAGATCAGCGGCTGGATTCGGCATAGGATCCCGCTTTTTGGTTGTACATCACGAGGATCTGTTGTAATTTGATAGGTATCCTGTTCTTGTTCTCAACGCTCACGTATTCTTTCGCCGCTCGATGGTCGCCTTTTAGAATGTTCATTTGAAGTACACTACTACAGAAATGCGCTGCTGGCCCGTGAACGGCAGGATCCTGTGCTTCAGCACGCGACCGAAGCGGCGCGAACCATAACGGAAAGAGTTGGGCAAGTGATGGTGAGATTTCTTTTTTCCCTCTGCTCCTTTATACTCCTCCGCCCAGCCCAACGCGTGCCCATTATGTGCAGTTCACTAAACAGGTTACCCCTCCAAAGAGCACCAGTGCTGCATCCATTCAACAAAGCGGCCAAACAATGACGACGTCTCAGAATGGAAATCTTCGGCCACAGTACCACGTCAATTCAGCAAAGCGGAGGCACAATGTACGTACCTAAATGTGGAAATGCTTCTATGTGGCTCTGGTGCGTGTATATAATGAACGAAGAATATCCAGAGAATCCCACTTCCGCCCACCTCACTCAGCAAGTTCCTTAGCTTCATCTACCTCTTTCATCTTTCCTATCAATTTCAAATCGAGCTCCACTTTGCCTAGTACGCGATGCGCCGAACAGCTTTGTGTGTGAGGGCGTCATGGTGGCACATGAGCGATGCGCTCCGCTAGCCCCCCTCTGATTCTCTTTTCTCGTTGCCTGAGCTCCACTTTGCCTGGTACGCGATGCGCCGAACAGCTTTGTGTGCGAGGGATTCATGGTGGCACACGAGCGATGCGCTCCGCTGGCAACCCTCTGATTCTCTTTCTCGTTGCGGCATTCCCGAGTGCCACTTTGCCCAGTACGCGATGCGCCGAACAGCATTGTGTGTGTGAAAGATTCATGGTGGCATTCGAGCGATGAGCTCCTCTGGCCATCCCCTGTCTCTTTTTTCTCTTCATCCTGCACCCTCTACGCTGCCTCGGACGATTGTGCTGCAGAACATTCAATATCAGGCTGATATGTCAGGTTCCTCTGGGGTTTGAATCTAGGTGAGACCTGCAATTAGCCAGCTCAACCGGGTTATCGATGCGGGATTTTCATTGGGAAGTGCTGAAATTCAACCAAACGGAGGGCGTGGATTGATCACAGTCGGCCTTGACCCCTATTTTGCGTTGAGTGTGAAAATTTTCGTGATTATCTTTACGTTACCCAACCGAGTTTATCCTTGTTTTGGCGTATATAATGGCAACGGCTTGATTTGATCCGCAGCGGTGCAAACACAGCCTATCGTCTAGATCTTGAATCTTGCCTTCTCGCAAACAGCTGCTGCCCGTCGTTATACCGTCATTGAACCATATTGTGCCGTCCTCTTGAATGTATCTACAGGTGAAGTGTGATTGGCCTCCGTATATGACGCCCCTCAACTTCAGTGTAGTGATTTCATTGTTTCTGCCTAGCATGAACCGCAGTTCGTCATCGAAGACCAGTCTGTCACTGCAGACATCAAAGAGCATAATAGGAGGGACATCTTTCAGGTGAGCGGTCATTTTCATTCTCTCCCGCCTACCCATCTGCGTGCATGATGGGCACCGTTTTTTCCTCCCATTTGTCATGTAATTGGATAACCAATCCGAAACAGACAGTGTCACCGGGTTTTCGCTGTATCCGTTGAGGCTTGCGGTCAGGTAAGACTCCAACATCCCATAAGCACGATTGTCCATGAAACCACATTTCTGACAGGTATGAGTACCAACAGCATAATACTTGCTGGGTAGAAGCACTTGTGCAATGCGATCGACCGAAGTGTTGTTGCGGCCATACGGGAAGTATTCAGGTTTCATGCCATTCATCCCCCGTCTGACTAAGTCCCTGGCCCGTTCGAAAGGGATTCTACCTTCTCGGACTGATGACATTAAGGTAGCAAATTCGCCCAACCCGCCACTTATGCGTCCGAAATATGTAGTCCATCCCTCAGGATTCTCGGCCCATAAATTACCCAGAATTGTAAAAGTTGAGTCGTATGCGCAACTGTAATCCCTAGCATCCCAAATCAACCCCACTGGCTTTCTTAATTGCGGAACGAGGTGTGGCATCGCGGTGTGTGGTGCCTGGTCTATTTTTCGTTTCTTTACCGGTCTCATATCTGCATTGGATGTTTCAACATACTCCTGGCGTGAGATATGGGCCGTGGAGCTCGCCTTTCTTTTGCTGTGAGACTGACCCGACGGACGCCATTCACTATAAATCACTGGTTCTGTTACTCTGGGCCCCATCGAGGCATTCCATCTCATCGCAGGGTGAAAATGAGGTGGATCACGATGATCTGTTTTCCAGGCATAGAAACTTCGTATCAGACCACGCCTGTATAAACCGGCGACCGTTCTTGGTAACTTGCCCTCAAATCTTAATCGTGTTATCTCATCGAGTATTTCTAGCTCCCGCAATTCCTGTCGCAAGAAGCCTGACATGCCGCTGGTGATTTTTTTCGCGTCGAACCCCTGCACAATAACTGTTCCCTCCGCAGTAACACCTCTCGATAATGCAACATAATACGACATGTGGTTTTTACAATTTGCCAACTCTACCGGGTTCTCGATCCTGGACCTACCTTGTGAGGTGTAATCTGTCATTCCAAAGTTTAACAGGCAAACCACTTGTTCCCTCAAGACAGATAACAAGGAATCGTCCTCCAGCAGCACCGTTATATGTGTAACCGTGCGTACAAGGGGCACAACATTCTCAGGTAAACCCTCAATCTGTATTTTTTTAGACGGGTTAACCAGTCGAACAAATAGTGTTTCCAATACCGGTTGGCCCATGGGACCTTCAATTGAATGCCATCCACAAACCACGGCCTCTTGGCCTTTGGTTATGCACATCTCCGTAGCATCGTTGGACCGGAGCATAATCGGCATCCCCATACATATAGACAGCTTACCCGGTATGTATTCATTCGTGGTTGAAGGAAGTGCTTCCCAAAGTTTTCTCTGTAGCCTGGGCGTCATTCTTTTGATATCGGATTGGATGCAACCTTTCCATTTATTCTTGTCTACCGACCGAGCGCTCACACGATCAATCGAGTGAAAATGCATCAGAGTTTGGCCGGTATCTCTGGCAAATCGCGCAGCTCCCATGTTATTGAGTGAGTCCTTTTGACTGTTTCGGGCAGTTATTATTGAAACGTTACGGATGGATTTTTTGTTCAATTTGGGGTTCTCGGGACGAAATCCAGCTATGCGGGACTCCAAGAAGGCGATGTCGTCCCCAGAACAGGCCCCATATCTCATGTTTTCCAGTGCCCGCCTCAACTTATCGTCTGCCTCGCTCTGGACCTTTTGGCGCATATTTTTACGAAGAATGACAACGGTGTTAAATTGGTGCCACAGTATTTTACCTAGAACCGCATTTTGGTTTCGCTGATCCATCGCGTCAGAAACTTGAAGTGTCACCTTACCGCTATAGAGCGATGGACCCGACATAGGTGGCAGCTGAGCGAAGTCTCCGGCCACAACCATGTTTAGGGCTCCAAACGAATCATCGTGAATATTTCTGGCTTTCGCAGCTTGAGTCGCTAACATCTGAAAGTCGTTGCAGGAGACCATTGATATCTCGTCCAGAAATATGTAGTCAACTCCTTGAAGTCGTTCGTTCACAGCTGCAAGGGATGATCCTTCATTCCTGATACCCTCCACGTCGTCATGATTTTTACTCTTAGATTCACGGGGAACTCTGAACACCGAGTGGTAAGTGGAACCATTCAGCATCGCGGCCACTGAACCAGTGGGACCTAGGACCAAAAACCTATACGACTCGTTTCGTCTCACAAAAAACTCTTTGATAGCTTTCAAAACTTGGGACTTGCCTGTGCCGCCCATCCCACCCATGTACATCCTTAGTGGTACTAGCTGCGGAGAAGAAGCATGATCAGCAACAATTTTAAACGCTCTTGTTTGTTCAACATTCAACCCGAATTCCATGATAATTGACGAAATAATATCGGCGTTGACTGCAGGATCAACGTCGGTTCGGTGACTAAAATAATCGAACGGAAGTTCCGCTGCACCGTTCGTCACCTTCTTCGTCTTCTTTTCGTCCGATGTATCAGGTAAGTTGGCCATTTTGTTGGCTGTCAGTTCCATTCGTTGGTGTTTAATTACATTCACCCATTCCAGTCTAGGTTTGAGCGGCAACATTAGATCATCTTTATCCACTGAAGGTATTCCGTCGGGAGGTGTGTCCAGCCACCCGCTGGTTTGCATTATATTCCTCATATCCTTTGCCTCAGCCAACAGCCTCAGTGTCCTCCGTCCTTTAGGTACGTCTTCATCGTCATCTTGTATAGAATCATCGTCTGAGCCGTAATCGAAATCATTCAGGTCGTCAGAAAATTTGTCTTTATAGCTCATTAATCCAGCCGGCCATAATGCTTTTCCGTCTCGTTTAGCTTGCTCAAGTTTTTTCTTCATCTGAGCAAAATGATCATCTCTCGCATCGTTGCACTCGTATCTCACGTCAAAATTCTGTATCAACTGTTTTTGACGGGGGGTGAAGGTATGCTCTGTGAAAGCTTGATCCCATGTAGACATATTATCTTTCAAGTCGGCTGGTGACCTCCACGCTTTAAACAGAGTCAGCATTGTCATGCAATATGTGGCGCGATCACCTTTATCAGATCTAGGAACCGTGCCTCCTATGAAGTTAGGTATAACGCTATGCATAGATTCAAAATTACAACACACGGAATGTGATTTGAACATGGGGTGATCCACCTGAAAGGGTAGCTGGATCGGTCTGTTATTCCGATTAATCTTTGCCTGTTTATCCAGTATCACATTTTCTTCGTCATCTGTTTCCCAGTCCGATTCTCCGTCCGGGTCCGTACTCCCAATCAGCCTCGTAATTGGCTCCTGTACGTCTTCCTCGTCATCGTCGTCGTCAAGCTCAGATTCCAGGACCTCTTCTTCATCAGAAATTTGATCTCCCAAGTCGATCATGTCTCTTCGAGCTACCGCTTTGAAAAATGCAGGTCTACTGTAACGACTCAATCGAATTTCCTCCTCAAATTTCTCGCGTTCTTTGATGGACCTCTTCTTCTTTTTTGAACATTGAACCCACTCATATAAATTGAGGGCCGAATAGGCATCTGGTCTGAACCTATAATCGTCCACCGCAGATGCCGGCACAAATTTACCGTCCATCCTACCGATCGGCAAGCGCTCCTCGTCATCTGCACACATTCCTTCGTCTTCTTCCTCCTCCTCTTCCTCTGCCGGTCCGTTGGAAACCCAGAAGGCCCTAACAAATTGAACATACTGTCGCCATGCAAACGGCACATATGTATGACTAGCGTAACGGTCCGGATTTCCCAGAAGGTACAATGAAGCCATCGGACTTCCAATTTCCATCTTCGCAGTCATAGAGTTGACCATTTTTCTCATCAAGTGCCTGGCATTATCCTTGTCCCTCGGGGTTCCACCCCTAATTTCAGCGTCTTTTTCAAAGACATCGTACACAGATGCGAACATTTGGTAGGATTTCAAACTCAACTTCGATATGTAGTCGGACACATATGAAACTACGGCTTTCACTGCTGTTCCTGATAACAGGCTTGACACGTCAGAGTTGCACCTGTTCAAGAAAGTTAGCACCGGGTGCACTGTGTTCATCATAGGTTCGATATGCCGCACATTGATGTGACCGTCATCTGCCATTTCGGAAGTACCAAAAACCTCTCTTGGAAACCTAGCTCTGCACACTCCTGTTTTGGTCATACAACCTTTGCGTTCACGCCTGATTTTGAAATTGGGTTCTTTACCTTTCTTTTTGCTCTTGCGCCATTTCAATTTGGCTTCTTCCGCGCGCTGATGCTCTACAGATAGGAAGTGAGTATGAACATTAGATCGGAGAAGGAGGTCATCTACTTCGAGTTCATAGCCAGACCACCAGTCGTTATCCAATTTACAGGCTGTACAACTCTCAATAGAGTGTTCACCAGAGTACTTAGTCTCACATGGCGGTGGAGGTTTCTTCGGTAGGGTTTGAGTCGGAGGACGATACGTGGATTCTAAGTCTATCTCCTCGTCGCTGTCAGCGTCCAAAGGCAAGGGTTCCACCTTGCGTTTGGCGATCACACTATCTGTGGAACCGTTGAAATACTCCGCCCGATGTGAATCTTCTAAGTACCTGATCAGTTTTTTCCGGAACACGGAGTCCGATCCAAGCAACTTATCTCGGATTTTTTGCGGTGAAAGCGCATTCAGAACCCAAAGAACACAATGTATATGCAGTGTTAGGCGACCCTGCTGTTCAACCGTAGCGTAAAACGCGTTAGTATGACCCCACAGACCTCTTTCTTCCTTTTCCCATCCCAAGACATCCGAAAGGAAGGCATTAACCATGTAATGGAAGAATCGAGCTGCGGCTACCGGATTTTTGGACATCAATTTGTTCCTCTCCTTTGACGTTTTCAGTTCAGGACGATAGACCGTATCGGTTTGAGCATAGTATAGGGCCAGAGGGTGATGCAGATCGGACCATGACAAAGTCACGAACCAAGTAGGCGCATTCAAAAAAGCGATGGTTGACCAAATTTCGTTGCGCATGTATTTTTTCGAGGTTATTGACCCCATCACTCGGCCGGCGATGCCGTCCAGATCTTTGATCACATCGAAACAAACCTGTTCCGCGGGATTTGATGGCTTAACATTCTCACCCGCTGCCATCCTATCGGCGATTTTGCCAGCAACATTAGGATCTACAGATGCAAGTCGGTTGGCAATGTGAGCAAATTTGGATCGCTTGGCTAGCAACATACTGCCAGTTGACGCTGCTTTCAGCTGCTCGTGGTTAAATGCAATCATTGGGAAGTAAGTATCCAGCTGAAATCTCTTGTCATGGTATAGGAGTAACGCCCTTTTACGAGTGAGTTCACCCTGTTTTTTGCTATGAGAAGGATGACTCAGGCCGCCTTTGCCATAGGGGAAGAGCCATGGGAACATCCCAGGATAAGTGGATGGATCATCGTACATGCTTACGGGGAGCTCTGACCTCCCGATCCCAAGCATGCCACCTTTGTGAGTTAAATGCTGTAGCGCGACCAACTTGATAGTCTTCATGGACGCATTAGCGTATTCAGTAGCAGTAAGACCATGGACCGCAAAGGTGCAGGGACCAGTCTTGGTGCCGTATTCCTCCGGAAGCTCATGCACAGCAGTCGTCCCCGCCGGGACTGCATCTGCGATCTCCTCTTTCGTCCGACGAAAATCAACCACGACCGGAATGTCCCTCTCTTTGTAAGTGTCAAGATTGGATTTGGAAATCTCGACAGCTGAGTAACCTTCATGATTTAATTTCAGCCATTCCAACGCATCTATTACTTTTTGCTTCCTAACTAACATGGGAGTACGGTCAAAATCTTCCTGCGTAGGTGCAGAAGAACCCATAAATACAAAGCCCAGTATGTCTGACATTTCCTCCTTAGCCGGCGGAAGTTTATTCATTATGGATAGAACAGGCTGAGAAAACATGATAGCGTTTGCGCTCATTCTGACTCTTCCCGAATTCACCCTAATAACACATCGATTATGGCGCACCTTTGCGATCATGATGCCTTCAGCGTAGGTTAGATCCTGTAACTGGGGCGGAACCTTCCCTATCCAATTATGTCTCGCTAACGCGAGTTTTGGGATAGCTCCGTTGGATAAATAGGTCTCACAGTCGACACAGATATGGATACATCCGTCTGCTAGCACAGGTCCGTCTATATCCTCAATTGGGTCGTCCATGGCGAACCTTTCCTTTCTTGTTACGCCAGGTCTAATTAATAACTCCAAACTTCCTTCGTACTTGGAAAGCAGGGACACGTTTCTCACAGGTACCAGACAGCCACATACGGCACAACCAGCCTCTCTGAATTGTTTTGGGCTCACAGTCGTGCAATGGTTAGTAATTATCCTCCGCGCGCCTTCCCTTCCCAAGCGTCTGGGCGGAAAAGCAGTGTCTCGAAGTAATCCTTTTTTTTTACGCCGAAGCATGATCAATCTAGATGCCGCTTCTCTTCTAGCAGCAGCTTCTCGTGCAAGACGAGCGGGGGTGCAGGGAACCAAACCTTGTTTGCGGTATTTTCTACGTAGAGGCGCTGGTTTGATTTTCAAGACATGTCTCACTCCATTTGCATCCATGTTTGTACTTCGGAAGATGGACACTATATCATTGCACTCACCACACTTATGTTCACTGAATAGACGCCTACACTCCGAAGCTGGTAAACGTTGAGGTATCCACAAGGAATGTGCTTTAGCAGCTCTGAGCACGTCATATTTTGACATCAGTGTTGACAATTTAACACCAGGATACGCAACAGAAATACAATTCCTATTGCGAGCCAGGACAGCTGTAGCCGCCATGGAAGTGCATTGGAATTCAAAGGCATAATTCATATGTTCCCAGGAGGCGATGTTGTTTTTATTTTTGATATACGGCGACAAAATTCTGCCGCTTATAGATGGAGTTGCTCCGCCCCCGAACCGCCATAGCCGACTGGACTGGAAGGAGGGAGAAAGCGAGCGCGAACGTTTATTGGCAACGGCCGAAATACTGTTGTCGCCTCCACACCAGTTCAAGGACTTCAAGTGGATGCAGGCCTTCGAGACTGTCATCCACAAGACGAATGCGAACTGAAGCAAGGGTACGTTGTCATGGGATGGAAATCCCGGTGCCTCTAGGACACCAACATGCCTGCGAGAGGCGACCACAGAGGGCCCATAGTACCACACTGCAAGGAGCCATGGAGCGTCTAACCCAGATAAGCGGTTCATTCCATATATTCGTCTCTGTGTACTCACAAAGCAACAGGATGAGTGCGAGCTCGATTTTGCGCATGAGCAAGAGTTGTGCACCGTACATGGGGGGGAAGAAGGGGGAGGAAATTGGCAAGGATGGGACGAGAAGGGTCGGTAGATCGGTGAGTCAAATCCGGAAATGGTACCTTATTGTTCTCATTGTTCTATTGTTCGATTTCGGGAAATAATAGAAGAAAATAAAGGGAAGTGATCGGATACACAACAGATAATGCGGGTAGTAGCTAATCTACTACATAGTCATTCAAACCAACATAGAAATCCGTCGATAACCAACTCCACTCAGAATGTCCGATACCAGAGCCGAGAACTTCAACTCGCTCTCTAATCCATTCCATATCCTCCTCGAATTCCGGCCGATGCTTTTTTTGCCTGAAGAGCAGGGACTTGAGCTCGAACTGGGGCAGAATTGCCATTCTCGCAAGCATAAAAGACCTCACGTCCTCCGGGTCCGCGCTGTTGATGAACAGGGTCGTCAGGTCTTTGCACAGAGGATGAGTTTGACCTGCTACACTCATGCCGTTGAGCGTAAGCAGAAACTGCATATCCCAGTGCCGCAAGTCGAGCGACCTGAGAAGAGGGGTACAGTCGAATAGGTGCCCTGCGTCCGTAACGTCAACCTCTTCGAACGTTAATGCTAGATGTTTGACCGCTGCCAAATTTGACCGGTTATCCGTTAAACATTGCAGGGATTCAGTCGTTCCAGCGGTAACCGACAGATACCGAAGCGATGGAGTGTATATTCTAGAGACCAAGGTGGATACCCCGTGACTGTACCCGGCAAATACCAAGTCCAGGTGGGTCAAGGCACGGAAGGCAATTGGATAACCGCCCGCATCCGCATCGCGACAACCAACGTTGAGTATAGCCACGCGTTCCAGCCCTGGTACAGCAATGCTAATTGCTCTCCAGTCCGCCATAGAAGGCCCGTAGCGCGGATTTATATTCCTAAATACAAGGACGCGCAAGCAGCGAAATGTGCTGGCCAACTCCAGCGCAAAATGGATTCGTTCGATGCGTAGAGATCGCAGGTGAGACATTCCGCATGTGAGCTCGAAAATTGCGGGATCGTGGGTCCTCATCTGTCGAGGACCGCATCCCAGGTTCAAGATGCGAAGTCTCCCGAGACAGGCATGACTGAAGATGGGACCCAACACGTCGGAATTGAGAGCGCTGCCCACACGGATAACGAGTGTTTCGACCCTCGGTAGATGGTCACATATCTTGTCCATGATTTCGCGAATCACCCGTCGACCTGGGTTACTGAAATCAATATCCAAGTGAAGGGCCGCGCGCTGGGACTGGTGGAGGCAGAACACGATAAGCTCCAGATTGGAGTTTCTGTTGATATTGAACGAGTTCCAGATCAGGGCGCTGCTCAACGCAGCAAGCCGCCAATGGCGATTTACGTGGGCCAAGTGGATGGAAGCCGCGACGTAGGGTCCACGAGAACTGCTGAACCAGAGGCTGCCGATCGTGAGGCAAAAAATTCGAGACAAGAGGTCGAATGGCATCGATCCAAAGGACATATGCCCACTGTGAATAGGTAAAAGTCCAGAACAAGAACCAATATTCATTGAAGACCTACTCGACATCGGGTTCAGGCTGCGGGCTGTTTGACATGAAATCTTCTGCTTTTGAAGTGAGTGAACAAGGAAAAGGACGATGGCTGGCAAAATATGTGTCTTCAACCCAATTGGGCAAACACGGAGTTCTGAAAAATGACCGGAGGACAATGCGGAGTATGAATTGTGTAAGCGGTCGATGCCCGATTTTTGGCGCCCATCCATCTCACTTCGTCCAACATCATGTCCATCCACACACGTCAACCCACTCGTAGGAGGTTTACAGAACCCCCAACGGATATCCACAGGAATGACAGTAATTATTTGGGTTCTACAGTGGACTATTGGCATGAACCCGAACAGTTCGTGACACACTTCCTTCCTTTCTCTTTCTTTTCATAACAATATCCAAGTTTCGGCAGGTGCTATGCTTATGACAGTGACCACCTCTTTGGACGTAGCGGCGTAGATTACAGAATACACCACCCATGGAAGCTACCACTACGACCCCGCAACTGAACTGGATACGGCGAGGCCACAACTAGTGATGGAGAACGATGTTCGGAAAAAGTCGGACGGGATTATTCGGCGGATGAAATCCATTGTGGGAATTGATTGACAGTACAATCATCAATGATGTCCGGAACCAGTCGCACACAAATATCAATCTCTCTTTCTCTCTCTCTTCCATGGCGTCGGGCCCCCATATCGTGCGGATGGCGCCCGCGCCCCCTGTATTTATTGGCCATCCCTCCACCAATTGTACTATTCAACCTTCCAACAATCCCGCAATGTCGGACGAATACCCTGATGATTTAATTATCGACCGTTTCTGGCGGCGTGTCGCCAGCCTGACCACCAGATATCACGACATCGACCATAAATGGATCGGTGGAGATGAAATACGGCTGTGGAACAGCCAGCATAGACGAGTGAGCAGGATAGTCGATAATACCGCCACAATTAACCGTTTTACTTCAGGCATGTAATAAGTGTTTAAATAGCAAGAACAAGCAATGTATCATAGATGAAGATCAGCCCAGTTGCAGGACCTGCAGGGACACCAAAGTCGGCTGCGACCGCAAGCCACAGTTTGTATACGACATGACAAAGGACGAATTCTTCGCGTCCTACCAACAATTTCTGGCAGTATTTCAGCGCAAAGAGCCGGGTAGACTGAGGAGGTACGACAGACCCACACCCAACTTGAAGCTTGATTCAGAAGGTATAATGCTCCCTTGCCATGTTCAGTGCCACACTGATTTTTCCAAAACTCCACTCGTCAGCCCCGCAGTGGCGTAACTCCAGTCCGGACTCATTCCAACCCAATGCCAAAGTAAAACCAAGAAAGAGGTCAACCCAGCCCGGCGTGAGGCGCGTCACAGAGAAGAAGCCCAGTGAGTTCATTCGAAAGGACCGATCGGCTTTTTAATCTATATATACAATGTTTCAGACATTTGGCCTCATACAACATCAACACTGATCCAGGAAGTCGAATGGGCTTTGAAGGCAATGAAGGAAATCCCTTCAGTGGATGTCCAACACGATGAAATGGAATTGAAGGCCCGACTCATTGTCTGCATGGAACAAGTTCGGGTCTACTTGGATAACACAATAAAGTATAATCATCTAGACAGTCGCGTGGTAGCATAATGGGCATATATTTATTTGAATCATATGAGCATAGGGCATACTTGTAATACTATGGCATAGAGGCATATTTGCTAACGATTTTTTTTCTTTTTTGTTGGTACGTGATTTAAGAGCGAGAACCTCCGACAGAAGGAGTACCACACACAATAGCCCAAAGAATGTTGCAGCCTACGTGTGGTACCCTATCAGAGGTGCCGCTGAGGACCGCCATGTAAGACGACAGGGTATATCCGACGACAGTGTAGGAGCCAACCGGAATTTCGCCGGGGAAGATGGGAAGAAGTTCATCCAAACGGGATAAATCGTGGCTAAAATCGACGACGGTACGACGCGCGTCATAGATGGGAACTGAATTCAGAATATCACATTGAGTGGGCCTCACAAAAAATAATGCATAACGAAAGATTTCTCACCGACGTCACTGTGCGCCAGAAGAGTCTTGGTCTTTGATCCAGAAGAGCGCGACTGAGCAGGTCCAGATTTCTTCCCTGGCGATGGCTGGCTAAACATGGACGAAGGAAGAGAGCGCTGCTGACGCTGATCGGTCTGAGACGCTAATGAGAAGATAGTGAGCGAACCGGTGAATAAATAACGGGGGAAAATTTGATACTTACAGTCTGGAGCTGTCCGAGGATCAGGACTGATCATTGTCTGAAAAGAGATAGCTCTGTTCGTCATCTGAGTATACATGACCTGTTCGTGGAACAGCAAGCAAGTTGCCGATTCAAACCGCTCCCATTCTTGGTCATGCATCACACCGGCTACCCACTTTCGCATGCGCTCGGACTTGACTCCAATACGTTTAGCAGCGACTAGATGGGACTCCGTGGTACAGATGACAGAAACACAGATGGCGATCCGATCGTCGACATGTAAACGATAGGTGGATGAACTTCCGGCCGAAATGCGAGTGTTGAGTCGTAATGGTGAAATCCGAGATATGTTACAAAAATTTGGCTTGGCCTCGACGAAGACGATAGCACCGATGGAGTTACTTAACAAGGCATCTGTAAATCATAACAATATAGAATGCAAGGCGATAGGCGCACCTTGCCAACATGCGTGGATTCTGATTATACCACGATTCCCAGTTCACGCCACCACCAGTAGTGTAGTCTATGTCTTCTAAAGAGTTGCGATTGCGGTCGTAGGCGGGTAGGATACGTCGATTCGCACTTCAGAACTTTGTCAGTACCCCACGGGCGAAACCCATTTCAAAAAATGAACACACGGAAGAGGATGCAACCCCGGATACGTAGGACGAAGACTCGGGGCTTGAAGCCGTATATCAAACACTCCACATTTGGCCTTGGGATTACTGGATACACAGGTCCGACCACATTCATTAAACAAGAGGAGCAAATAATAATAGAAATTGCTCACAAATAAGCGCGATAAACCTCAATGTCCTCAAGAAAGACAGTGTCGACGTCATCAGAGCCACTAGGCTCATCATCAGCCTCAGCTTCAACCGCAGAAGCGCCTTCTTTGGCCACGCGTTTGAACTGTGCCATCGTCAGAGTGGAAGTATCGGCCGTTACATCCGACAATCGAGCGATGTCCGGATATCCAAATTTGACCAAAAAGCCGGCCAAACTGGCGTCAGGCTTGCCTTCGTCGGAAGAGACCGGTTCTCTATTGACTCGCTTCTTCGACGAGCTATAATCCCGGTTGAAATTAATATCCTCAAGAATATACATGTACATACCTGGCACCTGTTTTAGAAGGTGAAGATTTCTTATTGGAAGGAGCAGCTGGCTCCTCTTCGCCATCAGGAACTTCTTTCGAGTGAAAGAGTGTGGAAGAGCTCGTGGTAGACCTCAAACAGTAAGATCAGCGCAGTAGAACAAAACAACGCTGAACACACCTGGTCGCCGGCTTGGCGGTAGGAGTCTTAGTGACCGGGAGTGGTTCTTCATCACTCGTGACAGCCTCCAACTGAGGCGACGGCGAAGAAACGCGAGCTTTCCCTTTCCCTTTGACAGAGACGGAGCCCTGACTACGAATCCCCTTGGACCTGCATTGAGATGGAATGAACGAAGAGCGAAATCTCAGGCAGACACAAAACGTACAGATTTGAGTTTGTGGATTCAGGAGCGTCGACATGGGAACCTTTCTTCAAATCTGATAAGACCTGAGAAACGCTAGGAGGGTCCCAATCTTCCCAATCGGGGGAATGACGAGTGTCAGGTGTCTTGGGATTAGTGTCGCGTTTCCTAACAAATAAACTTGGTCAACAAAACGCATCCAATTTAAAGGGTCGCATACGGAAGAGGCTTTCGCAAGGAGCGTTCAATGCCTGCCTGTAATGCAAGTTCATCGTGATCCACGCGTGACGAGGTGGAGGTCGTCAACGAAGGGCCTTTCTCAACAGCGTTGATCCGCTTGACATCGGCCTGTTGCGACAGCAATTGTGTGACAAAAGCGACCATTGCACTGCCAAATATTGAACATTAAGAATTTAATTCACTGAACCATACTCACGGGTTCATGGCACCATTAACAATAGCAGGGGGGCTGAACATTCAGACCACGGCCTATAGAAAGTACAAACGAAAGCAAACTCACTCCATCGCATCCCCGTCCGAAGAAATGGTGAATTCCGGATTGATCCGTTCGGAACTGGTCGGAACACCATCAGGTTTTGGAACCGCACTTGCAGCCTTGGCCGCAGCACTGACAAGGAATGAAAATGTTGTATAGATACGCAAGCCCAAGAATAAGATACCTTCGCGTGACAAGGGATGGCGGCAATGCGCTGCAAAAGACAGACACAAATGAGTAGACAGTATGTGAGCAGAAAAATACTCACCTCGCCTTCACGCCGGGCGGCTTTCTGAACATGCTAGCAAACACGTATACATTAAATACTGTTGGCCCTAGGACAGAGCGACCAACCTATCGTCGACGTCCATGGCAGTTAGATCCCTATCGACACTTCGAGTCAATTCAGCTAAAATGCAAGTAAATTGGGCGCACTCCTCGGAAGTATCATCGACTTCTATAACATCCTCAGACCTGAGAGGTTGATATGGATACACGAATGGAACTCAGAAAAGGCAGGTACTCACGGCTTGATCTTCTTTGAAGGACTGCGAGCCGCATCAGCTTTGGAGGGTTTGCCACGTTGAATTCTGGACGGAGAAGGAGATGGTTCACTACACAAAATGAGTAAAGTCAACATGACACGAAAACGTGAACCTTACCGGGAAGAATCACCATCATTCGTTGAACGGGGGGCGCGACGCTTAGGTGGAGAACGACGAGGGGAACTGTAATAGGAAAGCTCAGGGCGAGGAAATAAATAAAAACTATGAAAGTACGCACGATGAAGAATCAGGATCAGGCTCCACGTCTTCGAAAGGGTCCCTGAAACGAGTTGAAAAAGGATGCCATATGCGAAGTCGGAGAACACCAACCCATCGTTGATAAAGTCTGCTTCGTATCTGCAAGAGTTAACTCCGTACGCGACAAACATAACACACACTTACTCGTCCAACGAATCAACGGCAACTTCGATTCCGTCGCCTTCGTGGCCATTGCGAGGTAGACTCAGGTCTTGAGCTTGAACATGAGGTGAGTCTAATCCGACGAGTACACCGTCGTCACTTTCAAAGGTTAGACTCGGCTACCACCGGGACAAGAGGCGGAAGCTCACGATTCGGCTTCATCGTCAATGAACTCAGAACTGCTCGGTTTCTTTTTTGGCGACCTGAGAGGTTTAGGCCTGCACAAATATACGTTGAGCACAAAAATAATCAAGTCAGTAATAAACAACAACCTGGGTCTGGCCTTGACGGGTGTTCTGGAGGAGCATTGAGTTCGTTCAAGTAGCGAACACATACAACATACTTGGGCGTTTTGGGCATAGATGGAATAAATTGGACTGAAAGTGTAAAAAGGAGCTGGTGAAAGTAAGGCGTAAAAGCGGAGAAATCGAGAGACAGCAGGCTTATTAAATACCTCCACCAACTCCAGATATTCATCCGGGTACCATATACTGCTGAAGGCGGTAAGGTGGAGACCCATTCGGGCGACAATGAAGAATTTAGAGAACAATGAAAGATTAAACAATAAAACAATAGATATGGCAATCCAACCATGTTGAAGCGAATTTCCGTCGCTTAGTTAGTGGATATGCGATCCCGAATCCCATTCTCGCGTGAAACAATACTCCATATCGACAATCCTGTTCCACTATTAACCGACGATCGACAAAATCATTTTGATCCCTCATCCACTCACTTTCTTCCACTATCTCTTTCCTCTCGTCGGCTTCACCGAATGGACAGATTCTACGATAAAGTAGGAGCAAGTGAGTGCACATTTTACGATGGGTCTCTCATATCAAATTTCTTCCTTCAAACTAGGCGCAAAACTGGAGGAAATTGCTGCGGCTCGACGCAAGGCACTCACCTCCAGAAAAGATGCAGTCATCGTCCATCTGGCGGATATAGAGGTAAGCGGTGGCGCTTAATGGATAGGAATAGACTCACATTCTCCGCTGCAGCTGCAGGACGTCAAAGTTCAGCAACTCATTCAAGGTCGCCGAAACTGGAGACTGTGCATTCCAGATGAAGATGGCGAAGTCAATGACGAGTTGGTGGTCCGACTGCAAGGTATTATGTTCAAGAATGGACTTGTACCGCGAAACGTGCAGGCGTGAGTAATGCCAGTAGTCGACCTTCGAGACTCTGAAGACCTATCCAAGCTGCGCCGCTAACAAAGCGCATTTGTTGACGCAGCACATCGAGATATGTGGCCTCGACACAGCAACTTTTACCGACTCTGTGGCGAAGTTGCACACGGTGCACGAACGCTTTGCACAACAGTTGGCAGGCGTAGAAGTGGCGCCCATAGTCGACCGTGACGTTGTTTCGACTGATAAGTTTGTGGCCAGCAACCGCATTTTTAGCCTGAAATCGGATGTCCCTAACGAACAAGACAACATGTTCGAGGACGGTGTGGACGCCGCCGGGCTACTGAAGAAAATCCAACCCACCGACTTCATCCACGCGCCCGAAAATATAGTGAAGTATTTTCGCGCTCGCGCCAAAGCTGAAGGAGGGTGAGTGACCAGTCTTGAGCCGTAGTTCAATTGAAGTTGATGCACCGACGTACCCAATAGCACATCATACCTCCCATTCTATCCAGGAGGATTTCAAGTCGGAGACATTGTCGAACTCCAGGTCAGCTTCGTCGCAATGGCAACCGCTAAAAGCAAGGTGAAAATCACCACCAGGCTGCAAGCGGTGACTTTGCTGGACAGCGAGTACAGCATGGTAAGCAAACTGAACAATCTAATTTCTATTCGACTAACGAATTCTTCAGGAGGCGTCGCTGGCTAGATCGGCAGCTGCTTTGAACAATCCAATCAACGCAGCTATACGAAGGAAGGTCGGGTACTTCTTAGAGGACGAAGAAGAAGCGGAGCACAAGGCGAAGAGAGCCAGGACAGGTTCTCCGGAAGAAGGACTCTCCTCGTAGTTGGGACTTAGTAGTGTGTGCTGAATTTTGAGTGTTTGCGCGGTTAATTTCCCCGTTTCCGTCACGAGGTGTGGTAAGAGCGGCACCATTGCACCGAGAGAGAGATCGAGGGACAAGCACAAGATAAGCGCGCATACAAGCGCTGATGTGAGTCATTGTGACCGGAATCACGGGCCGCTCGCATATCAATTATGTTCTGTAATTGGCCTGCGAGCAGACCCTGGACACCTCCATCTTCACGAGAGGCCCCCACACGAAGGACTAAAGTAACGTAAGTATTCTTCGTCACCCTACTTCATTCCGGGTTCAACAAGTTACTTTATCACTCCCGATTCCAACTCCGACCGTTGATGGCTCGGATTAGGCACCACCTCGAAGCGGAATGGGCCATATGAAGTGCAAAGGAAACCTTTAAAGACTGCCACTTCACGAATAAACTGGTAAGTAGCCAAAACAAGACCTCCAACAGCAACCACCCACCTCCCATCAAATACCTCGGAACTCGCACCCCACCACTCGGATCATGTTCCGCACGCGGAAGTCATTCTCGGCTAATTCAGGCAGGGCACTTTCTTCAAGAAATTGCTCACAGTTGATATACCACCATGCCATCCATAGAATGGGTCTGGAATAAATGAAATAATATGTGTGATTCATATGCCCGCTTCACGGAGGGTATATAAGTCTGCCCCGGAAGATACAAGGCTAAGCATTTTGAGTGTCAAGTCAGCTTTTGTCGCCTTGACGGGCGCATTTATGGAGGAAGTAACACGAAAAAAATTACATGGACATATAGGGCCATTTTGAATTCAACCTAATACTCCTCCTAAGGTCATAGTAGGTGTGGGATGGTAAGTACAACTGTCGGTCAAGCACACCCGGCATCCGGAGAAATGCCGAGGAGCCGAAATGTTCGGCGCTCTCACGGCAACCTTTGCCGTCTCAAAAATTACTGGTGGGTCAGTCCTCCATAGACCCAATTCAAAATATAGATATTTGACGCGGTCGACTTCACATGCAGGAATCACAAGACTCAATACCCCAAACTGCACTGGAGTGACAGGAAATCAGTGCAATGGCGGCATTTATAAAAGGAATCTCAACGCTACAAGTAATTGTTGACCCCACAAAGTGGATGTCACAGATAAATGTGGTGGAGTTCACAAACAAGCACGGCGGGCCGCCAGAAGCTCCAAGTTCTCGAAAAACAACATGGACATTATACACAACAGTATCCTCGCACTAGTATGGCGCAACAGCAAAGGCAAAGTCCAGCTGGCATACGGCGCGTCCCGAATTCACAGATAGCCTACTAAAATCCAGACGGTTATACTTCAAACACAAAAGTAAAATTTATTCTTCGCTATCGAAAATATTTGTATAGGTACGATTGGCGGTAGTTATGTCAAATTCTGGGGAAGTAGTGAAAGAAGCTAAACGTCCGCGCATATCTGAAAGTAGCTCAAACTCGAAAAAAGTCAAGGGGAATGTGAGGCAATGAAGATAAAACACCGATTCCAATTTGAACATCGGTTCAGCTTGGCGCATTTCAACATAACTAGCTAGACGAAACAAATCAACGTCGCTGACACACAAGTGAAGAAGTTGTGGACAAAACTTGGTATATGCATACATAGCCTCGAAGTAATCTTCCTGTGTTTCGCCCAAGTCGAGAATTGTAAGTCGCGTGAGAGAGGATAGGAGAGGGAGGATATGCTCCACATCAACGACCCGGCCACAAATAGTAAGGCGGTTGAGATTGGAGAGGAAGGGAAGGTGAAGGGCAGCCGACCAAGCCAACTCGTTGAACCCGTGGCACTCCATGTCCATCATCCTAGGATACGTGCCGAAGCGGAGGACGTCGAGGAAGGACTGAGTTTCCCTGCTGTAAATAAACTTGATGAGCTGAAGCGCCCTCATCTCGAAGGCAGGGATAGTCTGGTCCGGGACAACAGCGACACCACCGCCCCAAAGAACCAACTCGAAGAGTCGAGGAGATGCGACCAGGGCAGAAATAAGAGCCGCCGGAGTAGGCCACGCAACGCGCGGGACAGATCTGATCTCTAGGCACTCGACTCGGCCGAAGTAACCATGATCATCCCACGGCAATGCAGACGCCACAATCCGCAACGTTTTCAGGTTCGACATGGAAGCATCGAAAATATGAGGTGGCGACACGAGAAGACCATCGCATTTTCGAAGAGATCCAGGGGAGGAGGGGCAGGTGAAGAGGAGGTACTCAATGGAGGGAGCGGCGACGCCACCGAGCACACTTAGTACCGCGAGCAGCAAAATGTCGGTCGCGCACCAAATGCACACTCGCCTCCATCTCGGAACACTCGCCACAACGATGTGAAGGCATTCAATAATGCGACGGAGGTGAAAATCAAGGCGATCGGAATGAACGGGAACGAGGGCGCCGGGAGTGAAGTCGTCTAGCTCCTCAAGATCGAGCATAATGTTAACGTCCAGCAAGCACTTTTTGGATTTCGCGACGTGGTCGGAAATGGATTGTGGTGTGGTGGAGCAGGTTATGAGCATGTGCTTCCAGAAACTCCCGGCATCGTTAACGACAGCGGCGAAGCGAGGATGGGCTTGGGAGACAAAGTGAACTGAATCACGATAAGAGAGGAAGGTTTTATCTTCATCCAACTCCTCGTCGCACACTTCGTGCAGAATATCCGCCCACAACTCAGGTGGTACATCGTCCATGGCACCGGGAAATATATTGTCTTTATAGATCAAAGTCTGTGAGTCGAAAACCGGTGCCCGAAAGTAAGAAAGACATACCAGACCACGATGTCAGGTCAGGAACATAGGGAACGGGGTGTGGTAACCCAAACGGCACGACTGACAACTCGACCTCTGGCGCGTCGAAATTAGCAAACGCCTCAGCCATTTCTGCCGGCATGGAACTTTAGACATATAGAGAAGAAATGGATCCACCCAAAGCGCACCTTCATCCACATCCGTAGCAGGTATAGGTCCGGTCGTCGCGAAGTGCACAGTAAACGGAGTTAACTCGGAATCCATTAATGCTATCGGTCAAATCGATAGAGCGGTGGTTCCAAGCGCAAATCAAGGTGAATGGCTGGGTAAGGACTCGGGTCGCGCCCGGCATATATATACACTCACCATCGAATTTCCGAAACACATCTCATAATCGGGTGAGAAATACACTTGATAGGAAATGCGACAATGAGCTCGCTAGAGAACAATGGACCTGGCGAAACGCTGGCAAATTACGAGAACACAGTATGGCAGTCGAGAACGAAAATTTGCATTCCGATCAAAAGAAGTCTGATCACCACGGATTTAAAAAAGGAAATATATACGCGACGCGATGCGAGATCGGCCGAATTACCGAATAACCTTGGATCTTTATACTACTGGTGCATTGAACGCTGGCCTATTCCACAAGTCGGTATAGGCTAGACGCAAGTCTCATCCCTTTTCGCGAGCCAACAAAAATTCGCTACAACGGTTCGCGCTCCCTTGGCATTCTCACCTGATCCGTGCATGGCAGCTAAAACCATATCAACACGTGTTGGACTTCACCAATGAACACGGCAAAGGGGAGGATAACAAAATTGAGACAAAGGCAGGCCACGAGGAAACCGCCTAATTGACACCTGGAGGCACCATACTGATAAAGCAACGATCAACCCTTTCAACGGCAATAGGCAATGCAGTCAGACATGAGGCCGACATCGGAACTGTACGGGTCATCATCTGAGTGCCTATCCATTCCGTCTCAAGATTGGGCCGTTGCTCGTTGTAGCAGCTAACCATTTCAGATGCAGAAGCATTTTAATCGCTCCCAGCATGGTCTGGGATTCAAACCCACACCTGTTCTACGTATTTCCATTAACTTTAAATAGCTCGGCAACGCGTGCCAAATTGGCAATTATACTGCTCGAATCCGGTCTCTCAGTTCTGCCGATTAACTCATGTCCGATCAATACTGCACTAGATGCCGAAACGGCCGGTGAATTCAAATTTATTGTGTCGAATCTCGAAACATAGTTCTCCACTGCTGATCAAACAAGACCAATTCAAAGATGTACGTAGACAGATTGAGCTATGTATTTAGTCTATCACAAGAAGAATATTGTGTGCATCGAACCAATCTACAATCGCCTGAGTAGAACCTCCGGCCGGCTGATGAACATGCACTTCCTCCAGAGATGCAGTACCCGTAAGGTGTCGATGCTCTACAAGCAACTGCAAATCCAATAGAGAAGGGCCATGGACGAGCAGGACCGACAAGTCGGGACACGCGTACCAATTCGGGCGAAAAGTATGCGGAGGGCGACGGCACGCATACAGAAAACCGCGAAACACGTTGTCGGTGGCCAGACGAAGATCGAGGCGGCGCAGGCGATACATTGTGGCGAATAGATTGTAAAAATCGGTCACCCCGACAGTCCCACCAACCAAAACCAGCTCCGTGATGTTGGATAGGACCGATCCGCACCCAAAAAGACAAGACACATCTCTGGGGTTCGTCAAAAAAACCTTTAGTGTTCGCAGGCCGGGAGCAGTGATGCGCGAGACTAGCACGGCCATACGCCACAGGCCATTAAACGTGACCTCCAAAGTCCGCAACGAGGGAAGGGGTGGAGTCGCGGAAACAAATCCATGCCCGTCAAAGTCGAAATCCAAGCCTTGCAGGCACAAAGTGTCGAGATAGTTAGAACTCGTCAGGACGAGGTTCACGTCCCGCCATTCGACCGGAAGATCTGCAGGATGCTGAATATGGGCGGTAACTTTGTCGAAAGAGGTCGTGAAGCACAAGGTGGGAGACTGGACGTCCGCTGAGGCCCATACCATCGACGTGAACGATCGAAAAGGAGGTCCAAGGGGAGGCAACGAGGCAAACCGGTATTGGCGAAGATATACAGGCCGCATGTCGCGGTAAGTCGCTGTCCGATATCTAACCAGGAGACCGTCCAACGAATGAGGGTCCGTCCACGCGATGCCATCGAGCACACGCTGTAGCAAGTTCAATCCGTCAACATCGACATTGAACAGGACACATCGATCAAAGTCCACACTGAGGATGTCTGCCGCTTCTGCCACGTAGTGTTCAAAAGTACATGGAATGTCGTCGTGAGCCTTCGGGTGTATGCCGGGATCTCGAAGCGCACGAAAAGTGATGAAGAGAGGCTCCAATCCAGCCAAGTCCAAACACCGGATGACGTATGTCAGGGGTATACGGGGGGAAACAATAATGCGCGACCAAAAACACGGGATGGAGATGACAAGGTTCCGCATCCAGGAGGAAGAGGCCAGCAACGCACTACGGGTCGCAATGAAGTCGTTGATGGTGATGGATGTAATGGAAGAGAAGAGAAGAATAATCTGTTCAACGATTTCCGCGAAAAGCACAATAGGGGTTGGCGGTGTGGAAGTCTGAAAATTAAATTCATTTGTCAGAAAAAGCTAGTGCGGGTGAACAAAAAGAATCCAACCTGAATGGGGCCTTCCACAAATACTTCTAACTGGTTCGACAATGCAGAAGGATCATCCGGAGAGTAGTCTGCTCCAATAATGAGACTGTGAATTCGGAAGATGCGTGTAAAAGTATTACCCGTCATGGTGGTCCGGACTGTGTGATAGAAACCAGATGAGATTGGAGTTTAGGCAGGTACAGAGAGGTTGAGACAGAAGTTGTCGGAAGAAAGTACAGTCTCCAAACTGGCAGACCACGGATTCGCGAAGGACATCCAGAGAACAACGAATCAATATTTATAGAATTTCCGACGCGGTTTCTGGGAAGCGATCAGGAGGACTTCTCGAGAACAATAGTCAAATATTCACAGACTTACCCGACGCGACGCGGTGTACGGGAAGCGATCAAGGTGATGCGACCGAATCTGAAATTTGGTAATATTCTGTCGTCATTCAAGAGGGAAACCACGGAAATGTCAGAAATTCTATCAACCTGTTGTTGTTCAAGAAGGGACAACAGTGGGATAGTACCGCTGAGATGAGGGCTTTGGTGCTTTGGTAAAGAACAAGTTGATTCGGATCTTCCCGCCTCACACCGCCAAACACTCCTGACTCAACCTCAACAGCTTAGCGAAAAACATCCGGAGAACAATGAATGTTTTTTTATAGAACTACTGATGTGGTTCCCGGGAAGGGGGACATGAGGACTTCCTGAGAACAATGGACAAATATTTTTGGACTTACCAACGCGACGCGGTGTACGGGAAGCGATCAATGGGATGGCCGAATCAGAAACTTGCTGGGAATCAACCGTCATCCGAGAGGAAACTCAAGGAGCTGCCGGAACTTCTATAAACTTATCGCCATTCAAGTAAGAACATAGACTCAACACCGCACAATTTGGCATCAAACTTAAACCGCAACAAATTAACTGTTGAGTTCTACTGCATCTCTCTGTCAGATAGGCAAAGGGGGGAGCACGAGATTTGAAGTACATGGCTTTCTAGTATACTTAAAGATATGGAGACATCGAAACCCAATGGTTAAATAAGTTGTGAGCAGCATGGAACCCGTGCAAGCTATCTGGAGTCGCAGCGCCCTCGTCGGGATATAGGTTATGATAAATATGAGTAACCGCAAAATCTGGAACCATGGCGCGTATCCATGGGAGTTCGGATCCAGATGCATCATAATCAACCGACCGCTCGACGCGAAGCAAATCGATCCCCACCGTAGTCGCGGTCTGCGGCATGGACTGTGCTACCAAGTTGACGATGTCAACAACAGACCTGAAGTCAGAACGAGGAAGGCGGAGGACTCGAAGGTTTGCAGCAATATTTGGTTCCTGCAGTCTGATGCGAGACAGGGCCCACTCGCGGTACGCGTGAAAGACCACAGGACTCGTATGCTGCAAATTGAGCTCGCAAAGCGACGTCATCCCGCTGAAAAGAATATCCAGCATGTGAGGATCACCGAACCTGTCCCAGTGGTAGACTGTAAAAGATACCAGCCGCCCGAGGATGTCAGTGCGAGAGACCAAGGTCTTCATATCAGTCCTTATAGCCCGCACTGTCAAGTCCGTGAGCGAAGGCGTGTCCAGGGCCGCGAAGATAGAGCCGGCAAACCCTCCCCGATGGAAGTCAAGATCGACAACCTCCAGCGACCGCGACGACAAATTGAATCCATCGGGAATATCGAAGGCAAGAATACTACCCAGACGCAGTCTGCGCATGCAAACCGCGAACTTGAACAAGGATAGAAGGAATGTCGGCGACAAAGGGGATGGAAAAGTGAAGTCCGAGAGTTCCACCGTCTCCAAACTATCGAACCTGGACAGCGGAAGTGGAATGCAGAAAGTTCCCGCATAACGGAGGCGAGGAAGGTGGCCGGAGAACCAATGATTCCGTTCGAAAGGACCGGTGTACGCGGGAGAATTTGGATCAAGGAATAAATCATAGTCGGGAGTGGACAAGTAAGAGATGCGCAGGGTCTCGATGGCGGGAGCGGAAAGATGGCGACAGTGGTTACTGACTCTCGCGAAAGCCAATGGATTTTCGGTAATGAAGTGAAATGAGACCCAGCGATGCGAGGTCGGCGCCAATATCGAAAGCAATTTTTCGAAGTAGTCGTGAATGCGTCCGGCAGTGGCAGGCAGGCCACGCACTATGTGGAGATCCTGAAAGGACAGGCAGAGGTGAATTGGACCGGCCGAGCATTTCTTCAATACAAATGCCAACGAGGTCAAAGGCATGTCGTGGGACACGATGATGAACGACCAAAGAGCGGGGTTATAATAAACCATTGACTAGTAGACACAATCAACCAGGAGGTCGAAGATACAAAATGTCAAGAACCTACATGCCAATGTCTGCAAACGGACACCAAGGCCTCCCGAAGAACAGCCGCTTCTCTAGCCGACAAATTGTTGGCGCTCAGGAGATCGATGAAGATCTTAAACCAGACATCGAAAGGGAGGTCCGGACAATAACGCCTGTTACCACCAGAGCCGATAATCATGGACTGCTGTGTATCTGTATTGTTCATCTACGGTCGAAGTTTTAGGAAGTGATGTCAGGAAAACCAGGGAAGACCTCACCGCAGAGGATCTGAATGTAGAGGAGTAAGAGGATGAGATGGAAGATAGCCTCCGATACTCAGAAGTTGCACCTAAAAAGCAGTGAGCACCGAACATGCGGTCAACACCATCATAATTTCGCCTAATAACCGAGCCAGTAATACTGTGGGTGAAAGTAAATTATATTCCCATTTGGCGAACAATGCAAATTCTACACGAGTACAGCATCTCCGAAAGCTGAACGCCGAAAGCTGAACGCCGAAACAGACAACGCAATCGACACACCTCTTCTGATCATCTCACACATTCCACCACTCTTCTAAACAGCCCAGCCAGGAAGAAAATATTCTGTTAGCATTAAATGTCGACAAGGACCACCCAGAATTTCCGTAAAATCATGAGCGTCTTCCGCCGCGGGAGAGTCGTCTCAGTCAACGAGAATATCAATAGAGAAGTGGGCTCTTGCCAATCCAATCCAGTCCATAAAGCATCTGAAAGACACCTACAGTTTGACCAGGAGACCATTAAAGGGCTGCAGGTGAGCACAAAGTTCGCATCTAGACACTGATTCAGAATATGAGCAGCCATTCCCGAAAAAACATACCGTCACCTATCTCACCACCGCAGTCCAAGTCAACATCGCTCTTCAATCGATTCAGCACGGCCAAGTCGGATTCGACACTGAATTTACCGAACGCAAACCAACTGCCAGGGAGCAAATAATTATTGACTACTTCCCTAACGCGCCTGCGTCTAGAAAGACCGCTATAACCGGCCTCCAAATCACGGAACTCCACTCGGCGGCCAAATTCGACGTAGCCTGGGACAATATAGGCCTCAGATTAATCCAGATAGCATACGGAAACGATGCCTGGGTGATAGACGTACGCGCCATAAAAAGTGCGGATCTCACCTTGAAGTAAAGCACGGTACTAACAAAGCTTCATTTAGGTGTTCCAGTTGAGCTCAGACGACTGCTCGAGAGTCCCCACATAGCCAAGGTCGGAGTAGGCCTAATAAAAGATCTCGCAGTCATATGGGACGACCTAAGAATGGAAATGAAGAATTTAGTGGACGTCGGTATGATGGCCAGATTGGTGACCGCTGAGAAGCATCCAAAGATAGCGTATGGGAACATGGGGCTGAAGACGAGTGTAGAGGAAATACTGGGGTTTGAGCTGGACAAAGAAAAGGCTTTGAGCGACTGGGCGGCGACACGTCTCACGGACGAACAGATTGAATGTAAGTTGTGAGGAGTTTCTTCTAACACGCAACGAGAACTTACCGGTTGTCACAGACGCAGCATTAGACGCCGTAGCCTCACTCAGGCTGCACGAAGTGCTGACGGAGGCTGTCGCCAGAAAGGCGCTAGAAGTAGATTCACCGATCCCTGAAGCGTGGTACACTTTTAACACCAGAGCAGGGGAGCCGACAAGAGTGAAGAGAACTCCAGACGGCGTGGAGATCGCATGGCGAACAGCAGACTGCACTTGGTTCGGAGGAGGGAGATTCCTAGGATGTCCTTAGACGAGTTGTCAATGTAAAATCGCGTGGGACGACAGCAAGCGAATCCGGCAAATAAACCAGGGAGAGGCGGTGAGCCGGCGATCAGAAATTATAACCCTAACCTCTCCGCATTATTCACGGTAAAGGGGATGGTCTGAATTGATATTACCAAGAAAATTACCACAAACGGCAGATGATCACGGAGCTCATTCTATACAAGGAAGAGAAATCTCAGAGATATTCCTAAATACGGTAAAAACGCCAACACGAATCACACACGTCACCGATGGCAAACGGACAAAGTTGGGAGCAAAACGGGACCTAAGAACGAGTTAACGATAAATCTTATAACTCGTAATCCGCTGCAAGTATTCATGAATCTGTATAGAACGGCGCGAAGATCCTCGCGGCGGACAACATGTTCCAAACGCACATAGTCCCGCTGGAACTGTCGTCTCTCAAGCAGCAGAACACCCTTCTCTTGCACTTCAAGTCCGCACTGCTCCTCGCAAAGGAACTCGAGGCGCAGATGGGCGTCGTGCGCGCCGGCTCGACAAAATCTCGGTGACCCCAGCCGTGTCTGCGTCCGCAAGGCGCAGTACGATTGGCGGTAAGCGTCTCCTTCTCATCTGCTTGCTTGAATTAATTAATCACGTTTTTTTAGGTGGGATTGGGTTCGTCTTGACGCAGGCAATTAGGATCAAGCTAACCGCATCTTAATACAGGGTCCCGAACTAATGACCTGCGGTCCCTACCGCCCCATTACCCTCAAAACCTACACCGCGCGCATCAAGGACGTCCAAGCGCACGCGCTCCTCTCAGCCGCTAACGCACCTTCCCTCACCGTCGACGTCACACTCGATGGATCTCCATCCGCCGGGTCGTCCTTCCGGATTACTCTCGCGAGTCTCGACGGAAAGGTACTGAAAACCGCAGACGTGGCCGCCTCCACCTCCGTGATCGGGGGCGCGGTCTCCTGGGATCTGAGCGGCGTGGTCGAGCCCTGGTGGCCCGTTGGGTACGGCGCGCAGCCGCTGTACAACGTCTCCGTCTCCCTCGTCTACATCCCGGCTTCTTCGTCCTGGCAACAACAGAGTCAGGCTGAAGCGATACTGGACGAGAAAACCACGCGCGTGGGCTTCCGCCGCGTCGCGCTCATACAGGAGCCCCTCGCGGAGGCGGACCAGTATGGCACCGGGACCACGTTCTTGTTCGAGGTGAATGGCGTGCGGATATTCATGGGCGGTACGTCGCTCTCCCTTCAATAAGTAAATAAATAAATCACGGCCATTTACGCACGCGTACGACAGGTTCTAACTGAGTGCCCGCCGACAACCTCCTCACGACCATCTCGCCGGAGCGCTACCGCGCGTGGCTCACGCTCCTGCGGGACGGGAACCAGAACATGGTGCGGCTGTGGGGCGGGGGCGTCTACGAGCCGGACGTGTTTTACGATACCTGCGATGGTGCGTATCCTTCCTTCCTTTCAACCTCCTTCGAAGGAGAGGGAAGTAATGAAACTAACGAGCGGGACAGAGCTCGGCATCCTCGTGTGGCAAGACTTCCAGTTCGCCTGCGGCGTGTACCCGGCGCACGAAGCGTTCGTCGCGAGCGTGCGCAAGGAGGCGGAGGATAACGTGCGAAGGCTGCGGCACCACCCTTCCCTGGCGCTCTTTTGCGGGAACAACGAGGATTATCAGATGGTGTTGCAGTGGGGTGGTGCGTATCCGTCTTTTTTTCCCTTCTCCCTATTTGTAATAATATGGCGTTAACACACTGTCATTTTAGACGTGAAAGACTTCCCCGCCATCAAAATCTACGAAGAGGTCCTCCCCGACGTCGTCTCAGCGCTAACGGGCCCGCACGCACCGATACCGTACCATCGCGGCTCGCCGTACGGCGGCAAGGGGTGGGACACCGCCGACCCGACTGTGGGCGACGGGCACCAATGTAAGACAGACACCATTCTGCAATTGGAAAATAACCGATCCCTATTCAGGGAACGTGTGGGGCGGGAAGGAGTTTCCGTGGCAGGACTATGTGAAGCTCGGGGGCCGGTTTGTTTCGTGCGTAATATCTTCCTTCCCTCTCATTCCTCCGCGCTGATTAGGACCCGCCCACCCAGCGAATTCGGCATCCCAAGCCACCCTGAGATGAAGATGATCGAGTACTGGATGGACGGCGCCGGCGCGGAGGCGCGCCACGCGCAGAGCGCGCTCATGGCGCAGCATTGTCGCGCGGGGAGCTTCGAGCGCCGGCTCGCCATTTTGATGAATGAGGGATTTAGGGTGACGGAGGATTTGGAGACGTGCGTGGTCCCCTCTCTTTACTCTCGCTCGAAAGGAAGACGAAGGGCTGATGGCGTTGTAGATACGTGTACAACACGCGCCTTATGGCGGCGGAGGCGGTGGGCTACGCGTATCAGGTGTGGCGGCGCAAGTGGGGCGGGCGAGGGAAGGAATACGTGCGTCCCTTTGTTATATCTTCGTAACCCACATACGAGCGAACTGACCGGTCGGTAGACGGCGGGCGTTCTCGTATGGCAGCTGAATGACTGCTGGCCGGTAACGTCCTGGGCTATCGCGGATTACTTCGTGCGCTTCCTTCCGCCCCTGCTTTACTCGACATAAATGTATTGCTGGTAGCTGCGGCCGAAGCCCGTGTATTTCACGATCAAGAGGCAGTTGGAGACGTATTCCGTGGGCATTATGCGTACTGTAAGTACTTTGACGTCTCCACGCCTTTCCTCTCGCTGACCGGAAGCCCTAGGTCAGAAAAAACCGCGCGAACGACCGCCCTCCGCAGGTAAGCATCTCATCCCCATTCACCCCCCATTCTCATCGTCCTCCTCTGAGCAGTACTACGAATACGGCAACTTCCAATCCTACGGCGCCACCCTCGAAATCTGGGGCACCAATAGCTCCCTCACCCCGCGCGCCGCAACCCTCGAGCTGCACTGCGTCGACCTCAAGTCGCGCTGGACGCACACCGAGACGCACGCCGTCACCCTCCTCCCCAACCAAGCCACCGAGCTCCTCGCGCTCCCGTGTCCCGGCCCGCCGCAGGACGTCGCCACAGCGCCGCCGACGGGCGACGCGCAGTTCACGAGCACGCATTCGGTGGTGGTGGGTGCGCGGCTGCTCGACGGCCATGGCGATGGCGAGACGGGGAAGGTGCTGGCGCGGTATGCGGACTGGCCACAGCCGTACCGCTTCATCGAGCCCGCGCTCCTCAGCCAGCCGGGGTTGGACGTAAAGATCGACCGCGCGACGGGGGAGGTGCGCGTAAGTGCGGAGCGGCCCGTAAAGGGACTTTGGCTGAGTGCCACGTCGGATGATGAGAAGGAGGGGAAGGAGGAGGTAAAGTGGAGCGATAACGCGCTGGATGTGATGCCCGGGGACCCGCAGGTGGTTTTCGTGCATGGTTTGGGTGAGCGGGAGGTGGGGGCTTCGTGGCTAGGGAGGGAGAAGGTGCAGCCGTTGTGATCAATGTATAAGTATTGGAAAGCTACCCTCGTGTCCAGAAATCTAAAACGATGTACCTAGTAGTTGTAACAAGAAATTTGATATATTGGTTAAAAGCAAGCGCGGATACAAGAGAGATAGCTAGCAGATACAGCGGACAAGGACGAATACAAGAAGGCACATTCAATTTCTTTAACCATACCCGCCCGCCTACTTTGACACCTTGGCCTTGAGCGCCTCGCACGCTTGCATCCGCTCCGCCAGCTGCATCTCAAACCCCGCGCGCTGGGCCTTGAGCACCAGGAGCCCCTTTTTGGCTGCAGCATTGCAAAGTCAGAAATATATTTGAGACTACGAAGGGAGACAGACGCACTATCGTCGACGAGACGCCGGAGCTCGGGGAGCGCGTGTTTCGCTTCATCGGCTACGGAAGGGAGGTTAAGGCGGTAAATCGAGAATTGGAGCATACATACGAGTGAGGGTGGACGGGCCTGGAATATTGCTTGTCGTTAACAGGGAATGGAGAAAAAAAGAAGAGCACGCACAGGATTTATTAAACTCTTTCGCGAGTGTCTGGAGGATGGCGGGACTCAAGGTGTTGACGGTGTTGCGGCGGGTGGCGAGCGTCGCGAGGAGCTCTTGTTTACGGTTTCGAAGCAGCTTGAGGTCGGGGTCGCGCTTGAGCGCGGCGAGTTCGCGCTCGAGGGCTAGAGTCGTGGAGTCGGGGGTGGAGTGCGCCGGTGGAGAGGACGGCAGGGGCGCTTTCGAGCGCGAAGCGTAGACGCGGCGGGGCGGGATCGGGACGCTGATGGAAGCGCCGGTGCCGGACGCGATGCGGCGCGCGCGTTTGGAGGGATAGAATTCCACGTCCGAGAGTTCCGAGAGTTCGTCCTCCTCCTCCTCCTCCGACGCTGGCAGCTGCGACCCGCCCCGTAGCCCAGGTGCAGCCTCCGCGGCGAGGTAGCGCCCAATAATTTCCGAGGCCAGATTGAGGTTCGCCTGGTCGCTCGCACCGATGGCGAGGCTTTCCTGTCTGCGCCGGACCGTTTGCCGACACACCCACTCGACACCGACCTCTGGGTGGAACCACAGGAAGCGCGGGCTTTTGAGGTCGGAAAAGTGCGGGTGCGCCGACGGCAAGCCGGAGGCAGGGCACACCCAGCGCGTCCAGTCCTCTTCGGACTTGGAGTACAAGGCCTGCGCGCCGGGCGTGGTATCGATGTAGACGTCCCCGGGCGTGCCAACGTCAGCAGGGGGGGCACCGAGCCCGCAAAACTCGAAATACGGGACGGGGATGAATGCGTAGCTGTCGCCCTTGTTCGGAAAGATGCCTTCGATCGGCGAGAGAGTGTATGGATAGTTTGCGTCGATGCTCAGGACACTCATTTTGATGTGACGGACGGAGAATGTGGTTTCGGGTTTGACTAGGGATTTGGGATTCGGGTTTTGGTCGCAGGGGTGCGGGACAGCGGGCGGGGGGTCGACGTTCATCGTGGCAGAGGCAAGAAAATTTCAAGATAGACATGCTTGGACATCGGAAGCCTTCAGAAGTGGCAACCAAGCCGCGAGGACATGTCCACGGTAAGCCTTACGTCTTGAGTCAATCTCGAGGTGGTTCCGACCCGGCATGGTGTTTCAAGGCACAAATTGGAGGGGGGTTGCGGAGACAGAGTACGAGTTAGCACGTATAGACGAAAGCAGGGCATGATACGCACTGACCAAGTTCAATTCCTACTGCAAGCCCTTCAGGGGCTAGGAATACGGAAGCGCAACAAAATCAGGAATGGAAATGAACTGAAAATGACCCATTCACGGAAAACTCGACTGCGTATGAAGACGGGCTTCTTCAATTTCTGGAGATCTGTGAGCACAGTCGGTATTCAACCTGAAAAACGGAAACCGTTGAAGTGACTCACATCACCGGAATCGACTTCAGCTCAAAGCAAGTTCAATTGTGAAGCCCAGCCATCTGAATTACGATACCAGAGCCACAATTGAGCGAAGGGCTATGCTTCACGGACAATTCCAGACATTTCCTTCTTCCACGTTTCGATAGGTGTCGATGCAAGCCCAAGAGAGGCAAAGGAAAGGGTTCAATGGCTCAGTTGCATCAGTCAATACCTCGCGGATCCTCAAATAAAGAAGCGTCGACCAGGTCTGAAGAGAGTGCCCCAGCGGAACATGGAACTCGATGGAAGTAGAGCAGAGGATCTGAAACTCCGGTCACATCAATTACGTGGCATGACTCTGCGCGTTTTCGGCGACTGCGGCTTCGTTTCAGATTCTTCGATCCTCTGCGGGAAGTGGCGCCTTGGTGCGCGTGGGTCGTGTTCGGAACAACTCTGTACTTTTTGGGCTGGAACATACTCACGCAAAACCCTCATGCGGCTCTGACAGACTGGAAAGTTCATTCTCCTAAATTCTACAGCTCCCAGTAGCTGAATGATGTTCTGGGTTTGGCTTGACCTGAAAGCCATGGCTTTGTCCCTGGCTTTGGCGGAAATATTTTGGCTTTGGCCGGACAAAATCTGAAGCCAGGCCAGAGCCAAATCTACGGCCGAAGCCAAGACCGAGCCAAAAGCCAGGGCTTTTTGGCCTCTTGAATGAGCCTAAACAGCTCAAACACGCAGAAGATCCTGGGTCAAAGGTGTGTTTTTGCACATTTACTCGTTGACATGGTCTGTGAAACAGGCTTGAGTCCCTCTAGTATATTGAAAGATCACACCTTCAAGTTGATGTTACCAGAGTTTATGGGCATCGAAAGGGCCCAAATAACCGCGTATTTGCTTTTGCAAGGCGCCCTAGCGGAGTTTTGATTGGTCCATCCACCCTTTCGCAGGAGTTCACAGTATTATTTGGTGCCTTGGCCCTTGACTCGGACTTCTTGATGTAGTGAGATTTAAATGCACTCCGGGTCGGAAATCCAAAGACCAAGTTAGCATAATTAACCCAAAGTACACGCCCGGCACAATGTTGTGGCCGCTTCGGTGGTGTCTGATGAAGGTAGTAGTAACATTGCTGCTGAATAATTATCTACATATTGTACAGCTTCGCAAAGGCAGAAGCTACGAGTCAAATAGTGCATGTTGAACTTTGTACGGTGACAATCTTGCGATAACGCGCTGCGGCGGCGGCCATCATCAAGTTCCCAAGTAATAGTTCAAAGCGACAGTTCAACGCGGGAAGTGACAGTACCAATGGCTGTAGCACAACAAACAGTTAATTATCCGCCATTGTCCCGTGTTCAAAGGAATCGCGGGGACATCGGGATCACACTTCATCCTTCCATTCTGATTCTATGCTCCTTCAAGTTATTTGTTTCACCCACTATCACACTTCTATGTGGATTACACGCTGTTGCCAAGTGAATACTGTGAACCAGATCACCCCATCTCAAAGTTGACATTGGAGCGAGATGCTAGGGCTGTCATGTACCGTGAAGCCGGAGGCTGAATCAGACACACGGGACAGAGATAGGCAGCTGCATACGGCCATAGACAGTTTGTGGGCAGCCATCAAGGCTTTTCGAGGTAAATCCTGTCCAATTACTCACGTGCAGCGGATCAAAGATTTTTCAACCATGGTTTAAACTCTACGAGAAAGCCAATTGAGTGGCTAAGAAAACATCTGGTGAGCTGTAGAACACTCGCCGGATGATATACACCTTCTTACTATCTTATTTCTGACTCAGAAGGGAGGATTACTCCAGCTGCCGTGGCCCCGTCAATGTGTGATTGCAGGCCGGCCTTTTGCGGTACCGTCCCGCATCGTGTCGAAAACAATCCAATAGATGGCTGTGGCTGCTTATGGGATGGTGATTGAGATGGTGGTGGAATCCGGTGTGCATGCTTGATACACTGACCTCACATTCTACGAATTTCTTCTCTAGAGACTCAACAGGAAATTTTGACCTCAGCTGTCGCTGATAAATGGTAGTCATGATCTCTCGGTACATTCTCTGCATTTATTTGCAACTCATAACAGTGAAGTATCCCATTATCTACTTATTTGACAAGTAGTGCAGAAAAATCCTGTCCCTTTTTTGGCTCTTGTCAGCTTACCGACAAGTTCACAAGCATAAAAGGGTGAAAAAATGCACTCGCAAAATGCAATCAAGGGTAGAATAGATAGTATACATGCTACAAAAGACCTATTTGGCCACCTAATACATTCCTGATGGAATACTCCATCCTCAAACTTGGAATAAATGTCCTGATTCCGGATCGAACTGACGAACTTGTGAAAATCAAGCTCTGACTGGTGGTCTTCTCATCCCTGGTTTGCAAGATTTTTGTCAAAAGTCTGATGCATCAACAAGGCACGAATGTATCTCGATAGACATCGCACCCACACGGCAGAAGAAGGGATGAACAGTATCCAATCAGAGTGTAAATTCCCAAGGTCCTGAATGTATAAGGCATGCAAGGATTCCGACAGACACAACCCTTTCCCATCATGCCTCATCAACCAACTGTAATTGAGGTCCGCTTGGACAGCATTGCAAAATGTTTTACCATTACAGTCAACACGCTTGATGTTCTGGTTAACACCCTGAAGATCCCTGGGTTGGAAGCCATGGTGAATACCACACAGTCACTTTTGAACTTGGTACAGGTATATTTCCAAAATTAATTAACCTGCATGCCTCTGAGATGGTGCCCTAGACCATCAAACAAGGCAAAAATGAGTGTGCTGAGCTGATGGAGCAGACTCATGTCATACTCAGTGCAATTATTGGTGTCTACATCAAGTCAGACACTGGTGCCGAACTACCACCTAGCATCTTGAATGAAATTACAAATTTCACCCAGTAACCTGCCCCTGCCATACACATGCCCTAGCTCACATAACACATTTAGAACCATCCACATGATTCATACATTTATTGAGGCTCAGCAAAGTAGCAAAGTCAAGAAGTTCTTCCGACAGGGGGAATTAAATGGGCTACTGAAAGATTGCAAGGCACAATTGCAAGAGGGAATCAATTTCTTTCAGGTAAACACTTTGAACCTCCAAGCAGATCAACACACCCACTCAAGGTGGTTTGCAGATTAAATCCTCAAGTATCATGTCCACTGCGAGAGAAATGGAGGAGCAGGCCCAGATCAAACACCACGAGGTCCTCAATGCAATTGAGACCATATCCAGTTCAGACTCAGCATCTTCTGTATGTGAGGACACTTGTTCGTATGAGCAACAATAATAGATGCCCAGATTAGCAATATGTATTCTGGCCCATATGCCAGGTGATCCCAAAAGTACACATTTTCTGTGTCTTTGCTAATAGTCATCGTAGCTCTAACTCCATTTCGATGCTGCCAGCAGAGCCCAAGATATTTCATGGACGTGAATCAGAGCTTGCTGATATCCTCAATCATTTCAGGGAAAGCACTCCGAAGATAGCTATTCTAGGTGCAGGGGGCATGGGAAAGACCAGCTTGGCACGAGCTGTCTTACATCATGAAGAAATTGTTATCAAGTACCAAGGAAATCGGTTATTTATTGCCTGTGACACTGCAGCAAGCAAAGTGGAACTCACAGGTCTCATTGGCGCTCATCTCGGAATAAAACCTGGGGAAGACTTGACTCGAGCAGTGCTCCACCGCCTTTCAGAGGGTCCACCCACTTTACTGATTCTTGACAACCTCGAGACTGTTTGGGAGCCACTTCAATCCCGAAAGGAGGTTGAGGAGCTCCTCTCTCTACTCACAGAGATAGCCAGTCTGGCATTAATAGTATGTACCATCTTCTGTCCTTCTGCTGTTTTACTCATAAAGTCCAAGATAACAATGCAAGGAGCTGAAAGACCATCAAAAGTGCAGTGGACACGGCCATTCTTACAGCCTCTGGAGCCCTTGTCACAAGAAGCAGCCCGAAGGATGTTTTTTGATATTGCAGATGATGAGCACTCATTAGAGGAAATCAACCAAGTCCTTCACCTCGCAGACAATATGCCACTCTCAATAAGCCTTCTTGCTCATGCTGTGGATGTTGAGGGCTGCCCTACAATCTTATCACGTTGGCAGAAGGAGCAGACCTCAGTCATCTCAGAGGGTTCGGACCGAAAATCCAATCTTGAATTATCCATCTCGCTCTCACTTGCAAGTCCTAGAATCACATCCATACCTCACTCTCAGGAACTGTTGAGTCTGCTGTCAATTCTCCCAGATGGGCTTTTGGATGCAGAACTGAAGCAAAGCAACTTTGCAATTGAGGATATTCTTGACTGTAAAAGGGCCCTGCTTCGCACTGCTCTGGCCTACACTGATGACCACAATCGGCTGAAAGCTCTAGTACCGATCCGTGAATATATGGCAAAATTTCTACCACCAACAAATGAAATGATCAGACCACTCTTCAAGCTCTTCCAGGAACTCTTGAAAGTGTATGCAGGGAAGCAATCATCAGCCCTCTATGTTGAGCGACTAAATTCAAACTACACAAATATCTCAAACATCATCCAAAATGGACTGCACCTGGGGCATCCTGATCTAGCAGACAGTATTTCCTGCACCTCTCAGTTCATGGAGTTCAGTTCAAACATTGGCAAAGAAGCAATACCTCTGATACGCAAGGTCATCACCCTCCTCCCACACTTAGAGGATTATTGGGCAAAAGCATTTTTCACTATCAGGTTATTTGGTGGCCGAGGATCTCATTTACTCACCCACCCCAAAACACTAATTACTCAGACCTTTGAGTGGTTGAAGATGTGTGATGATCCTGACTTGGAAGGTATGTCCACTTTCTCTGTCAATGAAGTGGGCTGAGAAAAGATATTGTAGCCACTTTTTACGTTAATTTAGGCACCTATTATGCACAGTTTGACATTCCCAGTGCTCTAAAATACTGTAAAATGGGCCTCTCCTTGGCACAGTCACATGGAAACATCAGAGGACAAGCTGGAGCTTTGTATCGCCTTTCATGGATCAAATGGCTAACTGGTGACTATGTAGCTGCCCAAGTGTATGCACAGGAGACACAGAGGCTTGCAAAGAAGTCTGGGACTCTGCAAGTTGAGGCAGCAGGACTATACATTAAAGCCTTATGCTGCCGAGCATTGGGTAAATATCAGGAATGCCTCTTTCAGATAAAGAGAGCCAGTGCTCTCATAGAGCTTTGTGGTCTGTCCCGCGGGGACATGAACTACCACCTTACAAACTGCTGGGCAGAAGTTCATGAACTCAAATCAGAGTATAACCATGCTTGTGACCTCCACAAGCAACTCCTACAGGTCTATCAGGGTGGACGACTGGCCTATCAGGGCATTTCCTTGCTGAACATGGCTGGAGTTGAGGTCCTCATGGGAGTTTCACATAATGTGATCCAAGAAAAAATAGGTGCATCACAAACCATTTTCAACCAAATTGGAGATACAAGGCTATCAACTGCTTGTGACACGATCCAAGCTGATCTGAATCTCAGAGAAGGGGACATGTCATGTTCCCTGTTTTACAAATGCCTCAAATTTGGGTGGGGGCGATTTTCTGAGATAGTAAGTTACTGTCTGGAGAGACTGGCAAATGTCACTTGCTGGGGCTCACACCATGATCCCTCATGGAGTACAGTCTTCCTTGTAAACTCTCTCAAAGCAAAAGAGAAACTAGGAATCCACAAGGCTTTGCAATTCATTGGAGATGTCTATCTCAGTGAGAATGATAAAGTCACGGCTGTCAGCCTGTTCACTCTTGCGCTAGATGGATTTACCTATATGGATGTTCACCGTAGCAAAGCAGAGTGCATGATCCGACTTGGGGACATTGCTAAGAAGAACGGTGATGTGCTCAAGGCACTGGAACTGTGGAAAACTGCGAGGCCACTCTTTGGTCACTCATCACAAGCCAAGAAAGTTCAGGACATTGATGAGCGGGTTAGTGGCATCAGTGAGGAAGTGAAAGAGCAGCACCAAAAGAACTTGGCTCAGTTGATTGAGCATGCAGGGAGGGTGGAGGACGTAGATAGTGATGCTGAAGAGACTGAGTTGGAGGAAGAACAGATTGAACTGATAGCCTGAGTTTTGGATCATTATATACAGTCCTAGCCCATTTCATAATTATGTATAATTGCTATGTTGTTTATTGGAAAATATATTTATTTAATGAAATGGCGAGTTGAGATCCGAGGAGTCTATCCACGTGTAGTAAGCTTATACATATTGAGGCTGAAGAAATTCAAGTCCGGGGTACACCCAGAGAAATTTCCAAAGCACACGAAGGGTGCAGAAGCTCTAAGACCCAATCAGAGGCACAGAGTCCAATGGTACCTTGAGTCCTCGACCACACAGTGAACACTCTTCTCATTGATTTCTCTTGGTACTGAAGTCAATGGTGTTGCACCCCACAACACCACAACAAAGAAGGAACTCAAAGCAGAGCCTGAGTTAATGGACAATTGAACTTTCACTGGAGAATTTTCCTTGAAGTACTGTGGTCTGCAGTGTTGGGATTCCTTCAAAGACTGGTAAAGCGGACTCCCTTAGAGGTTCCAACTGAGCAGAAGAAAATTTGTCAACTTCAAGATTTTCGAGTCTGGATATTTCCCAACATCGAGGGTGATGAGATGGCTAGGCCAGTCGGGAGTTGGGGGAGGAGGATGAGGACGAGCATTAAAGTTTCCATCGTAATTCTAACGGACTCCGGCTTACTTTACTTTTTCATGCCAGGAAAGCGGGTAAGGACTGAGTGGATGCAACAGCCATAAAATCAGACCCATGGACACACAACCCGGCACGTTGGATCGTCCACTTCCCACAAATCCCAATCCGCTGAATAATCAGGAAAAGTATCCATCCCGAGGAAGCATGGCAAAAGTAATTGCGCCTGAAGTAGACTCATCTGCCACGTACAAATTATTCACGAACACACCGCCTAGGGCAATCAATATTGAAGCTCTATTCAGGAATTCAACTGGAGCTCGGCGATCTCGGACAAGTTCAACTTCAACTGGAGTCGATGATCTCAGGCCAAGCTAACTTTTGAAAAGGAAGTTGAATTCGTTTGCAACCTCCGCTTGGCTTCAGCTTGTGCAAGGCGAAACAGGGACCAGTCTTCTCGCTTCCTACGTGTCCATTGATTTAATTTCTTCAACCCAAAGAAAGAATATTCTAATGTTTATCCGCCCCGCATCCTCCGTCTGGGCGGTCTTTGAGGGCTGAACGACTCGATGCCTCCGACAATACTCCGCGCTAGTATTCGCTTAATGGCGCCTGTTCGGGGTTATTCAGCCTCTCTCCAATAATAGTGAGCGTCTCGATTTTCGGGCAGTTCAGTATACTAAGAAACGGACGTCCAGTGTGGTCAATATTTGGTGGTGCTCACTCGTATTTCCAAGGCCTTTCCAAGCCTCTTCCATGCGTTCCTGAGGTTTCGTGATCAACGGCAGTCCTCGTTAGTCGGAGTACGGTGGGAGTGACTTCACCGGAATGCCCCGTTGGGGAAGTAGAATGGAGAACAACGATACATTCAGTTGGCCGCCGAGGGACCGAACTGCCAGTGAGCAGGTCGTAAATTCCCATGACTTCAATTATCAATGCTCCTTGTAAGTCAAACTGCCTGCGGCCCGCCTCCGGCGATGAATTCCGCCGTCCTTTCTCACGTTCGCTTTACGCATTCGTCGCTTGCATTCTATTGAGTTTTGGTAGTACTAGTGATGTTCCGAGCCCGGCTCGGCCTGGAAGCCCGGGCTTGGGCCTGGCTTGAGTGGGCCCGGGCCTGAGATTTCTCAAGCCCAAGCCCAAGCCCAAGCCCGCTCAGGCCCAAGCCAAGCCCGAAGCCCGGGCTCAGGCACGGGCTTGAGAGGTAGACTTACAGAGTCGTAGAGGCTGATCTAACCCTATATTTTTTCAGTCTATGTGACAGCTAACGTGAATTTAACACTGTAAAACACATTTACATACCTCCTCACGCCGTTTTCAGCCATTTGAACCACATTTCCCCTTTCGGCCATTCTAAATTGGGGTTTCCATTAGACTTTTCACCCGGTTCTAACGCAGGGTTCGACCCCAAATGCATTTTTTGGTTCACTTGTAAAGAGTGGGCCCTCAATCGAACAAATTTCCGTCTCTGAACTCAAAGGAAGCTCACCTTTATAGGTGATACCCAAGCCCGGGCTTGAGCCCTGGGCTTGCGCCTGAAAAACTGAAGCTCAAGCCCGAAGCCCGCTCAGGTCCGTCGCCGGGCCCCGCCGGGCTTGGGCTTGAACGGGCCTGGCCTGGCGGGCTTCGGGCTTGAAGCCGAGCCCTGAGCATCACTATTTGGTACCCGCAGGTGGACCTTCACATCACATCAAGAAAACGAGGTAAGAATATGACATAAAGATTGGTCTAGGAGACACTAGGGTGGATCATGGTTAAGCCCAGGTCCCCCGCCTGAGGCCGTTTTTTAACCCCTTATTCACAAGCTTCATGTAGCCGGAGAGTATAAAGAGGCTCTGGATTTCGTTGAACTCCACGCAGCACTACATGTTCGCTACTAGCCCTCTCATTCTGCTTCTCGCCGCCTCTCTGGCCTCGGCCGCATCCCTGCCAATTGGACGCGCTACCACTTACCAGGTCTGTGCTGTTTGCCCTCTCGTCGACACCGAAGGCAACGCCGTCTCGCCCGGTTCGGGCTATGGGTTGACGCCACCTGTCAAGTTCTGCGGGTACATTCTTTCTATTGGGCTTATCGATGAAGGTCTTGAAAGGTTTGATTAGGTTTGGTGACCTTGGATCAAACGGGTTCATCACTAGCTGCTTCTACGATGTTCGTATGCCGCTTTTCTTCGCGAATGATTCTTATTCGAATTGTAGAATTCCGGTGCTCTTGTCGAAGGAACAGAGTTCTGTCCTACTGGACCTGTTGCAGTCACCCAGCCACCGAACTGCATCGTGGTTACAGAGTAGAGGTTTGTCGCCGGTAATCCACTTGAATGAAAGCTAACCGTCCTTCAGGGTATCCAGAAATAGTCGCTGTGAGAATAGGCTCATTGATAAATATAAATTTGTATGCGCCTGAAAATTGTTGTGGGTGACTCGATGCACAGGCCTGAATATTTCACGGTGAACCATGCTGAACGCCAGCTATACGAACGGTGTCAACTGTGAGCATTTACACTGGTGCTGGCTTGAAAGCCATCCCATGTTCAAAACATGCCCGATTACATTTGTCAAATAATTTTCAACCCAGCACCGAGTATCAACCTGAACGATTACACCTAAAGTCATGGCCAAAATGGTTGCAGTTCCGATATTGTACTTCTGAGAATGCAAATCATCAGGAAACGCTACTGCGTTCTGATTCCGTTCCACTCCAGGAAGATGAATATTACTGCCTTCTATTCTTGTCCTAGTAGAACTTATCAGTCCCGTAACTTATAGGAAGAAGTTCTTTTCGGCCCTTGGCCAGACCCCCCCCTCACCACATCTGATATTTTATTCCCAAGTTCCCCTTGCATGAGCCTTCAACCCACACTGAATGCCAGATGAATAATTCATGCAATTGCCTTCAATGATTTTTGTTGGATGAATCAATGTGCAGGAAGTAAGCCACATTGACGATGGGCGTCAAAGTAGTTAGCAACGGAGTTGTTGTCTTAGTTTGTTTTCCTGTGTTGTTCGAGTCAGCCAAGTCGTTGTGCACCATGTCATGCAGGACACAACACGACAACAAAGAAGGAACTCAAAGCAGGGCCTGAGTTACTAAATGGACATTTGAACTTTCACTGGAGAATTTTCCTTGAAGTACTGCGGTCAGCGGTGTTGAGATTCCTTCAAAGACTGGTAAAGGGGACTCCCTTAGGGGTTCCAACTGAGCAGAGGAAAATTTTGTCAGTGCTAAGATTTTTGAGTCTGGATTTAAATATTTCCCAACGGTGAGGGTGATGAGATCAAGGGGAACTCGGGATTCAAAAGTTACAGTTGGAAGGGGGTCGATAAGTTCTTTTTCAGCCTGTCCTAGAGCCCCCGATGAGGTTGCCACGCATAACTTATTCACGAACACACCGCGCTAGGGCAATCAATATTGAGGGTCTATTCCGGACTTTAACTGGAGCTCGGCGATCTCGGATAAGTTCAACTTCAACTGGAGTCGGTGATCTCGGGGCAAGCTAACTTTTGAAAAGGAAGTTGAATTTGTTTGCAACCTCCGCTTGGCTTCAGGGATCGGTTTTCCCGCTTCCTACACGTCCATATTGATTGAATTTCTGGCGCAAAACGAGGTGAACTTTTTGAACCCACAGGAAGAATATTCTAATGTTTATCCGTCCCGTATCCCCCTAAGTCTGGCATCTTCGCTCCAGTTTCGTTTTCGGTCGACGCAGATAGAACTTCTCACGTCTACCACCGACACTCACTGATGGCGGCCCGACGAGGTTCGGCACCTCGGCCATCACTCTCGGCGCTAATTGCGACCACAACTCTCTGATCATTTTCATCGTTTTTATCAGCTCTACGCTACTAGTAGCGCTCCACTGGTACCTCCATGCGCATCCAAGACAACTTATGCGCTATCTAGACAGCGAGGAGTCCTGCACTTTTCTTCGGCCATCCGTCAAGCAAACCTCCACCGGTTGTGTCTGCGCGTAAATCGTCGTTCCGTGACTTTGGAGCCCGATTCATGGCAAGTTCGGGGTGGCCTTTGACCGTACTCTGCTATACAACGAACCCCACAGTATTTGGAACGAGAAAGCCGTCACGGTCGAGGAGGGAACTTTATTTGGCGGATTAATCCCTTGTACGTGCGTCTTGACTCATGTGGCAGAAGGACGTTCAGAAGGCGAAATGATGCTTCGAATCGCCAAATTTTCACTTGACGACAACGGCCATGGGCACGAAAGCCACCGCCTCCGCACCCACCCACCCCTGCCTCCGTGGTATCTTCCCGTCCTCTGCAAAACAACTCGGACTCGTCACAAAGGCCCGCTACTTCACCATCAACAACCACCAGCTCGTCGTCTTGGGCTACCCCTATGAGATCACCCCCTTGCAGGGAAGGCAGGCCCACGTCGTCAAATACCACATCCCGTACTGCGAAATCTCCGGACGCGGCCCACCCCCGGACGACTTGACTGGCATAACTCTGGGCGACATTTACATCGACATCTCGCCGGGGAAGTACGCCGCGTACGGGAGGGTCGCGGAAGCGGGCGGAAGTGACTCTGACTCGGACTCGTGGCAGCGGTGGTACGATCCTCAGCCGGGGCTCAGGTCGGACGGCGCCACGGCGCTCCCGAAGCACCCGTACTGCCGCAACCGCTGGCTTTGGTGCAGCGACGCGACGGGCATCAACTGGTTTACCGCCACGACTGTCTCCAGCATCCAGGCACGAGCGAAGAGTACGGGGTTGGTCTCGGGGGGGGTGGGGAAGACGGAGGCCGCGAGATGGAGGGAAGCATCGGCGACTATTGGGTCGTTCCTCCAGTCCGCGACGCCGGAGGGTTTTGGTGAGAAAAATGAGGGCGATATGTTGATACCGCCCCTCTCGCCCCTCTCGTTTCTCGCGGAATCTCGCGAGCCCTCGCCTGTCATCGGCAAGCGTAAGACGCGCGGTCAGGGTGCTGCAGAGGCGTCTGAGTCTCGTCCTACTGCAGCCTTCGTCGACGGGGAGCGCTACAAAGCGGTACTCCGTAGCTTGACTCAGCGTCTCAAGGCGGAGAAGAACGAGATCGTGGAGGACGTCCGCGCCCTAGAGGAATACTTGGCTTCAAACCCGTCCCCGCCGTTCGACATTCCCGAGAGCAAGGAATTTTCCGGGTGGATTGAGAAGGTTCTTGCCCGTGTGTCTCTTTCCTTGTTTTTTTCCCCCCCTAGTCACTGACCTTCCCTGTAGGTGGGGTTGAGGATTATAGGCACAGTACGCATTTATCCAACCCTTCCGTGGGTTTTCTAATACCATGACCGCAGAGCTGGACCCTGGCATCCGCGAATATCGCGACCTCAAAGCTGAATTGGCCGTTGGTGCGTTGGTTTTGATCCGTCCGTTTTCGAAACTCAAGTCCGGCGGCCTGCTCCGCAGCCGAAGCACAACACTCCAAGGAAGAATCTATGCTCGAGGACGCGCAGATCATTCTCGGGCTCGCGATCTACGAGCACAAGCGGCTCAAGTCCCAATTTGAGCAGTAGGAGATCAAGTAAGTAACTTACTTAAATAATTTACAACGTTAACCTTACCCGTAGAAGTGTGCATATAAGGGCGGCGTTCTCTTTCTCTTCTTGCTTCCTGAACTGGTATTTGACCACCTGCTGTAATGACCCCAACCTTCACTATCGCCATCGGCAAATTTTACAACCATCCATTTGATTCCTGCAAACCCCAGACGGTTCCAACTTGGCAAAAATCTCACTCCTGAATAACAAGTTCGACGAGGACTCGCAACCGCCTTCCTATAAGAGCGTTGTGTGATATTGCTTCGACCTTTTTGGAGACACCAAGGCCCCCTCCAACGCCGTTTGCTCACACGAACCGTTCCGCGATGTTGAAAAATTGACGCGGTTGATCCATTAGTATTACTTACGTGGATCCGGGTTTCTAGTAAACGACTCGCGCAACAGGAAAAGTGGGTGGGAGACTGTCACACCGTGCAAATCATTCACTGAAAAGACCGCGCTGAGGCAATTGACGGTATATCTTCCTGTTCAACTGCTGCTTCGCGATCTTGGGCGACTCGACCGTTTGCAACCGTTCTCTGTTCATTATGTACGTTTCTATGTCTTCGCTTAATGACAATTGTAAGATCTGACGTTGAAGAGGAAAGTACTCCCCGCCAGATTACCACGGCTTTTAAATACTGACTCGGATGCAGAGCACAATTCCTTTCTGTGATTCAACGGTAATACCCACCGGATGATGTTCAACTTTTCGAAATTTTAAGTTCCAAGTAATTACAGGATCTTGGGTGGGTAGGGAGCACCGACTCGGGCGCGATCCACTCGATCCTTGAGTTAACTCCGCCATGCAGAAAAGGTTGAACCAAACAAGACACATCCGAGACAACCCCGACGTGAGGCACGAACGGCTTGGGGTTGTCAGAGGATAAGGTAAGTGATGAGGCCGGGGTAGGCGTGATCGCGGCGCGCGCGATGCGTGACGCGTGACTCGTCACTCTCGCTCTACCACGACGACCTCTCGCTGTCGCGTCTTTTTCTCGTCTTCTCCGTCGTCTACACCGGACTCGTACCTCTATAGTCGTCTCTGGCAACACACCTGATCTCGTCATGGATCGCCAGAACACCCGAAATAGTCATAAAATCAAATGTGGCGCTTCACACGGAAGTCAGACGACGCGACACGCAGACGCCGGTTTCGCGTTTCGAGAGCGCACGAGCGACTGGGAGGCCACTCAGCACCCCACCATAGATGCCAGGGCAGTCGTACACCGCGTTTCAAGCACACCCGGTCCCTGCAAACACGGTCGAATGTCCAGCATGCGGCTCGCGCGCCATTTCACCATCTGCGCGATGTCCAACACCCTCACTCGAGCCGCCTGCCACACGAATTACTCAGAATACTGGAGGGACGCAGATGACGTCCGTGGTTGGCCGATCAGTGAGCCTTGCACACTTTCCTGCACACTTTCCGTCTCGTTTCTTCTTTTTATTTCCCCCTTTCCCTTCGCGTGAGGCGCCCCTGGGCGCCCAGTACTGCGCGCGGCCCGTCCTCCCCTACAGGGGACAGGTGAGGACGCGTAGCAGAGCCTGTGGTCCGATGGGGGTCAGCTTGCCTTCGGCACGATGATTCCGGGCCTTATGGCCTTTTATTTACCTTTGCTCGAGCGGGGCTCGACACTAGCGGAGAACCCGAGCCTTTCGGCTTCTGCCCCACCCTGAAAGGGTCCTGCGCCCCGCTTCCACCTGGGCCACTCCATGTCCATACGCACGCGCCGTTTGCCGCGTTTGGCACTTTGCGCGGCTGCATTCTGCACTTTGCGCGGCTGCCTTTCTGCGTTTCCGTCGGCATAAGATGCCTCTGCCGCTGCTAGCGTACCCCCTTTCACCGACATGTTCGGGATGATTTCGCGACGACGCCTGCGTCTATTGCGCTCGCGCGCTAATATGTGCGCCCGCTGGGGTGCCGCGAGACGTACAGCCGGTTCTGCGCCGTGCCTTTATCTCTGACTCAGTCGTACCATTCATTTTCTCGGACATGTCGAACGCGCGGACATGTTTCTTACCTCTTCTTTGCATACCCAATGTTGTCCCTCCCTCGACCAGCATACCACGTAGCATCCTTGCGCGATCACCCCGTCGCAGCGTGTCGTGCGTTTATGTGCTCGCGGGGGTCGCACCGCGCATTCCCTTGAACGTCGATGCGGCACGTCTCGCAGCACGCGGGCGCCCGGAAATTTCCTTTCTTTCACCCTCCTGTGGTGTTTTTGTTTTTGTTTTGTTTTCGCGCAGTCGTCGCCATTTATGCTATGTGCGGCATCAAGCCCGTGCAAGACGAGCCCGTGCACGGTACCAGTGGGCCCGGGCTCCACAGCTCGTCGGTCTCAGGCAAGTGCCGGCTCCCACGCGCGATTGTTCATACTCCGTCGCGTACGCCGGGGCTGCCTCTTCACAGCTTCGAGTCCCCGCCCTCTTAGGCACCCGATATCTGTCTCCCCTTGCCCGTACTCGCACCTGCACTACCCGAACCTTGTATGTGTGCCCCCGTTACTTATGGCTCGTGCTCGTGCGCGTACGACGTCCTCATCCCGCGCCCGTACCACGTACTCATGCCCGTGCCCGTGCTCGCGCCCGTGCCCGTTCCCGCGCTCGTTCCCGTTCCCGCGCTCGTTCCCGTTCCCGCGCTCGTTCCCGTTCCCGCGCTCGTTCCCGTGCCCGTTCCCGTGCTCGTTCCCCGCGCCTGTGCCCGTACTCGTGCCCGTTCCCCCGCGCCCGTGCCCATACTCGTGCCAGCGCCGGCACTCGTTCCCATGCTCGTTCCCGTGCCCGTTCCCGCGCTCGTTCCCCGCGCCCGTGCCCGTACTCGTGCCCGTTCCCCCGCGCCCGTGCCCATACTCGTGCCAGCGCCCGCACTCGTTCCCGTGCCCAGCGCCCGCACTCGTTCCCGTGCCCGTTCCCGTGCCCGTTCCCGTGCTAGTGCCCGTCCCCGTACTCGTGCCGGCGCCCGTATTCGTGTCCGTGCCCGTACCCCATGCCCGTGCCCGTACGTCGTGCCGTGGCCGTGCTGGTACCGCGCTCGTTCCTGTACTGTGGGGGTTCTCGTCCCGTACTGTCCTCGTCCTCGTTTTCGTACCGTGCTCGTTGTCGTACCGTGCTCGTATTTGTACCGTGCTCATTCTCGTAGTAGTAATGTGCACTCGTTCCTGCAACTGTGCCTGTTCATGTCCCGTCTCGTGCCCATTCTCGTACGTGCTCCTTTCCGCACCGTGCGCGCCGTCTTCGTACCGTGCCCATTTTCGTAGTAGCAATGTACTCGTCCTCGTACCGTGCCCGTACCCCGTGCCCGTCCTCTCGTTTTCGTGCTCATACGCCAGCACGCGCTCGTACCCGCACCATAACCATTTCTTCGTCCCACCTTTGGCCGTCAGCCGCCCAAACGTTGAGAGCGGCCGCGGCATCAACCTCATCTGATTTGCGAAGGGCTCTTCGTACCACCAAGGAAATGGACCTCATTTTCTTTCTGGTTCTCACTTCGTGACCTTCCTTTGGACGACTCCTCGGCGGACCACTTTCCCCTTTTCGCCCGCGTTACTGCCATTATCTTCATGGCCAGCTCCCGCCTGTTATTCGGGGCTCGCCTCCCTTTCTTCGGTCAGCGGAAACTCCCCGGTGGAGCCCCTTGCCTTTGTGCTCCCAAAACCCTCGCGTGTGCCCGGATGCCTGGTTCTGACCTGGTTTGGTACCCAGATGGCATCTCTCAGCGGGCTGCTGTCGATGATCCTTAGAGTCTTTGCTGCTCAATTTTCCCTCCCTGCTGCTCTACTCGAGCCATTGCCGCACCTGGGGGCGGTACACAGGTTCCTCCTATATCACACTCTTCCATCCTTGCTCGGGCACTCAGGCTGGCGCTGATGGCGCTGGCTGTTCCGTCTGGCTTATTTCACCCCCTTGCCCGCGCTGTGAGACGCTGTATCGCGTGCTCAATCCCTTGCTGTCTCGGGTGCTCAGTACCTCGCGTCATTTCACGCACCCGAGGCGTTCCACGGCGCTTCAATGAGGCGGATACCCGATACATCACACACACCCGTACCCTGTCCTCATGCGAGGTTCAGTGTCGACACCCGTACCAGGCTGTTCAGCAGTGTTGCCGAGGTTACCCGCGTGTTGACCACGCCCGTTGATCGCAGTTTTTTTTTGACACTTGGCTTTCATCCCGACCGGCGCACCCAGTGCCCAATCTTGTTCTTGCCCGTACTCGTGCTCATACCCGTCGCCCTGACCCTAGTCAGAGATTGCGCGGAAGTTCCCGACTCGGGAATTTTTTTTTTTTTTTTTTTTTTCGTACCTACCACGGGTCAGCGGTGATTTGGCGAGGCTCGACTCCCGAATGCAGAACATTACAACCTCAATGATGGCTCCCCGGAGCGGACCTCCCTTGCGTGCGCTACCGTTTACGGGGAATTTTTCTCGCTCGAGGTTTGGGCAGTGTTTGCAAGCTTGCCCACCACCACGGTCACCCACTGTGCTCTTCCTCTTCCTCTTCCTCTCCGGCATCCCCATCTCGTGCAACACATCCTCGATAATGCTCCTCTCATCAAATTGTGATGTATCATCCCATAGCCGTTCTCTCGTTCATCCCACAGCCGTTCTCTCTTTCATCATCATACCCGTTCGCTCGTGCGCGTTCCCCGACCGGCGCTGGTTCATTTATGACCGAAGCCAGACACGTTCTCGCAACACGCCGGCGACATATCCATTGTGTCAACTGTCTCAACTAACAACTCGGACTTGTTCCTGCTACCGTCGCCCCCCTTTACTTGCGAACCGTCGGAGCCCCCCCTTTTTCGCGTACCGTCGCGGCTTGCCGATTCCTCACGTCTCAGTTGTTTCCAACACGAACATTTATTTGTCCCACTCCACAACACCACCTCTCCCAAGCTCAAATTTCGTACTTGCGCTCATCGTTGGTCCGCGCTAAGTACAATCTTCCGTGCCCGTTCGTCGTTCATATTTCGCCCATCGCGTGCAAACAATTCGTCTTTGGAACTCTTGCGTCGGCCAGCAATTATCTCGCTCTAGGCTATAAAACAATCACACGGCGTTCGCGACGTATACCTGAACACACCGAGTCATCCAACCTTTTTCCTACTCACGGTGTTACACCTGCGATCCGCCGGCGACTTCTTACTTGTGCTCCGTGCTTTACTCGCTTCCGTACCCGTGCTCCCGTGCCCTGCGATTGAGACCGCATTCAAAATCCACGAGTACCATACCATACACTTTCCCCTCGCGTAGCTCTGTGTGGGGTAGAGTCGTGCCCCGTGCTTGCAGCGCGCAACCCAACTCGGGGTGAGCTTCGCTCTGGGTGGTAGTAGAGTTGGGTGGCGCGCTTCGCGCGCGTTCCCCTTCTCTCTGCTGGTCTTACTCCCAGCAGCCACGCGCTCAGAGCCGCTCTGTAGCTCGGGGCGCATCCTGATCCGTTGACGCGTTGAGCCGCTGCGCGAAGCGCGGTCTCCCGCTCACATCAGCGCCCGCGGATGTCCGCAGCGAGTCCGACGCGCAAAGCGCGTCTGAGCTACAGAGCCTACGGCTCTTCCCCCACACACCCGCACTTGGAGGTTGCCTCTGATCGCGGGACGTTCTCTTCAGTGTCCTTACTGACGAGACCAGACGACAGCTTACCTTATCCGCCACCGCTCCCGCCGTCGCATCATTGCATCATCGACCCTTCCGTCGGCCCTGTCACTACCCTGTCCTTTCCTCTGCGCTCCGTGATCTCTCCGCGATGGCTGCAGTATTATTACACTGTTTCGTCATTCGCTTGAGTTGATATAAAACGCTGCAACACAACTTTCAAAAAGTAAGTGTCAAAACGATGAAAACCTCTCTCGCCATCGTGTTAGGAGCCTCTACTACCCTTGTTTCTGTAGTCTCTCCACCAACTGCACCGGCCTATGGTGCTTGCCCCTCCAACGCGACCTACGTTCGTCCTGCGTCTGAAGGACTATCCTCCGAGGAGTCTACCTGGCTCAACTCGAGACGACCACAAGTTGTTTCCGCACTAGGCTTACTTGACTCTGGCCGCAATCCCTGGGTTCAATGTCAGCGCCTACATTTCGACCCTTTCTGCAAATAGCAGCGCCGTTCCGGTCATTGGACAATCGTATTCAGGCGGCGGAAGTGAGTGCTCTACAGGTATTGCACCCACTTTGTGTTGATACTTCCGAACCAGCCCGTGCTACGGTAGCCTCTTTCTTTGCACCTTTGTCGACTCCGCGTGTTAACTTCTGGTGTTCAGATGGGCGGCATCGGCTTTTATCAAAGCTTTGATTCCAGGTATAATAAATCTGTCGCTGCAAAAACGGGCGGGCTTTCCCAAGCCACTACCTATGTCGCCGGCTGTGAGGCTCTTCTATGAAGTCATGAAAGTGTGCTGATTCTAGCTGCAGTGAGCGGAGGATGCCTAGCGACCATGGCGCTCGCGATCAATGACTTTGCCGATGTTCAAACACTCGTCACTGGAGGAGCATTCAATAACTCAGGTAAGACATTTCCAGAAAGATGGCTGGGGCGACTGTCGGACTAAAAGTTTCGCAGATGTGCCCACCTCTGCTTACGAGCTCCTTCAAGTCAAGGCAAAAGCGGGATTCAACGTATCCGTAGCCGATGTTTTGGGCGTTGTGAGTCGGCCCCTTGTTATTCTCTTCGCGCGTTCAACTTTCCAAAGGATCAAATCTTCTACGCCGCAAAAGGCGACCTTGGCCCAACGTTCAGTGGCCTCTTTTCCTCGGCTGCCTACACAAACGGCTCAGTTCCGCTCCCTTTCCTTATTATGGCCGAAGGAATTCCTGAAGGTCTTCCTGGAAGCAACTCCTACAACGGAATTTTATTCCCTGTCAACAAGTGAATGACTTCGTCCCACCTGTGAAATCGATTCCTCACCTCTACTTTTATAGCGCCACAAACCAAACCATCTATGAGATATCACCGATCGAGTTCGGCAGCTGGCAAGGCCGAGCCCAAGCATTCCTCCCCACCGCACATCTCGGTACTACCCTCAAAGCGGGTGTGCCAGTCAACACGAGCCAATGTGTCACCGGGTTCGACTCCTCTGCCTGGGTCTTGGGGGCAGCGGAATGTGCAGCCGCCGTACGTGCACTTTCTGCAAGTTGAGAAAACCTCACCTCATGATTTATAAAGGACTGGGTCGTCATCCAGGACACAAATAACACCAGAGGAGAATTTTCACGCAAGCGGGCGGAGCTGCCGTTTCCTGCGAACGAAACTGAGATCGAAGATCAAAAGCAGGCTAAGGCACTGGGCGCGTTTGTAGACACTATACTTCCCGGGATTCTTAACCTGCTCGGTAATGCCACTATTCAAGTAAGTCTACTCTGCTGCTCGTGGAATCGGCGATGAATGCGCGTTTGCAGGAAGTTGGCTATGGACTGGTCGCCAACCCCTTCTTCGGTAAGATGTCGTCTGTTCGGTGACCCCAACCAGCGCGCTGACCTGCAATAATGACATGCAGGGTACGACAAGTCTGACGCAGCTCTTCAACAACAAGAAACGTTGGTATTGGTGGATGGCGGCGAATCTGGTGAGATCGGTTACTTCTAAATCCAGTTGAAATTACTAACACAACTCAACCTCATCAGGCCAGGAGTCGCCCATTTGGCCACTTATCCAGCCAGCGAGAAAAATGGACTTTTTGCTCGTTAGTGACAGCTCCGGATCCGAATTATCAGTGGGTCTCGCCTCCGTTCACGTCTTCACTCATCGCTGATTTCTTCCTCTTCCAAGTCGGGTTGGATGAACGGCACGAATTTAAGTGAGGGCATCTCTTTTCGCCCATTTAGTAGCGTTAACGTCTATCTCCAGTCAACACTGGGGCGATGGCAATAGCCAACAACGTCCCTTTCCCTAAGCTTCCCGACATTAACACCTTCCTCATCAACAACTACACCTTGGCCCCCGTATTCTTCGGTCAGCTAATAAGAATCACTACTTCTCGGTGACTCTGACCGTCTTTGGCTTGACAGGTTGCAATGAGCCGGAGGTGCCGCTGGTACTCTTCGTCGCCGATGCTCCCTACAGTGCCTATTCAAATGCCACCACTGTGGTCGCGTATGTTTCTTCATCTCAGGCTACTCTCGTGTTCACGATCTCCGCGACAGCACCGGCCCAAGTGAAGATCAGATTCAGCTTCTGCTGCAAAACACTCTCGACATCGTTTCCCAAAGCAACACCACTTGGGCGCAGTGCATGTACGGAATGCTCTTTTACGCTGCCATGGTGTACAACTGATATCATTCACCGCAGCGCCTGCGGTTCCATCCTTCGCAGCCTCGAGCGGCTTGGACAGCCGATTCCCGATCGGTGCACGCGTTGCTTTGCAGAGCACTGTTGGCAGGGGCAGATGGTGACGGGCACCCCGCCATTCGTCGCACCTTCTCTCTTGTTGAGCCCCAACACGATGTTCGCCGAATGGAACGCAAGTACGTGGACGCCCGCATTCTCGGGAATAGTATCAAACGGCTCCACCACCGTCTCGGGGCGCTCGGGCAGCCAGAAAAACATGGCAAGTGAGAGGCTTATGGTCTTGTCCTTGCTGGCAGGATTTGCTGCGATACTGATGTGTTATTAATGTTAGGACTTTGCCAATTATTTACCTGATGCTAGGCTAGTATGACTTAGAGTCCCTTACACGAGTAGTTTCACTCTTTAATCAATTAAATAAATTGCTCAGTCTCCGAATAATACCACCTTCATTGCAAATGATGAGAAATGCAGGACAGAGTTAGAAGTTGAACCGTGGGAAAATCACACCAATTCGTACGACTCGCGCGAGTTCTATACTTACTTGCCTGTTTCCATTCGAAATATTGTTAACATAAGCACCGATTTAGATGCACATCGTCCGGTATGTGGTCGCACGACATGATAGTACAGGTATGCTGACGCACCTGATGCGAGAGAGGACGCGGCCGGACAGAGGAAACTAAAAATCATAACCTGCCTTACAAGACACTGGCATAGAGTTCAAGGTAGATATGTACGCGTTCAGCGATCTCGGGCAAGTTCAAAGAGCTATCGAAATGCATTTAACGGACAAGACTTTCAACCAGTATAATATACTCTGACCCCAACTCCGACTCATTCGTTTGTGACAAGATAATTCGACACATTGGGTCAAGGGGAGAGCGGATACAAGAAAGGTAACTTGGCTAGCAGACACAGCGGACAAGACGAGTACAAAAAATCATACATTAGCTCTCTTTTCGCGACACAACAAAACCTCGATCCCCGCCTACCATCACTTTGCCCTCTTGGCCTTAAGGGCCTCGCACGCCTGCTGCCGCTCCGCCAGCTGCAGCTTAAACCGCGCGCGCTGGGTCTTGAGCGCCAGTAACCCCTTTTTGGCTGCAACATTGCAAAGTCAGAAATATATTTGAGACTACAAAGGGAGACAGACGCACTATCGTTAACGAGGCGCCGGAGCTCGGGGAGCGCCTGTTTCGCTTCATCGGCTAGGAAAGGGAGGTTAGGGTAATAAATTGAGCATCGGAGCATACGTACGAGTGAGGGTGGACGGGCCTGGAATATTGCTTGTCAACAGGGAATGGAGAAAAAAAAAAGAGCACGCACAGGATTTATTGAACTCCAAGGCCTGCGCGCCGGGTGTGGTATCGATGTAGACGTCCCCGGGCGTGCCGACGTCAGCAGGGGGGGCACCGAGCCCGCAAAACTCGAAATACGGGACGGGGATGAATGCGTAGCTGTCGCCCTTGTTCGGAAAGATGCCTTCGATCGGCGAGAGAGTGTACGGATAGTTTGCGTCGATGCTCAGGACACTCATTTTGATGTGACGGACGGAGAATGTGGTTTCAGGTTTGACTAGGGATTTGGGATTTGGGTTTTGGTCGCAGGGGTGCGGGACAGCGGGCGGGGGGTCGACGTTCATCGTGGGCAGAGGCAAGAAAATTCAAGACAGACAGGCTTGGACATCGGAAGCCTTCAGAAGTGGCAACCAAGCCGCGAGGACAGGTCCACGGTAAGCCTTACGTCTTGAGTCAATCTCGAGGTGGTTCCGACCCGGTATGGTGTTTCAAGGCACAAATTGGAGGGGGACTGCGGAGACAGAGTACGAGTTAGCACATATACACGAAAGCAAGGCATGATACGCACTGAACAAGTTCAATTATTCCTACAAGTCCTTCAGGGGGATAGAAATACTGAGGCAGAGCACCGTTCAGAAATTAGTGAACTATTCCCGGAAAACTCGACTCCATATGAAGACGGGCTTCTTCAATTTCTGGAGATCTGTGAGCACCATCAGTATTCAACCTGAAAAAACGAAAATCATTGAAGTGACTCACGTCGACTTGAACTCAAAGCAACGTCCAGGGCAGAGCCCACGTATTTAACTGAGGATACCAGAGTCAAGCGTGTTGTGTCACGGAGGCTTTGCGGCCTTGGACTTTCTTCAACGTTGCGACAGCCTGGGGTTTCGATCCAAGCCCAAGTGAGGGCCTGAATTGGAGGTCCGATGGCTCAATGGTGCGAGGCGAAAATGTCGACATCTTATCATCAAGATCTCGAATCAATGTTGATTTTTTTGTCGAGATCTTCAGAAATGTCGAGAGAATCTCGATTTTCGTTTGGAAAGTCGAGATCTCGATTTCACGTTGGAATAATCCTTCGAGATCTCGACTGTGGCAAAAACGGAACAGGCATCGCCGTAATGGCCGATAATGCCGATCGGTATTTCTGTATCCGTTCTCCTACCTGGTACTTAGAAGCTCGTGGAGTTGCCGGCCCAATATCACTTGAGTCTACTTTCCAACCTGTAGAGAATTGGTATGCAATAAATACATAACATTCATGCCATAACTGCACATCTTGTTGGGACCGGAAGGTACACGCCTACTGTATCCCAGACAGGTAAATCAATAGTGGCGCAGAATATCCGGACCGGTGCACTGATTGTAATCAGGATAAACAAAGAAGCTTGTCCTCGTGTCTCCCACGTTGTGTATCATCTCCTTGTCCTCCACCTCCACCTCCACTACTGCAGTGGTACCTCAAGTCAGTTTCTCTCCTGTGAAATGTTTCTGGTGGTTGATATGCTTGCCTCCTAGAGTCAGCAGGGCATCATGTTTTCACTAGAGCGTGACGGTGGTTCTCGATCACTCCACATTGCTGGTGCGGGACTATTTTTTTGAGTCGTGAAGGGGATTAATTATCCGGTACAGGTGGCCAAGGTGGTCCTGGGGGTCCGGCACACCTACAAGGTGGCATGGGTGGCACTGGACAGGGCCCTATTGTGCATATCACTACATCACAGTTAATTGCACACAATCTGCAGGCAACAGTTGCTACGGACCAGGCATTGCGGCTTCAGAACCTCCGAGCATCTCAAATTGCTAGTCATTGTCCTCCTCCATCAAGAATCTTCTGTGGCAGACAGCAAATCCTCAACAAAATGCATCATTTCTTCTCTGACACTGGGATCCAACACACTTATGTGCTACATGGACTCGGAGGTGCCGGAAAAACACAGATTGCTCTGAAATTTATCAAGGAGTCATCATCTCGGTGAGCTTGATCATCTGACTGGGAAGTAGTCATTGATCCAGTTTTATTTCAGTTTCTCAGACACCTTTTTCATTGACACCAGCACCATTGCAATGATTGATACAGGTCTCAAGAATATAGCTGTGCTGAAAGACTTTGGAGATTCTTCACAAGATGGATTACTATGGCTGACCAGCAAAGTTGAAGAATGGCTTCTTTTATTTGATAATGCAGATGATCCAACCATCAATCTGAATGAATTTATTCCTCAATGCAATCATGGGAATATCATCATCACCTCTCGGAATCCAGGCCTGCGTGTTTATGCTGGATCCAACTCCTCCCTTGTGTCGGACATGGAAGAGGAAGATGCAGTGGCATTGTTACTCAAGAGTGCTTTGCAGGAGGCCACAAGCCATACTGAACAAATTGCAGCAGAAATTGTGAAGGTAAGATCATTAGCCCTGGCAACTCATTTAATTTTGAACACTTCCTTTAGTCGTTGCACTATTTACCTTTGGCAATTGTTCAGGCTGGTGCATTCATATCCAAATCTCAAGATCTGGATGGCTATCTACCTCTGTATATGAAGCACCAAGCACAACTGCTCAGCGAAAAGCCTGCTCAATCCTATGATCAATATACCTGGACAGTATACACAACATGGCAAATGAGTTTTGACAGGCTCACACCATTAGCTGCGATGTTCTTGCAGCATTGTTCATTCCTCCATTACAATGGAATCCCAGAGAAAATCTTTAGTTATGCATCAGAGTACCAATTCTCTTCTGATGGTCCATCTGAGGAAGAACTAGAGGAGCCTTTGGAATTCCTCTCACATTTTCTGGGACCAGATGGTGAATGGGATTCTTTAAAGTTTTTCAATGCTACCAATGAGGTCCAATCCTACTCATTGATCAGCTTTGATGCAGAGAAGAAGGTCTTTTCTATTCATCCACTGGTACATTCTTGGAGTCAAGGGACAGTTCAAAACCCAAAAGGATACATGTCCACCATGGGGTCCATACTTGGCATGGCTATTTCAGAACGGCCACAGTGGGATATGCAATTGGCAAGTCTGCTATTGTGTCCACATATTGAATTGGCTGTAAAGATGGAAGCGGAAGTAGCTCTGGTTTTCAGGGGTCAATATGCAATAGCATTTTGGGAAGGGGGAAGATACAAACAAGCGGCAAAGCTAGAGGAAGAAGTGCTGGAGAAACAGAAACAGGTTCTAAGCGAGAATCATCCAGTCACCCTGCTTAGTATGGGTAACCTGGCCAGATCATACTCAGCCCTGGGAGAGCATCAAAAGGCCAAAGAACTTGAGGTTATTGTGCTGGAGAGACGGAAACAGGGTCTAGGCAAGAATCATCCAGACACCCTGCTTAGCATGAGTAACCTGGCCAGATCATACTCAGCCCTGGGAGAGCATCAAAAGGCCAAAGAACTTGAGGTTATTGTGCTGGAGAGACGGAAAGAGGTTCTAGGTGAGAATCATCCAGACACCCTGCTTAGCATGGGTAACCTTGCCAGCTCATACTCAGACCTGGGTGAACATCAAAAAGCAAAAGATCTTGAGCTTATTGTGCTGGAGAAGCGAAAACAGGTTCTAGGCGAGAATCATCCAGACACCCTGAATACCATGGGTAACCTGGCCAGCTCATACTCAGACCTGGGTGAACATCAAAAAGCAAAAGATCTTGAGCTTATTGTGTTGGAGAAACGGAAACAGATTCTAGGCGAGAATCATCCAGACACCCTGAATACCATGGGTAATCTGGCCAGCTCATACTCAGACCTGGGAGAGCATCAAAAGGCTAAAGAACTCAAGGTTACTGTGCTGGAGAGACAGAAACAGGTTCTAGGCGAGAATCATCCAGGTACACTGCTTAGCATGGGTAACCTAGCCAGATCATACTCAGACCTGGGAGAGCATCAAAAGGCCAAAGAACTCGAGGTTATTGTGCTGGAGAAACGGAAACAGCTTCTAGGCGAGAATCATCCAGCCACCCTGAATACCATGGGTAACCTGGCCAGCTCATACTCAGACTTGGGTGAACATCAAGAGGCCCAAGAACTCCAGGCCATTGTGGTCGAGAAACGGAAAGAGGTTCTAGGCGAAAATCATCCAGGCACCCTGCTTAGCATGGGTAACCTGGCCAGCTCATACTCAGCCCTGGGAGAGCATCAAAAGGCTAAAGAACTCAAGGTTGTTGTGCTGGATAAACGGAAACAGGTTCTAGGCGAGAATCATCCAGACACCCTGCTTAGCATGGGTAACCTAGCCAGATCATACTCAGACTTGGGAGAGCATCAAAAGGCCAAAGAACTCGAGGTTATTGTGCTGGAGACACAGAAACAGCTTCTAGGCGAGAATCATCCAGCCACCCTGAATACCATGGGTAACCTGGCCAGCTCATACTCAGACCTGGGTGAACATCAAGAGGCCCAAGAACTCCAGGCCATTGTGGTTGAGAAACAGAAAGAGGTTCTAGGCGAGAATCATCCAGACACCCTGCTTAGCATGGGTAACCTGGCCAGCTCATACTCAGACCTGGGAGAGCATCAAAAGGCCAAAGAACTCGAGCTTATTGTGCTGGAGAAACGGAAACAGGTTCTAGGTGAGAATCATCCAGACACCCTGCTTAGCATGGGTAACCTGGCCAGCTCATACTCAGACCTGGGAGAGCATCAAAAGGCCCAAGAACTCCAGGCCATTGTGGTCGAGAAACAGAAAGAGGTTCTAGGCAAGAATCATCCAGACACCCTGCTTAGCATGGGTAACCTGGCCAGCTCATACTCGAACCTGGGAGACCATCAAAAGGTGCCACAGTCAGGCCAGTTAATTCCACCACTGATGCCTTTGAAGCCTGTGATCCTATTGATTCTTGATCAGCTGCTTCCCACGACCCTGGAACCTATGCCTGATGATGTTGATTAGTGCTGATCAGCCATTCTTTAATGAGATGGCTTGCATTTGTTTGCATGTTCTTGGTTGAATCTCCATGTGGGTTATCCCCTTCCCTCTCCTCCTCCTCTCCCTCTGGATCTCTACATTGGCCTGGATGATCTAGGCCAGGCAAAGCATCAGCTAAGCTGACTGTTTTATCTGGCTGAACTTACGAATCACACCGGCAGTGTTTTGTTGCTCACTGAACGACCAAACACCACCACTCTGTTACTCACTTCTGTTTATCTCATCGCACTGGACTCAGTAATATAAAAGGACCTAGAAAAGACCGCAATAGCTCAGTCCATCCCCACTCATCGTTGGATGGTATGGGTGTGCTCAGACAATTTACGGAGAGAATTACATACTTTCCTCTGTATCTGTTTTGTCTGTAAAATGGAACCTTGGTTTTGGCTGGCTACTTTCGGAGTGACATCCAAGTCGAACAGTCTCTGAAGACTCGTGCAAGTGCAACACTAAGTTTCACGTTGGAACAACATTATAAAATATGAGGCCTATACACGCCCGAAAGGAAGACTTATTTGTTGCATTGGCTGTGCAGTTACTTTGCATTGCCAACACAAAGAGTACGCTATCCTCGAGCTAAACTCCAAGTTAGGTGCTAGCTAGGTAGATCACTTTGGTTGAGTGCAGTGGAAGATTGAATCAGTAAATCACAGTCAACATAGTTTGCTGTTTCTAGGTCCCCAAAAAGCCAAAGTGTTCAGAAATGTTCTTGTGTTATAAAGGAAACACAAGTCTAACAAGGTGGTTATCTGACCTAGGTTTCTTAAGAGGCAGTAATTGTGGAAGCAACATAGCCCTAACAAGATTTTCAGATGCAAACTTTGCCTAGGAGCTACTTCGGTAACCCTAGTATCCTACCCCACCCCAAACCCACTCACAAATCACCAGGTGGTGTGCAGTGATTTGTGTCAAAGACTGTGGCAATGAATATATCAGAGAGAGTGCTAGTGTCAGTAGTTCGGCTCGCGCGTGCAGACTGGGTTCAACCGCGGTTGCCCCGCCTACGCCCGCTTCCAAAACACGCGGCCCTTGCCGTAACCTGCTAGAGGAAATAGTACTTGCAGAAAACTTGCCAGAACAAAGCACCTCGAGTTTATCAACTCCCCTATCAAGGAAACGGAGTCGGACCACTCGGACCTTACAGAGTTGGTTGATAGGGACCCCGAGTCGCCACCAGCGGAAACCACATCCATATCAGACCCCTCATCTATTACTTTATCGAACGAACCACCTACCCCACCACGCGCATTCCAGCCATTACAAAATCTGATCCCCCAAATTCTGAAACGGACCATGCCGAAACCATTACCTGCTCGAGGAGCCAAGTCGGTGCCGTCATTCGACGGAAAAGCAGGTCATCTCAAACAGTACTTTCAAGACGTAGATGATGTTGGCGCGGACTCAGAAAGGACAGCTGATGCAGAGTTAATTCACATTGTGTTGTGATACTTGGATATCGACAAGGAGCAGCTCTGGACACGGAAGCAAACACCTGGAATGACATACCAGGCATTCAAAGATACCGTTATAAAGCTCTATCCAGGGGCAGACCAAGATAAACTGTGTACTTGGACTGATTTCAAAGAAGTGGTTCGAAACGGACAACTTAAATCACCGGCGAACCGTGACGAGTTCGGCCAATACACTCGCAACTTTCAACGTGTAGCCGAGTTCTTGAAAGCCAAAGGAAAGATCTCCGATAGGGAAACAAATGAATACTTCATGAAGGGCATCCACCCCGACTTCCGTTTACGGGTGCTGAGCAGGCTTCAGGTCGTACAAACAGCTCAACCCAGCGACGAGCCATATCCCATGGTGGACGTGATCGAAGCCGCGGAATGGGCAATAGACGGAGTACCGGGGATTCTTTACAGGGAAACGGATGAAGACAGTGCCTACATAAAAAAGGAAATGGTTGAACTCACCTCGGCGATGAAAAACATGAACCAGACCTTTCGGCTCAGATACAATCGCTCTCTCGGAAATTCGATACGGGTCCGTCGAGGAATGTTGAACCAATACGGAACCGAGCGCCCACGTACCAGAACCAGGCACAACCCTCTCCAGGCTGGAATAAAGAGGGCGCTCCTTCACTACCTGCGCAGAACCAGGTGTTTCAAGACGCGAACCGCGTTGCCGCAGGAACAAATCCGAGCACGGGTTTCCAGGAAGGACGATATGTGGGGGGGGGGGGGGGGGGGGTGTGGAGAAAACGGACATTTTGCTGAGAGAATGCGCAAAGATCGAGGAGTACATCCATACGGGCAAGTGCAAGAAGAACGCAGAAAATTGCATAGTACTGCCCCCGGGAAATTATATTCCTCAATATATTACAGGCGCCACTTTCGTTGAACGAATCGATAAATGGCATGCGCAACAGCAGCAACAGCAGCCTATTAACGTGAACTTATACACCCGAGACACGCCTCCACACATGTTCTACATGGCCACTTCCACCGAAATGAAAGAAGAGACGGAAACGGAGTCAGCTGAAGCATTGGCATACCAGGTTGGAGAGGTGCCCATCCACAAACTGGATAACAAAGATATTGAAATCTACTTGGAAACCTGGAAGCGCACCAAAAGGGGGAAACAGCGAGAAGTATTTGACGGAGGGGAGTTACCACCGAAACCTCCCTCTGTTCCAAAGAAGAAGGTTGCATTCACGCCGGAAACAGAGAAAACGGCTCCGTTTAAACCCACAGCTAAATCCGCAACAATTATACAGCCTGTTGCGCTGCCAGAAGAACCTATAATCACTCTCAACCCGACCAAGCCATTTGTACAAAGGTACAGGGCTCCAATTGAGGACTCAGTCAACATGGGCGAGATGGTGGACAGGGCGATGAACTCGAAATTCGAGATCACGCCAAGAGAGTTCTTTGCGATATTTCCTGAAGGTAGGAAGTACATGAAAGAATTACTAACAGCTAAAAAGGTACCCACAGTTGGAGTTTCATTCGTTGAAGCCATGCGACAGAAACAATATGTATTGTGTTACGAGGAAAGCGAAGGGGAAATACGAGAGGACAAACTCACGTCTTCCGAAATCGATGCGCTCCGAGTTGTCGACCCTATTCTCGACGACACTGTACAAGTCGAAGCTGTTCTTGATCAGGGTTCCGAGATCATCGCCATGAACCGGGACCTTTGGCTTGAACTCGGTGTCGGGTTGGACCCGCAAAAGATTTTGAACATGCAATCTGCAAATTCGCAATCCAACACAACAGCAGGTGTTATTTCGAACTTCAAAATTGGAATCAGAGGGTTAGACCTGAGATTCCAGGTTCACATAGTCCAAGGCGCTCCGTTTGATTTGCTACTCAGCAGACCATTTTTCCGGTTCACGAGTTGCACGACCACAGACAACATGGACGGCAGTCAGGAGATCACACTCACTTGCCCTAATACTGGGAAACGGGTCACGATTCCGACATGGAGAAAAACTAACAAGAACCGAAACCCGTTTCGACAAGACGTCCGTCCGGACGTGGGTTTTCAGAACGGGGGACAGTGTCAATAAACATTGTCTCCGCAGGTGATATACAATCCAGGTTCGACCAGGTCTCAACGGGTTTAATGCATTTAAATATCGGCCACTTCCACCATTCGCTTCCACCAAATGGAAACGGATACAAACTCAAAGCTCCGTTCCAGGGTTAAACTTATCAAGGCTGGCGCCTCCACTCATTTTATATTCCCCAGTAGGGACAAATACGGACCATGTCCGTTCGATTGAAATTACGGATACAGAACAGGTATGGGAAGTCTCATCTGCATATATGCAGTACTGCCTGAGGAGCCCCAACACGATGTTTGCCGAATGGAACACAAGTACGTGGACGCCCGCATTCTCGGGAATAGTGTCAAACGGCTCCACCACCGGCTCGGGGGGCTCGGGCAGCCAGAAAAACATGGCAAGTGAGAGGCTCGCAAGCCCTCATGTGGTCTTGTCCTTGCTGGCAGGATTTGCTGTGATACTGATGTGTTATTGATGCTCGGACATTTATTTTATTTACTTGATTACGCTTGTACGACTTATTAGAGTCGTCTAAATTCATTTACGAGCAATAATTCAACTCATGATTGTCTAAATAACTCACGTTGACTTGGAATAATCTCATCTTCACTGCAAGGAAGGAGACATATGGCACAGAAATACTACATAGTTGAATAACTGGAACCGTGGAAAATCACCATTTCCTGTCTAAATCTGCGTATTCCAAACTTCTCGACTGCCAACCCACTGACATGTGTGGTCTCTTGTTCGAGTGCTCAGCACAGAATCCTCCTGGCAAAACTCCGCAACGATGGCGTCCGAAGGCATAACCAATGGGACAGTGTATTTTGGGGGGCTCATGGCGGTAACGTTGCGCGGACCAAGGGGCGCTGAGCAGGGTGAGATGGCTAATCCTCGACCATCCTCGATCATCGATCATCAACGATCCTGGGCGTGAAAATCCGAGAACAATTTCGCCAGAAGTTGAACCGTGGGAAGATCATATTTCCGAAGGTTCGGCTACGGAAGCGCTGGCCATCACTCCCGCTTGACTGCGACCACGACCAACCCTAGTCCTCATATACTCCAGCCTCTCTCACACACAACTCATGCAATGTCTAGGTACTCAGTCAGCGAGAATTCCTGTCACTGGCCAGCGTTCAAGCAAATTTCGACTGGCTGTCAGGTTTTACGTGTAGTTCTTGGTTCCGTGACTTTGGAGCGCGATTTCATGGGTAAGGTAAGAAAATTCGGGGTTTTGTATGACTACGCCACTGCAATACAGCCCCACTTAAACCCTACAACGCTTGGAAGCAAGTCGTCACAGAGCAACGAACTTTATTTTACTGATTAATCCCTTTTTACGTGCGCCTTTACTCGTGTGGAAAGAAGGTGCCTCAAAGCCGTCAGAAGGCGAAATGATGCTTCGAATCTTTGCCTGCCACAGTTTTCACTTGACGACAACGGCCATGGGCACGAAAACCACCGCCTCCGCGCTCACCCACCCCTGCCTCCGTGGTATCTTCCCCAGCTCTGCGAAACAACCAGGACTTACGGCGAAAGCTTGTCACTTTAGCGTCAACAACGAGAACCTCATCTCCGCCTATCCCTACGATACCTCGCTCTGGCCGGGCAGGAAGGCCTTTCATTACCGCGTCCCGTACTGCGAGATATCGGGGCGTGGCCCACCACCGGACGACTTGACTGACGCAACCCTAGGCGATATCTACATCGACACCTCGCCGGAGGAGTACGCGCTGTACGGCAAAGTCGCGGAGCCGGGTGCGAACTTGGAGTCGGGATGGAAGCGATGGTTTGACCCTCGGCCGGGAAAAAAGATGGACGCCGTCGTCGTCAGTCTTTTTGATTTTTCTTTGCCACCAGCGCTAAATGCAGTACAGGTCAAGCATCCCTACTTTAGCGACCGTTTGCTTTGGTGCAGCAGTGCGACCGGCATCAACTGGTTCGGCTCTACGACTATCACCTCCCTCCAGGAGCACGCGAAGCGAGCTGGATTGACCTCGTCTGATGCGAATAAGACGGAGGCGGTGAAGTGGAAAGAGGCAGCGGCGCTCATTGAGAAGTCGCTTCATCCCGTCATGCCAAAGGGCGGCCGTCGAAAACATAACTTCACTAAGGCTAAGGGTAGCGGCGCCCGTGTACATGCCCGACGGTCGACCTCCCCTCTCTCCCCCCCTTTGGAATCCCGCGAGCCTTCGCCAGTATCTCTCCCTATCCTCGGCAAGCGCAAGACCCGGAACCAGGGTGCTCTCCCAGAGTCTCGTTCGACCGCAGCCGGCCTTGAAGCGAAGCGTTACAAGACTCTGCTCTCTAGCTTGGTTCAGCGCCTTAGGCCCGAGAAGGGCGATTTGGAAAGGGAGATCCGCGCGCTGGAAAACCACTTGGACTCGCACCCGTCTCCGCCGCTCGACGTCCCACAGTCGAAGGAGTTTTCCGCATGGGTGGGGAAAATTCTCAGTGGTACGTCCTCTTGCTCCTTCTTTCTCTTCGATGGTTAATTTTTCTCTCCGCAGATGGAATCGATAGCTATGTGCAGGGTTCGTAAATATTTATGTACTTCTTTCGCCGATCGTCTAATATCATGACCGCAGAGCTCGACCCCGACATCCGCAAATACTCGGATCTCCAAGCCGAATTGGCGGCCGGTGCGTCCTTATTTCCACTCGTCTCCAACTCCCGCTCACTCTCCGACAGTTGGAGCAGAACTCTCAAAGGAAGAATCCATCCTTGAGGACGTGCAAATCCTCCTTGGGGTCGCAATCTCCCAGCACAAGCAGCTTAAGAGCCAATGTGGGTCTCTTCCCCACCCAAATGCTCCGACTGACATGACACGCAGAATTGGAACGCGTGTGTACTTGAAATCTTGATGAGCACCCGATCTGAAGTTTCCTTCTTGAAGAATTATGTATGTACTGGTACTTGACCACCGTAAAATGTTTCGAATTGGTACTGATTTTTGAATGGCAAATCCTGCTTTAATTCACGCCAAAAATATTCACGGGCGAGTAAGTATGCGGCGCGGCTAACTCAGGGCGCTATTGCGTTGTATCAAGCTTTAGAAGCTTTCTAATAACTCCCCTCTTCCCCCGTGAGGGCAACTTATAAACCAGCCCCGCACTTCGGCCCCTACTTCTCGCCTCCCACCATGCTCCCATTACTCCTTGCCACTTTATTCGCTCTCCTCCTCGCAGGCCTCCTAGTACGATTCCGCCGCCGACGTGCCAGATTACCGCTCCCTCCAGGACCGAAGAAACTGCCTCTCGTTGGAAACCTCTTCGGTATTCCGTCGACCTTCCAGTGGGAGACGTATATGCAGTGGAGCAAGATATACAGTACGTGCTACCCCAGCTATGGCGGATTCTTTTCCCCAAAATAAAATTACCGCAGAGTCGGACATTATTCATCTGGACGTTGCCGGTTCACCGATCATCGTTTTGTCTTCAATGGAGGCAGTGAACGATCTGCTCGAGAAAAGATCCAGCATTTATTCGGACAGGTTAAATCTCCTTCTTGTGGAGAAACCTACGTCAAACTGAGTATTTTCAGACCCAGTGCTGCTATCATGATGGAGTTAACGGGATGGGACTTTCTCATTGGTTCGTTTTCCATTTCGCCCTCGATGTTTTAGTTGAAGTAAATGCACGTAGGTGCTATGCGTTATGGTATTTTCCCGTTTTGATCTTCAGAATATTACTCACACCTCGTACGCGTTATTGGGTGAATACTGGTCAGTTTTTAGTCCCCGAAGACAGCGTTGCATCTCAAACGATTTCAATAGGCGATCCCACAGGCGCCTGTCTCACCAGGGTTTCGAGGGCACCACAGCGGAACCTTTTCACCCATGCGAACGTGAGGCTACTCGGGAGCTTCTTCGCAGGTTCCTTGACACCCCGGATGGATTCATGGAACACTTACACCAGTGCGTGCCTCAAATCCGGCCAATTGATGCCATTTGTTCAACTTCGTAGGATGGCCGGGGAGATCATCATGTCCACCATCTATGGTATTGAAGTCCTGCGTTCCGATGACCCGTATATTACCCTCGGACGGAAGGCTATGCACGAGTTCTCGGTCACCGCTGTTCCTGGAAAATTCCTTGTCGTACGTGGACAAATAATAAGTGAACCCACGATGTTGAGTTTACCATTAGGATTCTATCCCACTGCTTAAACACGTTCCGGCCTGGTTTCCTGGTGCGGGGTTCAAGCGATACGCAGAAGGATGCAGGATATTGACGCGAGCGATGCTTGAAACGCCCTTCGCGGAGGCCAAACGGCGTATTGTGCGTTGAACGCGGTTTTGGTTGAATTATGCTTTTAATTGTTTCGCTCAGGCAGAGGGCACAGCTGCGCACTCATTCGTGGCTTACGGCCTATCCTACGTCAAGGAGGGCGAGTCTTTGGCGGAGCAAGTACACCGGGAGAAAATTGTGAAAGGGACGGCCGCCAGCATGTATGCTGGCGGGGCAGGCACCACGGTGTCGGCGATCGCAACGTTTATGCTGGGGATGCTTGCCAATCCAAAGGCCCAGAGGGCAGCGCAACGTGAAATTGACGCTGTGGTGGGCAGCGGGAGACTCCCTGATTTCACAGACGAGGAGGCACTTCCCTATGTCGCAGCGATCGTAATGGAAACACTCAGGTGGAAGAATGTCGCCCCGTTCGGTTGGATTTTTTTCATCGCATTCCGAGTGTTGGTTGATAACTCATACAGCGGTTCCCCATTTTCTAGCGGTTGAGGATCAGTATCGCGGGTACCGCATCCCTGCAAACTCTATCATCTTACCCAACGTATGGTTCGTGAGAACTGGATTTTCTTCGAATACGCAATTTGAACGCAACTTTTCTATTCGGACTTTAGGGCCATCCTGCACGACGAGGTGGACCATCATGCCATTATTTAGCTTCCGACTTATTCTATCGGCAGGCTATGTACCCCGACCCATATTCTTTCAAACCCGAACGATTTCTGTTGGACGGCAAGTTGAACCCAGCAGTCCGAAGCCCCGAAGTAGCGTTCGGATTTGGGCGGAGGTGTGTTACCCACGCAGGAAGTTCACAGCCTGAGAAATGACATTAAATTCACCTAGAATCTGCCCCGGAAAACATCTCGCCGCCTCCTCAATTCGGATCGCCGTTGCCTCTATCCTCGCGACATTTGATATTTCGAAGGCTATGGAAGAGGATGGGAGAATTATCGAACCGACCTACGATTATATCCCGGGGCTGATTTGGTACGTGTTGCTGCTCTGTCAGGCAGGTGCTCATTCGAGATAGTATGCCAGTGCCGTTCCGGTGTTCAATCAAGCCGCGGTCCCAGCAAGCCATTGAGCTGATCCAAGGGGCGCTCGTCAACAATCATCAATTGTAGCGCTGTTGTGCTTTTGGAATGCTATGCGAAAATTGTTTGGTCTCAAAGGATTTCTTTAGTGGCCGTATTGGACGACCTTTTGCTGCTTTCAACCGTGGAAAAGTTATTCGCCGGCCTGATCATATACCTACACGATAAGCTTGGGGTCCATAAAGCTGAGCAACAGATGAAAGGGAGGGTTCGACATCTTAAGCAATTAATCTTTCATCTCGGCGCCGACCCTTCAGAATACTCGCGTAAGAATGGGGGGAATTGGCCCGTATCACCCCCTTTATGAAATTAAGCCTCTCTGTCTGTCCGAAGCCGTATCTCCGTGTGTACCCAAGAGCACCGCATAAACCGCTCACTAGCTGTTTTCCCGCAGCAAGCGCTCACGAAGAGCGCTCACCCCATGTATCAACCGAAGTGGTGGGGTGTGAAGCACCCCACCACGCTCTTGTCTTACCTTGAATGGATTGAGACGCGCAAAAGGTTGCAAACCAGGTTAACTTTTTGAAACGGCAAGTCAACAAACCACCCCTACTCTCATACAGTTTATATCAAAGTCAACTTATAAAGGATGCAGTGGCCTTTCAATCACCAATTTTGTTTGTTCAATACATCGATGTATCACATACTTCTTGATCTGTATGTGTACTAACTTCAACTCCAAAATTAAGTTATCCCTTCGTGTTATCAAAAGCGGAAGAAAGTTGCAACCGCAGCTCCGAAATAGTGGGTCGGTCATTCGGTTCCAATTCCCAGCCTCGGTCGAGTATAGACCATGTCTCGTCAGGCACCGTGCTGTAATCCATTCGTTGCGGACGAAGTCCGGAGAGTTGTTCCACTGTTAGGAATGGCCGCGAGGGTCGTCCTCGAGGGGGCTTTGAGATTGAGATCTATGCAAGCAATATGACTACCAGCAGGAGAATGAAAGTGGTTGTGGACATACCTCAAGAGCCAACAAGTTGAAGGAATACACATCAGAACTCTTGGTGGTTCTTGGATAGACTTCTTTCTCAGCAGTGGGAGTCAAAACATGAAAGAGCTCTGGCGCCATATAAGAAGGTGTCCCAATGCTCCATGTTGTGTAACCACGACGGTTGACTATCTTCGAGATGCCGAAGTCAGCTATGCGGGGAATACTGTCTTCATCAACAAACACATTAGCCTGCAGAACAATTCAAGGTTTGAAATTCCAGTTAATAGAGTATCCGTACCACTTTCAGATCACCGTGAATGATATCCTTCTCGTGAAGATACTCAAGGCCCAATGCAACACCGAGTATCTGTAGTGTAGGAAATTAGTTGTACCCTGAAAGAAGAAGGGAAAGAATTACAAGGGCTCCTCTATTGGCGGTAGGATTATTCCGAATGAACTTCCCGACATGTCCGTGGTTGTAGAGGGGCGATATCAGACATGGCCATCGGGAAATATCATCACAAATTCCCAGGAACGGGACCAGATGTTTGTGATTCAGCGGTGCCCAAATATTAGCTTCTCGTTTGAGTTGCTGAAAAAAACTGAGATGAACCACGTTGATATGGCTAATAGCAAGGTACCTTTAGGGTGTATTCCTGATCACCATCGTTGCGGTTCGATAGTAACATTTTGATAGCAACCTATAAGAATAACAGCCAAGATATAGAGAAGAGACAGAGATAACATACGGGAATTTTGTGCCCATTTGGCCTGAATAATGTGCCCTTATAAACATTTGCACTTGCTCCCACAGCAAATGGGTCCCAACTGTCCGGGATTATCCGGCCATTGAGTGAGTGGCTGTTTATGAACTCGAGATGTGTGTTCTCAGGAGAGCCCTAAAAACAATATGAACCCCTCGCTCCTTGTTGACTGTATGAGGCGTACCATGTCCGAGTTGACCGATGAAGCACTAACTCTGAGTGGATCATCATCAAGACATGCCAATAGTGTGGTCTCCAGATGATTCACTGCTTTTTTGCCAGATTGACCCAGATTCAATGGCCACTGAAGGTTGACACCGAGTTCGGCTGCAAGGCAGATCATCGCAGGGTCAGTGGATGTGTTCAAAACCCAAAGAACTGCGGGCACTTCCGGAGATGCCAGAACAGAGTTGTAACAGATTGGAAGGATATTGAGTTTGGAACCCCGGCTGGTATATGGCACATTGGAGGTGAAAAAGCGAGGGAGCCGGTGCAGAAATCGGCTTGTCGTATATTGTGGGCGGGAAAGAACAGATTTTATAGCCTCAATAGGTGCAAGGATTGGCCACAAAGGCCTCAAGGGGGTCTGGAAATCGTAGAACATTGTCGCCAACACCAATAAGAAGGCATATGAACCAAGCCCAAGGGCAGTCATGTCTGTAACAAAACTGGGGACTGAGTGGGGAACAGTCCACCGATAAATCAAAGTGGAACTTGCAAACAGGAAGAGTGCCAACTGCAGAAGGAGGGGAATCCCCTGCAGGAGTGCCTCAAATTTCCATTGGACCAAACCATCGAGTTTGTGTTGACGCTTAAGCCCACACTCCTCAATGGTTCCTGTACCTGCAGCTTGGTAATACACCAGCCACTGTTTGCCAAGGACTGCAAGTAGTGCCGCCAGGAGTGCCGCGAACAGGCTGATGTACATCATGCTTTGAACAATGACAATGATTGTCGGAGGATACTCCACGGCAAGCTGTGGCTCAATTTTGCTTATAAACTCTGGCTCAACGGCCATAAAAAAACAACACTGGTATATATCAGTACCAAACCAAGTTTCATTGGTATACTATCACTCACAAAAACAAGAGCTGTGTCAAAACCACTTCCGTATTTCTGCTGAAACTCCTTGTCATGCTTGTTGGCAAGCTTCATGTAGGAGTTCCAGAATGCTGCTTTTTTGTTGTCGGTTGTTGGTGCTTCCACCATTCGGTAAAGTCTTGGAGGTTATTGAGAAACTTGCAACATCAGCAAACGAGGATGGTACTCACTTTTTGCCTTGTTCTCCTTGCTGATGGAACAGAACAGACTTCACTGCCTTGATACATGACACCAGGATTGACCCCAATGGGGTCTGGAAAGGACAATTGGGGAATATTGTTGCCGACACCAATAGGAAAATATATGAACCGAGCCCGAGGGCAATCAGGACTGTAACCAGGATGGCAACTGGATGGTGAACAGTTATTAAATAAACCGAGATGGAGCTCATAGACAGCATGAGTGCCAACTGCAAAAGCAGTGGAAACCCCTGCAGGACTGCCTTGGATCTCCATGTGACCGAACCATCAAGTTCGTAGTGACGACCAAGCCCACGCTGCTCAACAGCGGTTCCTCTGCTGCCCGCAGCTTGGTGATTCGGTGGCCAGTGTTGGCCAGAGGCTACAATTAGGGCCGCTAGGAATGTTGCGAACAGGCTGATGTACAGCATGCTTTGAACGACGACAAAGAGTGTCGGGGAATGCTCCACGGCAAGCTGTGACTCGATTTGAATGATGTGGAGGAACCCCAACTCGATGCTAGCCAAGATGATACACTGGTATACAGCACCTCAAATTCAAGGTTCACTGGTTAGTGTAGTATCACTCACAAAAATAAGAGCCCAGTCAAGATCAAGGTTCTTCTGAAAGTCCGTGGAGTACCAGGGATTCCAGAATGCTGCATTTTTGTCGGTGGTCGGCACTGCCCGGTAAAGCCTTGACATTTATTCAGCAATGCGAGGGCAAACGAAAACGGTACTCACTTTTCGCCTTGTCCCTCTTGCTTCTTCGCGAGGCTTTGAAGCGCCGTAATCAACCTGCAGCTTGCCTTCGTCAGCGCTCGGTAAGCCCTTTTCGAGGCCAATCCGCACCTATCACTATCGGAGGCAGCCGCTGAGTTGGCTGTGGTCGACATCCTCTTCGGACAGCGACAAACAGGCGATGCGGGTGTGGACGAGAAGAGATAGCTGTCACATTCCGTCCGTCATGCACAGCCTTTGGAAAACCTTGATGGCCGCTGCGGCAGGGTTTTTGGCCGGACTTGCCGTAACGGGGTTGAAGAAAAGTTTCACTCGTAGGCTACTAGTATAGTTCTCCCTTGGGCCTCCGGATGCCTCGTTGGCTGAGTAAATTCCGACTCAAAAGTGTGGTGACGCCCGGAGTGACGAGAAAATTCAACGGACGTGTCTGCGGTCAGAAAACGTGTAGAACAAGATTCGTGACTCTGGTAATTGGTGGCAAAATCTATAGTGCATAAAGCTGGGGTCATCTACGCCAAATACCAGCACGGAGATAGTTCACGACGCAAGAAAGAGAGAAAAGAACGCTGCCCTTCGAGTCGGCCTACTATTAGTGACGGGGTACTGGGCTAGTCGGGGTAGTGGGCCACTTGGACGGTACAGGTCGCTATCTTGCGGAACTTCGTGGTTTAGTGTTCGGAGGATGGAGTGTGATTGATGTAGACCAAATTTGGAGGCCGGGTGATGCGCTGATCAGAAGCTGTGCTCCGTTTGTTTCCGATAGGAGGACCCCTGAGAATAGACTTGGAGGCCAGGTCCGGTACCGGACAAATTTTTGGAATTTCGACCTCAAACCTAGGTCCAAACCGGACAAAATTTGGGAAAATATTGAGCACAAGTTTCAGTTAACTTTTGGGCCCAAATTGCTTTAACTGGCCTGTATTGACAAGGAGTTGGATGAACACATTGAGAGGGCGGCAAAAATGCGTGGCGGAAGAGATTTTGGGTTTTTTTAGGCCGTGGGACTCCAAATTACCGTTTTCGGATGCCTTACGGCAGCATAGGCTGGGTCCAAACCGGACAAAAATCGCCCAATCCCGCCAAAAAGTGTCCGGACAAAAATGCCCCGATTCTGGAGTTTGGGGATCTAGCCTCGAAGTCTATTATCAGGGGTCCTCCGATAGGTGGGTGAGAAGTCATCATCGCCTATCCCCGAGGGGATGCCGCCTTCTTCCTTCGCCCGTTCCTCAGCCAATTCTCGGCCGATTCACAAGGTTGAGGGCTTATTTTGTTGCCTCCACCTCAGGGGATATTATAAATGCACTGGATAATGAAATAGCCCCAGATTCTCTGTTATTCCCCTCAAGAATGGGAACACCTTCTGGATAGCGCAAGACAAACCACTACATGGCGACCCACCTAACCCTGCCGTGAGCTTAGCATTTGGTGGGTGTGATTGGGACATGCATCCCAATGACCCACCTCCTCCATTCCGTTCTCAACCTTTGGCTTCGCGTTGACCGTGCGTCATTTCATCAAAGCAGCCAATTTCGGTGCCGGGAACAAATGGATTTTGTTCGGAGGGTTACTACTCTGAAGTAACCATGCAATGTACCTAGCTATGTGCCATTGCTTCTTATCTATCCCTCCAACACCTAATTTTGCCCAATATTTATCTTTCTGCTTTCTAGCGTGCGCAATCTTCTCAATACCCCAATTTCCCCCATCTCCCCTTGGCGGAAGTGCCAGTAATTACAACCCTTGTACACCTTTAATTTAGGATTTAAGTGTATAGAATCATGCATTCGAACCACCTGAATAATTCTGAGTGCTCTGGGGTGCACAATTCTAGTCTTGGCACCTGATTTGGGCGGGTGGCTCACTACCCCGTTTATTGCCATTTTGGGGTACTGTCGAAAGTAAATTCGCTGGCAGCTCAAAACACACCCCAAACCACCCCAAAATATCTCAACTGACTCCAGGTATGTTAGCCGTTACCCAAGGGTCGAAATATGGGTGCATAAAGCATTGTATCAGCTGGCCAGAGGGCAAAGGTATCAAGGTGGCCAAGTACTGGGTGACATATAGTATGTGCAATTCTGCGAGCAATATTAGCGCTGCAATTCTGTAACTTGAACTCCTACCACTCACATTGATTTTTGAGCCGCTTGTGCTCAAAGATCGCGAGCCCAAGGGAAATTTGCATGTCGTCAAGAACGCATTCTACGTTGAAGCGCTGTGCTTCGGCTGGGGCGGGACAGTGTTAGGATGTCACGATGAGTTTTATCGAAATCAAAACAACGCACCAGCGGCCAATTCAGCTTTGAGGTGGCAGTATTCACGGACGCTGGGGTCCAGCTCTGCGGTCATGTTGTTAGAAGACGGATGAAATAATTAAATAAATACGGACCGTGCTTATAACTCGCAATCCCACCTACAACGGAATTTCAACAACTAAGGGAGAAAAGAAGGAATAATAGAAACATACGGGAAAGGGCCTTCTCGATCCACTCGGAAAATTCCTTCGGCTGTGGGACATCGAGCGGCGAGGGCGGGTTTGAAGCCAAGTATTCCTCCAGGGCGCGGACGTCCTCTGCGATCTCGTTCTTCTCTCCCTTGAGGCGCTGAGCCAACCCACGGAGTACAGCCTTGTATCGCTCCCCTTCGAGGAAAGTTGGGGTAGAACGAGACTCAGACTCCTCTGGAGCACCCTGGCGGCGCGTCTTGCGTTTGCCGATAAGAGGCGAAGGCTCGCGGGAATCCAAGGCAGGTGAAAGGCGCGAGATTGAGCGTCGAGCCTGAGCCCGGGGGCGGGAACCCTTACCCCTGGAAGGTTTCAGCGACATCCCAATAAGTAACCGCCGCCGCTTCTTTCCACTTCGTCGTCTCTTCTTTCCACTCCGTCGCCTCTCACTGCATTCAGCCGCCGGATAGCCGGGGCCCCGGCTAGCTATTCTTAGCTGAGGCTAGCTGAGGCTATGTTCGGCTAGCCGGCCAGCTAGCCGCATCAATGGCCCGCTTCGTCTAGCTCTAGGCTAGCTGACCCTCGGTAGCCGTGGGCAGCTGCGGCCAGCCGGCCGACTAGCCGAACATAGCCTCAGCTAGCCGACGTCAGCGGCGAGGCGTCCCGGTGGCTATCCCACCCTTGAATGCAGTGTCTGTCTTCCCCGCATCGTCGAGACCAGCCCAGCCTCCACCGCGCGGTCCTGGATCGGTCTCACCGCATCAGCGGCAAACCAGTTGATATCCGACGTCGGGCTGCACCAGAGTACGCGGTTGTGGAAGTACGGGTACTTGACCTGGATTGCATTTGGGTGCCGTTGACTCGAGGGGGGGGAGAACAAAAAAACTGACCATGACTGCGTCATCCCTGAGTTTTGGCTGAGGGTCGAACCACCGCTTCCACGCGGAGCCCGACTCCGAAGCCGCGACCTTGCCATACACCGCGTACGCCTCTGGCGAAAGGTCGATGTAAATGTCGCCCGGTGTGGCGTTGGTCAAGTCGTCCGGCGGAGGGCCGCGTCCGGATATCTTGCAGTACGGGACGTGGTACTGTTCGTAATTGGACTTGGGGGAGTGCCATTTTCCTTGGAAGGGGTTTATATCGTAGGGATAGTCGGAGATGTGGTTTTTGTTGTTGATGGTGAAGTGGCAGGGCTTGGCGATGAGTCCTCGTTGTGTTTCAGAGGCGGGCAAGATACCACGGAGGCAGGGGTGGGTGCGTGCAGAGGCAACGATTTTGGAGCTCATCGGCGTTGGCGTCAAGTGAAAATCGTGGCAGGATTCGAAGCATCATTTTGCCTTCTGGACGTCTTGAAACACCTTCTTTCCAGAAAAGTCAAGTTACACGTAGAAAGATTCGGAAGAGAAACCCTTTCTTAGGAACCCAGGGTTTACTTGAAGAAAGACAGGGCATGAATTCAGTCCAGAGGAGACCGAAGTTCGTCCCCGGATCGCAGTCGGCACAATCGCTGCCGTTTGGGTGATTATCGATTAAGTATCAGCGGAGTTTGAAAAATCGGTTCATGGAACTTATCAAAGAGGGACATATGATGAGCGGCTACTCGACGTCGCCCCTTTCTCCCAGGATTCAGAGGCAAAGTTTCAATCCAGAATCGCCAGAAAAAAAAGTGCTCAACTTCAATCAAAAGAGCAACCGCGGTTTCCCACGGTTGAAAAACCTGGAACATGATGAAGTACCACGGGTTAGAGAGGTGCTGGTCGACTGAACAAGACATATAAACGATACAGATACCGAGTACACAAATAACACATTTTATGTGACCGTCAAGTTGCCCTGAGCGAAAACTTGGTCGCTTGTCCCAACTTTGATGCTGAATTGGCCCGGCTCTACCGCCCACGCATTTTGCACGTTCCACACCGCTAATTGAGAAGATAGAACTGGTATGGTCACCGTCACAGAGCCTCCGGCGCTGTTGCTGGGTCTGAGAACGCAATCAGGAGACGAAAGAATTGCTTACGGGATGTTGACTTTTTGGAAGCCGACCAGTTGTTGATTCGCCGTAACAACGGAGCTCACGACGTCGGTCATATAGACCTAGAAGATAAATATGAGCGTTGGCTGACTTTGTGAAAGGTAAATAAGGCTACCTGAACCACCTCTTTGCCATCTACAGAACCGGAGTTGTGAACCGTCACAATGACGTTAAAGTCCTGCGTGGTACTGATCGTCGAAGGAGAGATCTTGAGGCCAGTACTATAACGCATATTAGCTATGACTGCGGTCCACCAGATACGACGCACTAATTGAAGGTGCTATGAATTCCGCGTCAGCGCAAGGCTGAGAGGAACCAACTTGAACGCACGTATAGCTCAGACCATGACCGAAACTCCACAACGGGACAGGGCTATCTAGAACGTACTGAAACCGAGGCATTAGTGAAGGGAAAAACGCCGTAGATCGAATCACAGACCTGGTGCCCGAACATCAGGGTACCGTCATCCAAAACCTGACCAGGAGCCACAGTGCGGCTCCCTTTGAGATAATTGTAGAAGTCCGGAGTGGTTCCTACACTGCGCGGGAACGACACGGGAAGCTTGCCTGCATAGAATGTTGATTATCCCGATAGAGGTTCAAGACTGATTTGTGCTCACCAGACGGGTTGACGACGCCGAATAAAACCTCGGCAATTGCCAAACCTGTATAGCATGCATGAAGTTCATGTCCACATACGAGCAATGGGACGAACCGCCGAGCTCTCCGGGGTAGAATTGTTGCACAACGGCATCGGCATCTAAAATGGTCAGTTCTTTTATGTTCTCGAATGTCGCTGAAGGATTCCGTACTGGCTTGGATCCACGGCTCAGCCACGGGCTTGCCGGACACAAAGACAACGACAGTCGGCTTTCCAGCGGCTTTAACGGCCTTGACGAGATCCAGCTGTGCGCCAACGAGCCCAAGGTCACTTAAATCGACGTGCTCTCCTGTGGTTGCATTCGTTCCCGGCGTCCTACGAAGTATTGAGACACCCAGATCCGCGTAGATTATCCGAACCTACCAGAGAAGAGTTTGATCTAAACTCCAGGTGCCAACCTAGCTCAGGGTATTAAGAAAGGGGTTGAACTTTTTCTCTCCCCAAGTCAACGTACCATGACCACGGCAATATCTGAAGCTTGCGCCGCCATTACGGCTTCCCCAAACCCAGAGTCGTCGTTCGACCAAAGCTTACACCCTTCAGCGAAGTTGATCTTCACCGAGCTCGATGTATTGGCAAGATATTGTTTGAACCCATTCAGGGGTGTGATACCTGCCGAATAACCGTGAGGATCATCCAGACAATTGAACCGGTCGGGTCTCACCATTGTTGGACGCGTTGAAAAAGACGTAGTCGCCGAACTGTGAAGGACAGGGTTTAGCCACACGGTACCCCCGAATGTAGACGAATACTCACAGTAACACGGTCGGCCTGCGGACCAATCAAAGCAACGGACTTGACATTCTTGCCTATGGGCAACGTGTTCTCTCGATTTTCCAACAGTACTATGCTTTCCGTCTCGATGGCATGGAGAATACTCCGAGAAGCCGGAGTCCGCAGGGTCGAGAGATAATCGTCGTATGGGTACGGATCTATGAGGCCAACAGCTCAGAGTCTGAGAGGCTAAAATTTATGGCGAACCGTACTCTCGAAGAGACCAAGGCTGAACTTTGTCCGGAGCATAAAGGTGACGGTTTGGTCTACGAGCTTGACGTCCACAGTTCCAGCCGCGATCTGGTCTACCAAAGAAGGTCGGACTGAATCGAGAAGCATCGACAAAGATTCGTACCAGGTAGAGTAAGATAAGTGTAGCTTCCTGTGTTTCATGTTCAACACCGCTCGAGATTGTAAATTCATTGCTGCTTACCACCACCCATCTCTCCGCTCAGGTTCTCGATTGCAGTCTTGGCAGCGCACTCCCTGGTGTCACACACTTGATGGAATTGTGCGAGCAAGTTATCCTGTGAGAGTGGCGTGAATAAATGTGGTTACTCGAATTGGCCCACGCACTATAGCCCCTGCGTCATCCGTAAGCCAATATTTGAAGCCCCATTCATTGCGGAGCTGTTCGAACTTGAGAAATTCGCAGAGTTGAAAAAAATTAGACACTAACGATGTCGACGAGGAGATCTGCGCGCCGTTCGTTAGTGGTCATGTCGCGTTAACCATAGGAAACATACGCGAATTGGCAACAGCGGGGATTCCGTCGTAACTAGAGTACGCCGACATGATGGCAAGACTGTTGAGACATGCACGATTGAAAGGCTTGAGGTATTCAGTACGCAGGGAACGCTCTCCGCCGGCAACTTCGGCCAAGTTTCTAGTCATCCTTTGAGCGTTGAAACTGCACTGTTGGAAAAAAGAAAACCGACATCCCACTCTGCGGTGACCCAAAGGCCGCGAAATGTTTGCACGTCGCCGACACCCGAGCGATGGCGGTCGAGCTTGTGTTTCTGCGCCTCCCGGACTGCAGTCCAGTCACGTAGGCATTTCCCATTTCGCCCGTGAGGAAGTGGTCTTCGCCATAATTCTCTTCAACTCGACCCCATCGCGGCTCCCGAGACAAGTCGAGGACCGGTGCAAAGATGTGGTTGACGCCGAGGCCTTCGGCTTCAGTTGCAATTATCCCCGCGACTTGCGAGAGGAGGGCGGTGTCGAAGGAGGCAGAAAGCCCGATTGGGGAGGGGAACGTGGTACCATTGTTGGTGAAGCCGTGCACTCCTGAGGAACCGAAGAAGTTAGGGTGTCGTGTTGAGGTTGTGAAATAAAAAACGATGAACCTTCTGACTGGATCAAAGCAGGGATACCGAGCGTGGTATTTTCCATCATATATTTTTGTCCGACGGTGACGCCGAAGACCTTGGGTAGAGTTGTGCGGAGAAGTAAACCGGAGCTAGATCACCTACGAATTTATCCCATGGCATTTGATATCCAGCCCATATCGAACCTAGAAATGCGCTGAACATAAGCAAACGAGATAGCAGATCGTACCATACCTCCTTTGAGGCGTACCATCTCTTCCTGAATGCAGTTTCAGCGGCGCTCGGGGAGGGCGGAAACAAAGTACCGTACCAAACCTGTTTGATTGAACGTTTTAGTCTCGTCGAGTGGGTTTCCGAGATTTGGCATCCACCCGTCCAAATCTCCTTGAATGCTGCAAGACTAATTCAGCAACAAAAAATAAATGAGCACCTTCACTTACATCTGAGAAACCTTCTCCTCAACTGTCATCCGAGGTAAGAGGTCGGCCACCCGTGCTTCAATGGACGCGGTGGGATCTTTGTAGATAGGAAGCGAACCGTCGATATTGGTGGCCCGTGATTCTAGGCTAAAGTGGAGTCCTTCGCGGACTCCATTACCCAAAGCGAAGAAGGGCAGTAACAAGATACATCCTAGAAGATTTGAGAGTCGATTCAGCGACTTTGCTTGAGTCATGGCGAGAAGCGGGCTCTGGCGGGAGAACAGAGGGAGAAGCTGCCGATATCGTGCTATTTAACCCTCTGACCAACGGTGGGCGCAGAGCGGGTTATGAATAGCATCGCGAACGCGCCGTTCGCCCCCATGTGACCACGCTGGACGGACCGCGCTCGTTTCCCCGAAGTTCTTCCTACTCTTCGCCCTCCGGATCGTGTCATTTTTGAGCAGCGTTCAAATCGCGGAGAACAGCGAAGCCCCGGTTACGAGCCGGCTGTCCCTGGCAAGATAAAGAAACGTTCAGATGGGCTGCCACTGGTGTTTGCGATCGAAGGAGCAAAAATTTCCATCTGCTTGAATGAGATCTAAGAAGCAAGAATTTGGAGGACAACCTGTCCCTGGGACTTGGATCCCCGAATCCCCGAACGCCCAGAAAAGAACGCAGGCGCCTGAGGTTGTTGACCCATCCCACGATGAAACTTGAAATTGTGGCATCAGGCCTGCGTCAAAGTCGATAAGGTTGAAACATAACCCTCCGTAGAACGCCGAAGACGGAGAAAGAAAGAGCGGCTCAATGGGGAAGAGCAAAGGCATGGTGTGGGAGCGGAGGAAAACGCCAGTCACACATCACATGGTCTGTGACTGTACGCAGCGAGCACTGCCACGTCGTCCCTCTCCTCCCTCCATTGGCTCAGTATCTGTCCGTATCTTTGGCCGTGATTTTTACCACACAGGTGGAGACTCCACCCATCTCGTCCAGGATTCCTACCGGTATTCGTCGAAGGAAGTCTCGCCGCTTGGTCCAGGACTCCCAAGTTCAGTCAATCTTCATCTGTGATGAAAATCATCGACCCGGATTCAGACCTTCCCCTTGCCTTCCCCTCTCGCCCAATAACCAAGCCGAAAGGCGTCGAATTGTATCTACTTCGATCTTCGAGAGTGCCTCTTGCTTCATCCTCAGTGCCCTCCGGAACAATGCTAGGGAGTGAGTTTCAGTGACTACCAATCAGCGAACTCAATACTTTTCAAAACCCACTCAGGCTTACCCTGGACCACGAATTAAACCAACACACCCACGCTCAAGCAACTTTCCATCCTGGACATAATAAATTAATCGTTTTACGTGCAGCTTAGACGTCCAGAAGGGAAAATGATGCTTCGAATCTCGGCCCGCCACAATTTTCACTTGTCGCCAGCGCCCATGGCCTCAAAAACGCACCCCTGCCTCCGTGGTATCCTCCCCACCTCTCTAACACAACCAGGACTCACCGCAAAATCCTGCCACTTCACCCTCAATAACACGAACCACATCTCGGGCTATCCCTACGATATTACCCCCTTCCAGGGAGAACGGCAGTCCCACAAGAGCATCCGCTACCACGTCCCGTACTGTGAGATATCTGGACGCGGCCCGCCGCCTGACGACTTGACCAACGGCACGCTGGGCGACATTTACATCGACCTTTCGCCAGAGGCGTACGCGGTGTACGGCAAGGTCGCGGAATCGGAGTCGGGGTCCGCATGGAAGCGGTGGTTCGACCCTCAGCCAAAAGGCAGGGATGACGCGGTCATCGTTAGTTTTCTTTTCTTTTCTGCCAGTGCCGTCAACGCTAAAAAGCAATGATATTAGGTTAAGCACCCGTACATCGGCAACCGTTTGCTCTGGTGCAGCCCGGCGTCGGGGATCACCTGGTTTGCCGCTCACGCGGTGAGAGTGATGCAGGACCGCGCGAGGAAGGCTAGGTTGGTCTCCGGGATTGAGGGGAAGACAGAGGCGGCGAAGTGGAAAGAGGCGGCGACGGTTATCGGGATGTCGCTCAGTCCTTTCCGGGGTAAGGGTGCCCATCCCTAGGCTCGACGCTCAACCTCGCCCTTTTCGGCTGCGTTGGAATGGCGCGAGTCTTCACCTGTCATCGGAAAGCGCAAGACGCGCGGCCAGGGTGCTCTAGAAGAGTCTGGGTCTCGTTCTACCGCAATCTTTCTCGACGGCGAGCGCTACAAGGCCGTACTCCGTGGCTTGGCTCAGCGCCTCGAGGCGGAGAGGAACGAACTCGCGGAGGACGTCCATGCTCTGGAGGAATACTTGGCTTCAAACCCGTCCCCGCCGCTCGACGTCCCACGGTCGAAGGAATTTTCTGAATGGGTGCAGAAGATCGTGGGCGGTACGTCTTCCTTATTTTTTTTTTGCCGATCCCAAGGCCAATTTTCCTCTGCAGATGGGATTAAGAGTTATAGGCAGGGTGCGTATTTATTCAATTCTCTTTCATTGATCTTTTAATACCACGACCGTAGAGCTGGACCCCAGCGTCCGCGAATATTGCGACCTCAAAGCTGAATTGGTTGCTGGTGCGTTACTCAGTTTCGATCCGTCCTTTTTTCGAGCCACTGTCCCGTAGCCGAAACGCAACGCTCTAATGAAGAATCCATTCTTGAGGACGTGCAAATTTCCCTCGGGCTCGTGATCTCGGAGCACAAGCGGCTCAAGAATCAATGTGAGTAGTTCCAAGTCAAGTTTCTCGCACATGCGCTAACGTTCACAGAATTGTACATACACCTCTTTCTTCTTGTTGTTCCGTGAATTATCTGCTGCCTTTTGACCGCCGCTCTATTGGCCCATCGCCGCTGGGCAAATTTGCAACCAGGGTCACGAATGCGTGTCTGATTCTCTGCATTCCTTCAATTTGCCCTCGACGCGCTTCCTTCCCATATTCGACGCGTTTTCGGAGCTTCTCCTATTCAATCATCTCCGGCGCGTTCGCCGTTGTTGCCAGTGTTGCTTCGAAGCTGGCGAGACGGAAGCATCTGTAGTATGAATCGTTACGACAATCTCGACGAAATCAACGGACGTACCTGTTGACTTGGTGTTGACTTGTTGCCGAGGCGTCGGGTTTGCGTCCTCGTGTTGCATCTCCCCGGCATTTGTGAGTTTGCCGAAGTCGTTTGAATGCCGCTGGAGTCGAGAAAACTCATCTCCGGGTCACAAATTTCACCAGGATTCTTAGGCGCGCACGCCGACGCCAATGGCGCAGGGCGGGCCCGAACGTCGGGCCCGACGCGCCAAAAAAGGAAAACCCGAGGTTCGGCAATAGCGGCTGTGCCCATGGCATCACCACCGGTTTCTCCTTAAACTTTCCGCCCACCAGGTCGCTCACCCCGCAAAATGACGCTTACTCAAACCGCCGAAGCCCAATCCTTCATCCAGCGCGTCCTGGACCTTCCCAAGGGCCCTGGCGTGCTTCTAGCTCCAATTCGATGCGACAGCTGCATCCACACACCTATTTCTTAACGGTACGTCCTCTTGCTTCAATCTTGCTTCCCTCCGCTGCGGTACTCACACCCGCCGAATCCAGCGCAGTCTCCACTTCCCTCCCCACCCTGGCCCCCGTCCCATCCAATCCACCCCACCATCTCCCTCATCTCCATCTCCCCCACCCTTGCCCTCGTTGTCGCCGCCGCCTCTCCCGGTCTCGGAGCAAGGCACGCGCGGCTTTCTCTAGGCATTTTCGCATCAGGATCCCCACCGCATTCGAGTTCACGCACGCAGAAACATATCACTGGCCCAATCTCCGTGGATCGATTCTGCGAGGCATCCACTCCAGTTACACGCCGATGCGCGGAACGTGAGCACCGTCTAGGGTGCGTACTGTCTCGCGTAGTTAACGGTACGTTCCCTCAATTTCACTTTCAGCGCCTTTCTGCCTTACTCACGCACACTTGCAGTACGACAACTTCGAATCATCGATGCCGCCGACGCCGCGACGATGGGAACGCAGGAGCAAGTGTGGAGAGCGATGGGTACAAGGTGCGTGTCGTGCACCCATCGCCTTCGCCTATTGAGGCTATACCCCGGCGTCACAGGTATATACGCGGCGTCAGCGTTGGTCAGCGCGAGAAAGGAAGGTGTGTACCTCCGTCGCTGTGTTTTTTTACCCCAGCCCCATCTCCCTCTCCCTCCTCGCGTTCCCCGCCCTCGTTCTCCGCGTTCCCCCCGTAACCCCCGCCATCGCCTCATCGCCGCAGATCCGCGCCGCCGAGTCGAGCGCTCCACGGGGGACGTGTTTGCCGTATGCGCGTCCCGCGCTGCGCTCGCACCCATCTCCCACGTCTTTGCCCCCGTTCCCCGCCCCTGTGTAGGCCGCGGTACCCGCCGCACACCGCCACACCCGCGCACCCTGTCGAGTCGACACCAAACTCGACAGTGACGCAGCGACAGTGACGCAGCCACACGCATGCCATGTGCATGCGCGTCGAGTCCCTGCGCCGCGCTGCATTCCATCCTAGCCCTATCTCCCTCCCCTTCCCCCTCGTCTTCTCGTTCCCCGCTTATCGTCACCGCCGCACACTCGCACCCACACCGTCCTCATTCTCGTTCCCCCCTTCGCGTCGCACCGTCGAGTCAAGTGCACCACGGGGATGCGTTTGCCGTATGCACGTCCCGCGCACCACGCTCGTCCCCATCTCCCTCGTCTCCGCCCTCACCCTCCCTCCCGTTCCCCGCCCTCGTGTACGCCGCGGTAACCGCCGCACCCGCGCGCGCCGTCGAGTCGAGTGCAGACTGCGCCAAACTCGCACTCGGCGGTGGCGTTGCGCATGCATGATGCGTGCGCGTCGAGTCCCCGCGCCGCACTGCAGGTTCTGCTGGCGCGCGGGCCGAGTTTGCGCGCACGGACTGCGCGGTCTCGTTCGTGCGCACGCTGTACCGCATCCCCGCCCTCTCTCCTCTCCTCCTCTTTCCTCCTGGCACCCCCTTCCTTCCTTTCCCTTCCGTTCTCTCCTTCGAGTCCGTACGTAGTTTTTGAATAAATCCTGCATCTTCAAACCCTGTGTGATCTGGGTTAGTAAAAAGCGCGCGGAGTGGGATTGAATTCAAATGAAGCCTTACCTAGACTTGGGAAATCAAGGGCTTGAATGGCGCGGGGAGGAACTGTGAATAAAATTCAGTCAGCTTGAACTCAACGCAGTAAAGTGCGTGCGTACCTTTCAGTGCAACGAAACTTCGCCGTCATCCAGGAAAGGCCGCACCGCCGCACCAGGCGCTTCCACGCTACAAAAATCCAAACGGTGAGTGCTTTAATTGGAGTCCATTCGAGGAGATTGACTTGCTGGAATGAAATAGAACCGGGTTTGTTGATTTGCCGCTGCGCGCGCAACGACTTTCCAGGTCTCCGGTAACGGCAGCGCGGTGAGACTCTGGGTGAACAAAAAAAAAAGAAGGTCAGTAAGACGACGGGAAATTGGATTGGAACTACAATTAAAGCTTACTTACCTCGCCGGGAATAGGTTCGATGGAGGTTGGATTGCGGCGCGGCAAGCACTGAACCGGCGTTGAATTGGGTTGAAATCTGCCGCAAACAAAGAAAAAATACTCACCGAAGCTGTACAGGTACTTCAGCGTGGTGGAACTCGAATTTGGCTTGACAAAGGTGTTGGTCAGAGACCTGAAGAATTTAATGTCAGCTCAACACTCAATAGGATAAATCAACTCGACATGAATACTGACTGGAATGTGAAGGAACGAAAGGCTACTCAACGTCGAGTTGAAGTGAGGATACAATGAACTTACCAGTTGAGATCCAGTCAACGTTGAGCTCGGTCAAACTTGATCTTCGTATAATTAAATTTACTGACCAAATGAGGATTCGGAACACCACAGAAGACCTCAACGATGATATAAACATACCTCGAGTCGAAATCCGATGAGAACTGAAGGTGCGGCCCATCCCCGAGATGCCCGAAATTGAACACTGCTTCAAGAATTAATGAATGTAAGGATAGAATGGGATGCCATGTACCTATTAACCGTCGGAAGAGCCTTGGTATGTCTTGATCAAGTTGGATAATCTTGAATATCGAAGGGTTAGTTGGACTTGTTACAGGTGCAACGTCGAACATACGTCGAGTCAAACAAGGATGGTTTGGGTCTCGAGGTCAAGTGAGATTGAAGTTGAGGTCAAGTACCTATAGATGTATCGATGGAACGTCAGTGGTATGTAAGTAAATTATGAAACAAACTTACGAGGTAAGGTTGAAAGTATGTCGAAGGTTGAAGGTCGAATGAACATGACCTGTCGAGTTCAAGTACTATACTACACCAGGTAGGTTAACAAATAAATCCATCTAATACCTGTATCACATACCCATTGACCATTGATGCAAGGGTTCATTGAGTTCAAGTAGTAGATTGACTATTGAACCACGCATCATCAGGGAAATGAATTTGGGAGGCCATGCCCACATACCTGCGTTCAAACGGGGAAAATAACACCCCATTGAAGAGATTTACTGAAGAATGAACCTGAACAACTTGAACGAAGGTTAGTTCAAAATTACTAACAAAGTTGAAGGCGGACGGACATACCTGCATTCAAACTAACATAGTTTCGGCCTCTCCAGAACTACACTGGGATAAAACGATAGAGTGTCATCAGTCCTTGAGTCAAAGAACAATCGGACCCACCGTTAGGTTCAGCAAGAGATTGAGTTGAACATCGGATTCAAGTCAAATCTGGATGAACGGCTGGCGTTCAATCAAGGCGCCGGAAAAAAACCAAGCTAACACTGGGGATGAGCTCAGAGCTTGCAAAGCCCCGCTTCGATCATTCAAGCCGCAAGGTCGGTTCAACCTCGACGAAACCAATCAAGCTAGAAAGAAAACTCTGAGAGGCTAATGAAGCTAGACTTTGATTCTTCTGAACAGAAGAGAAATTCAACAGGCCCAACATGAGAACGGTTGGCGATGGCCAGATGCTCCAAAACTCGATGCTGCCGGGTCGGTGGGTGTACATCACGATGAAGTGCCCAGGCCACAGAAGTACAAGAGAATGAATTAAAGGCGTAATTTATGAGAATATTGAGGCCAGAAGAAAAGTTTGAAAGAGCTGAACCCGCGAGAAATCCGGAACAGATAACCGAGCCATAGCTTTTGAGTCGAAGCCATTGCTTCAAGGGCTTCAATGCCTCGATGGGACACGAAGCCTTGAGGCCCCAGTGTCCTGAAGCAAGGGTCCAAAGACTCCCACATAAGGCATGAAGCATTGAATGCTTCGATGAAAAGATCGAAGACCAAAGAAGAACCAAGAAAACCAGCGGGCGTCACTTTGAACAAACACCCACTTCAGATGAGGGACTGCTTGAAGTAGAAATTCAAACCCAAAACTCGGGATAGGCAGACAATCAGTCAAACTGGACTGGACTGAGCCAAAAAACACGCACCACGAACCCAATATCTGACGATACACAAAATAATAATGTGGCTGGGGTGGCGAAATGCGGTAGTATTATTGTATTCTGGAATAAAGGTCAGCTGAGGTATGAATCAAGTTCAAAGAGACGCACCGACGACCTAATACAGAAAATTCCACGGAAATGAAGCAGTGTAGTTGTCGAGGATCGTGGGGCTGAAGTGACATCGACCAACAGACTGCAAGTTTGAAAGGCTGTTGTGAAGTTGCATGGTGCAGTTGGAGCTTGAAGGGTCGAAGGACCGAGTTGAGGCCGAAGGCTTTAGTTGAACTTGGAAGGGAACGTCGAAGAAAAGTTGGGAGGTCGAAGGACTGTGCGCCAAATTTGGAGGTGAAGTTGCTGCGTTTAAACAGATAGATGGTTAATTTAAGCATAGAGTGAATAGGTTGGGTGAGGCGAGTTAGAAGTTGGCGCGACAAAATGTGGGGGAATGAGAAAGTGTGATGGAAACGTACCAGTCTTATAGGATGGCGGCGGGCCGCATACGTAATCGCAACGGACACATTATCCGCACATCCGTCGAGCCGACGGGCAAGGAATAGTCAGCCCGGGGTGAGCAGGAGCGAAAATGCTGAGAAACGTCAGTCAACGCACGATGGCCCTGCGGTCGTCATGGACAACAGGAACTGTGCTCGGACATACCTGACAGGTCTTCTAAAGATCTGCGCACCACGGCATGCGGAAACCTGGAAGGACCCAGATATCCAAATTTGGGAGTTGGTTGAAGTTTCGTGTGCTTCGTGGCATTCGTATTTGCGGTATTTGGGCCAAAGGAGGCAGCAAAAGTTGATATTCGTGAAGCAAAAGTTGATTCGGGTCGTTTCCGAAGTGAATTTGGAATACCGGGAGGGAGGGGGAGGGACAATACAAAGTACAGATTCTGAAAATATTCGTAAGTGCGCTGAAAGGAGCGAGATGGGGCCACGCACCGCAATACGCGGTGTAAGTTTCATATCCAACATCTTCCCACAGTTAACTCCGCCGACGGCGCCCATTAACGCGGCGAAGTGCGTATTTCGCATTTGCTGCGTAAAGTGGATTTCGAGCTGCTTTACTGAGCGCAGAGCCCTCCGGGGTTCCCTCAGCGGATTAGAGTCTAATTAGAACAATATATAAAAGTCAAAACGGCCTGAGGCCAGCCAGGCACACCGTAATAGGTGAGACAGCGCGGAAACTCACCAACATGTATTCAGTTGTATCGCTACGCGAATCGTCCCTGAAACTAGCGCAAAGAATGCGGCGTAACTACCGCAATAATACGTCAGCATGTGGCGTGATGATGCGCCGGCTACAAACTTCTGGCCCCAATTTTTCCGGAAATGCGTGAAATCGAATTTGCCGCTGTCGCGGCGTCCTCTGGGCGCAAAAGGGGTTGGAATACGTGAGTATAGAGGCTCTGATTAATTTAGGAGCTCACCAGGTCCATAGATCGAGAGAGGCAGGCGGGGCGCGCAAAGCCGATGGTGGTCGAAAGCCAACATTTGACACCTTCCTATTCTGGCGAATGGACGAGTTGCGAAATGTTTGGTTCGGCATCCCCGGGCCGGTGATGCCGTAATTACGTTTCCGCGGTTCAAAACCTCTTTCTTCTCACCCTCATGGCGCCATTTTCGAGCGGGAATCGGGCGCCAGACCGTGGGGTTTGGACCCCATTCAGGTGAGTGTTTTCTCACCTGCGGTGTATGTCTGCAACCGACGTCAGCCGAAAATCCAACAATATGCATGTCAAAATGTATGGAGTTTGGCAGTGATCAAAAACAGTGCTATTTACTATGGAGAATTACTAGATGAGCCAATGACCTAAGCGACCCATTTTAACGTCAAGCTCATGTTTGGCGGAGCTAATCTTTGCATCAAAAATTCAATTACCGGGGATTTCATAGAATCATACAGTTTTATGCTGCCTCTCGGAATCTGTCACCTAACCGCGTGGAGAACTCGTATCTTGGCCCGCATGCCGTTCCCGGCTCAGAATCCCCACGGAAATCAACCCCTTGCCCAGCGGAATCAAAATCTTCGGTGCACGGCACTTTAATTTTCAATGGAGCTAATGCCGTCGGGCGGCCGATCTCATGTCGTCCCTGGGTCCATCAACGGTCCATGGGGACCTGTTACCAACTGGGCGGCAAACTTGTATCTTGGCATCTTTACAAGCCGGAGAACAAAGAATATTACGCACGGCATTGTTTTGGATTGCCTTGCAAAACCCTCGCAGGTGATGTCCTCTGCACGATGTATGCGGCAAATTTCACCGTACGGAAATTCCTGGGGTACGTACCTGAATTATCTTTGCGGGAATAACACACCAATCAAAATTCAACCACCGCAGATCTCGGCTCTATTCCGCGCGCGTATGTCATTGATTTGTGATTCGCTGCTAACCGAGCGGCCCTGGAAACCAAATATGTTGCACCGCACCGCTTGCTTCCGTACCACGACAGGGTCCAGCACCTATTGTCCGCCCCACTGCCCTGCCTTTCTTCGTGCTCTCTCTGGCAAATTGCCCTCGTTCCCACGAACTGCGCGTCGGATCTGGTACGTACCCAGATCTGAATCTGCTTTTGGTGTGTTGCTGACGTCTTTTCGTTAGGGTTTTGTGGTGGGAGAGACCGCCCACAGGTACGTACCGCTCCGACGCGCCAGGCTGCGTGATCTGCTGCCCGTTAGGATTCGCGGCGGCTCTGATACCCCCGTGGCGATGTCGAGGTGTGTACCTTCTTGTCAGTTTGATGCATTTCTGAGGACTTTCATAGCCCATTTTTCCGAAAGGCTTCGCCGCTGGCAGGTAAACACCCACTCGACGCACATCGCTCCGTGTGTTGCCAGGACGTGGGACTTGTGCGCCCCGAGCGCCGCGCAGTGGCGCCGCCAATAGTCTCAAGACGATCTATCCAGGTCCCGCAAACACGTCGTGAGGTGCGCGGCTTCTCTTCGTTTTGATCGCATTCCTGACAGCTTTTTTCAGCTTTTTTTTTGCGAAAATTTTTGCCGCCGGCAGGCAGCACCGCCTCAACTCGCAATTCTCCGTATTTCACCAACACAAGAAGTGGTGTAGTGCGCCAATCACTCCGAGACGACATATGTTCATCCTGCGAGCGGGACTCGAGGTGCGTAGCCTGTGGTCAGTGTGACACCATTGCTAACGCTTTTATAGCCCATTTTTTTTTTTGGAAAAATTTGCCGCCGGCAGGCAAACACCGCCCTCACTTGCAATTCACCGCATTCACCCAACAGGCGAAGTGGTTTAAGGCGTGCGGAGGTGCTGCGCGGCGGCGCCCATTGCTCCGAGACGATGTATTGATGTCCCGCGAGCGGGACTCGAGGTGCGTAACCTGTGGTCAGTTTGATGGCATTTCTGACGCTTTTATAGCCCATCTTTTTGACAAATTTTGCCGCCGGCAGGCAAACGTCGCCCTCACTCGCAATTCCCCTATTCACCCACCAGGCAAAGTGGTTTGAGGTGGTGTGCGGAGGCGCCGCGTAGCGGCGCCGATAGCCCCGAGACGATGTATCTTTGTCCCGCAAACAGGTCTCGAGGTGCATGCTTTCTACTCATTCTGATGTGTTTCTAACGCCTTTCATAGCCCATTTTTCCGGCACCTCATGCCTCAATCTTCCGTATTCCGCCCACCGTCAAAATATTTGCAGGCATGCGGAGGTGCCCCAAAGTGGTGTGCACATCGATTACTATATGTATCGGCATCCCGCAAGCAGGGTTTCGGTGCGCTACTTTCATTCTACGTGCGTTCTGTGTGTATTTTTGACATTTTTTTTGGCCGCCGGCAGGCAAACCCTGCCATAAGTTGTATTGCTCCGTATTCCGCTGACGCGGAAGGGGGAGGGCCTCTGATACCCCGATTGCGCCGAGACAACGTATCGACGTCCCGCGAGTGGCTTTTAGGTGCATTCCTCAATTGGTTTTGAGGCTGTTCTTATGTTTTTCTCTCTCAGGATAAAGCTGCCCGGAGAGGCAAATAAATACCACCGCTCCGAGTTGCGCCCAGATGACATTTTAAATGAAAAGTGCTCTCTTTCGTGAGCGGGAGGTACAAGGTGAGCCTCAGAGTGTTCTTCTCTGACTCCCTCTATGTCATGTCTTTGAAGATCAGGGTGGAATGAGTTGAAACTGGGAGGGTGAAGCGAACGACAACGTAGAGTTATATATGTGGTCGTACATGTTGTACTACCGACGGGAAATAAAATTGCTGACCCCTCGTTCAATCCCCCGTACCTCCCTGTCCAATACCGCCCCCGATACACATCTCCTCATTGCCCTAGCGGTACAAGGTAAGCCTCAAAGTGTTCTTCTCTGAATCCCTCTGTGTGATGTCTTTGAAGATCAGGGTGGAGTGAGTTGGGTGAAGCGAACGACAACGTAGAGTTATATATGTAGCTGTACTTGTTGTACTACCGACGGGAAATAAATTTGCTCAATCCCCCGTACCTCCCTGTCCAATGCCGCCCCCGATACACATCTCCTCATCGCCCTAGCTACCCTGTTTCATCACCTTTTCTCTCGGCAAACTAGGCCCACGGCGTTATGGGCACCTATCAGACTTTTCAAAACTTTTTCGCATTTTCAAACACCAGTCAGCGCAATTCTAAACAAGCCAGTTTCTCGGCAGGCCAAATACAAGAACTTTGTCAAAGGGAATTGTCTTGACTCTCAGTTTTCGTGGCACATGTGGGCAAGTGGTGTTCAATTCTGCTATATCTCAAGAGTAATGCAGTTTCGCCAACTTCTTCTCAAGAGCAACCAGTCAAGGTTTTAGTCAAGGAATCCATTCCCCCAGTTTCAAAAAGCAGTTGAGAGTTGAAAATGTCCACACAGAATGGAACCGTGGGAAAGCGGCGGTTAAGCACCCGTACATCGGCAACCGTTTGCTCTGGTGCAGCCCGGCGTCGGGGATCACCTGGTTTGCCGCTCACGCGGTGAGAGTGATGCAGGACCGCGCGAGGAAGGCTAGGTTGGTCTCCGGGGTTGAGGGGAAGACAGAGGCGGCGAAGTGGAAAGAGGCGGCGACGGTTATCGGGATGTCGCTCAGTCCTTTCCGGGGTAAGGGTGCCTATCCCCAGGCTCGACGCTCAACCTCGCCCTTTTCGGCTGCGTTGGAATCGCGCGAGGCTTTGCCTGTCATCGGAAAGCGCAAGACGCGCGGCCAGGGTGCTCTAGAAGAGTCTGGGTCTCGTTCTACCGCAATCTTTCTCGACGGCGAGCGCTACAAGGCCGTACTCCGTGGCTTGGCTCAGCGCCTCGAGGCGGAGAGGAACGAACTCGCGGAGGACCTCTGTCCTCTGGAGGAATACTTGGCTTCAAACCCGTCCTCGGCGCTCGACGTCCCACAGTCGAAGGAATTTTCCGAGTGGGTGCAGAAAATCGTGAGCGGTACGTCTTCTTTATTTTTTGCCTATCCCAAGGCCAATTTTTCTCTGCAGATGGGATTAATAGTTATAGGCAGGGTGCGTATTTATTCAATTTTTTCATTGATCTTTTAATACCACGACCGTAGAGCTGGACCCCAGCGTCCGCGAATATTGCGACCTCAAAGCTGAATTGGTTGCTGGTGCGTTACTCAGTTTCGATCCGTCCTTTTTTCGAGCCACTGTCCCGTAGCCGAAACGCAACGCTCTAATGAAGAATCCATTCTTGAGGACGTGCAAATTTCCCTCGGGCTCGTGATCTCGGAGCACAAGCGGCTCAAGAATCAATGTGAGTAGTTCCAAGTCAAGTTTCTCGCACATGCGCTAACGTTCACAGAATTGTACATACACCTCTTTCTTCTTGTTGTTCCGTGAATTATCTGCTGCCTTTTGACCGCCGCTCTATTGGCCCATCGCCGCTGGGCAAATTTGCAACCAGGGTCACGAATGCGTGTCTGATTCTCTGCATTCCTTCAATTTGCCCTCGACGCGCTTCCTTCCCATATTCGACGCGTTTTCGGAGCTTCTCCTATTCAATCATCTCCGGCGCGTTCGCCGTTGTTGCCAGTGTTGCTTCGAAGCTGGCGAGACGGAAGCATCTGTAGTATGAATCGTTACGACAATCTCGACGAAATCAACGGACGTACCTGTTGACTTGGTGTTGACTTGTTGCCGAGGCGTCGGGTTTGCGTCCTCGTGTTGCATCTCCCCGGCATTTGTGAGTTTGCCGAAGTCGTTTGAATGCCGCTGGAGTCGAGAAAACTCATCTCCGGGTCACAAATTTCACCAGGATTCTTAGGCGCGCACGCCGACGCCAATGGCGCAGGGCGGGCCCGAACGTCGGGCCCGACGCAGCCAAAACAGGAAAACCCGAGGTTCGGCAACAGCGGCTGTGCCCATCACTCCCCATTTGGATGCCACCGGTTTCTCCTTAAAGTTAAAACTGCGCGCCACCAGGTCGCTCACCCCGCAAAATGGCGCGTACTCAAACCGCCGAGGCCCAATCCTTCATCCAGCGCGTCCTGGACTCCCCCAAGGGCCCTGGCGTGCTTCTAGATCCAATTCTCAAACCCTCGCTCGAAGATGAGACAGAACTGCGTCGTCTTTTCGCGACAGACAAGGCCCACGCGCGCCTCAGCAATCCCTACGTCGGTCTGGTCGACGTGTTCAATGCTCCAGCGGATATTCGTATCACCAGAGAGCGGGTAGTCAAGGACGAAACTGACTTGAGCGCTCATTATGTGATGCCACTCTCGGAGCTCAATAGACGCAAAGAGGGCACGCCGAGCATG